>JAYKKM010000215.1:1790000-2025000 GCA_035772405.1 Chrysogorgia sp. JL179-B06 | reverse complement strand
ATATGATAGCTAATTGATGGCGTAGGATGGCTAATTGATTGCGTATGATGGATAATTGATGGCGTATGATGGCTAATTGATGGCGTATGATGGCTAATTGATGGCGTATCACGATGGCGTAATCCATCCATGTTATATAGCCTGATATAAACACGGTAACTGACCAATCACCGCGTGCGTAACACACGAAGTATTTTACAAATATATATATTCCACAGCTCATCAGTGTAGCTTGGTAAAATCTAGATATGGGCATGAGGACTAATTATACACAAACGATTGCCAGTGACAACCGCTTGTGGGATAAACAGCGGTCATGCGCACATCTATAGAGCGTGAAGCGGTATAGGGCCAGAGTGCTCAAACTACCATATATATTTCCGCTGCTTTGAGAAAGGGTGGCTGCCCTGTGGCTTGGCACCAATCCTCCAATAACGTCAATTGGAGGATTATATTTAATATTTTATTGGAGTATTTTTTTTAATATTTATTCAAGAAAATGCTGGTGACTCACTTTCTTATTACAATGGGATGATGTTTACTACTAAAGACGGGGATAATGACGTGTGGAAACCAAATTGTGCTGTAATTCGCAAAGGTGCCTGGTGGTACAAAAGCTGTCATAGCTCCAACTTGAATGCTCAGTACTTACGTGGTCATCACAGCTCTCATGGTGATGGAGTAAACTGGTATCACTGGAAAGGACACAGATATTCATTAAAGAAGACCGATATGAAAATCCGTCCTCGTTCATTTTAGCTGGAATATTTCATTTTATATCAAAATGTCCTTATTAGGAAAAAGATTGTGAAAAGGATCCTGCATTTGTGCTTATATCATTATCAATGTTGTGGTTATAAAGTTAAAGAAACTTTCATTTCTCTTTGTTATTAATCTAGTGTCTAAACTTGATAATTTGTTTTAGTTGGAACTGGTATTTTAGTTTACATCCAAATGTCATTATTATAAGCGTTCCATTTCTTTTTGTTATTAATCTTGTCTCTAAACTTGATAATTTGTTTTAGTTGGAACTGGTATTTTGGTTTACATCCAAATGTCGTTATTATAAACTTTCCAATTATTTTTGTTATTAATTTAGTCAAGCGCGCGAATCACAGCGTGCGTAGAGTAAAATTATGTTATAATTATACATAGAGCTCACTGTTGACATCTAATAAGTCATTTTACATTAACATTCTCTGTTGGTCTAATTTCGTTGGAAAATTTTTAGTCGGCTAAACTTTTCATTAATTTTTATAATATCTGTAAAACAAAAATTGAGCGATATCCTTCTCTGCATAACTAATGCAAAAATGTATTCGCAAACCGAGCACAACATCTGTTCGACTAGCGCTGAGACAACAATTGTTATTAAGAAATAGAAAACATTTTCCGTGTTTCCATATATATAGTTATAGAAACACGAGTGGAAGTTTGGGAGAACGAGAAATGGCAGTGGCATCATGAACACGCAGGGCGAGTGTTTCCTCGCTATTTCGAGTTCTCCCAATCTTTCACTAATGTTTCTATAACGTGTGGGAACACGGAAATAACTTTTCTATTTATTTTATAAAATAACACTGAGGAAATAAGTAATAAGACTCTTTTATTAAAATGACGAAAATGTACATTCTCCTTACTCACGCTAGACACCGTCGTCGGCTGCTCAAATGAACATAAACGCTCTTAACTAATAACTATACCGGAAGAAAAGCATGCAGACGAAAAGGTTTGTCTTACAGTCAATTTTATTAAAATGGCGGGAAAAATCCATGTTTTCCATCGAGTTTTAGTAGAAACTGACCATTGTCCATCACAAACCTGATTGGCTACTCAACCGTTGTCTATTCGTGATAGACCATAGTAGGTAACCCCCCCCCCCCCCCCCACTATAGCGTATGAAAGGATGCCGCCTCATTAAAAAGTAATTAAGAAATGAAACAATAGGCAGAACAAAGAACGTTGCGTACAAAAAGTAATTAGTATTGTTAGTGTGACGAACGCGTGGCGAACGCAGAGCATGCCTTTTTATTAAATATTCCGTGTGAGGGACGGAAGTAATTACCTCTAAGCCTCTTTCACCTTTACGATCCCTAGCCCTAGTCTCGTGTACCTTTGGGACCCCATCGTGTACTTAGGTGGCTCTCTGTGTGTGTATTAGGCCCGTTTAGGCCTTCTTTGGCCCGATAAGGCCTTTTGGCCCGTTCGTACACGCTATTCAGCGTTCGATTGAACCTGTGTTTTCACCGCTAAGAGATGAACCCTAATAATTTTGGCCGTATTATGGCTTATCTCGCTTTAGTGTACACAATTCCTATGATGAAGAAACACTTCGGGGAAACAGTGCGAAGAACTGTTCAAGATCTCAAACATATTGAAAAATATAAATATAAACGTCTTGGTTAAACTGGATGACTCGGCTATTTTATGACGCCGTTGTCATGATGTATATTCACGTTGTTAAGGTTAAGATTTGCATACATGTTCATGAATTTGGCCGAATTATCGCTAATTATATCCATGAATTTGGCCGAATTATCGCTAATTATCTCGCGTTAGTGTACGGGATTCAGTTAGAACGAGGATATAACTAACTTAGCAGCTTGAATAACTTGCATTCGGGGTGTTCGTAAGGAGATGGGCGCTTGGGGTGTTTCGGGGGTGTATTTGGTGTTCCGGGGCATTTGGGGGTGCATTCGGGGTGTTCGTAAGGAGATGGGGCGCTTGGGGTGTTTCGGGGGTGTATTTGGTGTTTCCGGGGTATTTGGGGGTGCATTCGGGGTGTTCGTAGGGAGATGCGGGCGTTTGGGGTATTTGCGGGGTGCTTTACATTGTGCGTTGGGGGCGTTTGGGGTGTTGGGGGTATTTTCGGGGTGATCAGATTAGGTATCCTATAAAATTAAAATAATTGAGAAAATAGTTTCATTTCATGTTCAGTCGTGAGTCAGAGAACATGTCTCATCAGTGTGGCATATGTGGAAAGACTTTGTCAAGAAAAGAACACCTTCGCCGCCATAATATGAACAACGTTCATGGTAAAAAGATCTCCTCTCAACCAATCTCTTCCGTTGGTTTATTCGTCGCATCAAGTAATAGCGCTAACCATAAGAAAGTATTTCATTCTGAAGTCACAGACAAGCAATCGGATATGGCTTCCTACGATAGAAGAACGACACATCTCCCGTTTACTAGTGCTGTATCAGCTTTATCAAACTCACTAACCTCAAGTGATGATTGATCCTCCACCTGAAAATATTGTTTACTTTTATTCCGAATATCAGGAATCCTTTGCTCAAATAGAGACCCTAGTTTCCGGTATTCAGTTTGTTCAAGGTTTACCTGATTCCATGTTGGATTCTATTAACCCAAAGATGAGGAATTTATTTATCATTGATGACATGATGGGGGAAAAGGATGCTATCATTGCTAAATTATTTACGAAAAAGTCGCATCATGGAAACCTTAGTGTCAGCTATATCGTACAGAATATGTTTCATCAAAGCAAAGATCATCGAACTATATCTCTTAACGCCAGTTATCTGGTTCTAACTAAGAACGTCCGTGATGCCATCCAAGTGATCCACCTAGCCAAACAGTTGTACCCAAGCAATACCAAATTTTTTCAGCAAGCTTACCAGATAGCAACAAAAGAGCCGTATTCTTACATATTTGTTGACCTAACACCAACATGTCCCGATGAAATACGACTTAGATCCGGAATCTTCCCGACAGACACTCGTTACGTCTACCAACCTCGCGTATAAAAACATAGTGCTGTCAAAGGTATATTCATTTGAGGATGTCCCGCCGTGTGATAAGGAACCACGATGTTTTAAAAGTATTGGCAAAGTGTAAACCTTCTATGCGAAAAGCGATCATAAAAGCTGCAGATACAGATTTATTGGAAGCCATAACCGAGTGCCTATTGAACATTTGCCGTGAAACGATTAAAATTAGTCCAAAAACCTATAAAAAGCTTACACCATACTCAGATCACATTGAGGCTGTTGCTGATAAGAGAAACCCGATCACGAAAAGAAGGAGGGTTATTGTACAAAACGGAGACGGATTCTTACCTTTTCTACTCGCTCCTGTCTTAGAACAATTGGCGAGCTTTCTAACCAAATAATGGAGCATGTCAAAAGACTGATTCTGGTTCCTGAACACATGACTACAAAGAAACCCTTGGTTCTTCCACTGACTGCCCAAGTGAACCAACTGGATTCGGAAATGGACAATTTGCTGCAACGTCAAGATATAACACAAGAGGATAAAGTGAAGTTGTATAATCAGACGTTTCAACGCTATCTCAATTACTATGACAAACGAATGCGTCGGCCTGTTCCTGTAAGTATTACCCATACCCAAACTATCGCTGCAGAAGAAACAGACCACGAACCTTCAACAGAGACAACGCCTTAACCACCTGGAGAAATCGAGAGTGATATCATAGAAAGTGTACCTTCCACGATGAAATCAAGAGCTGTACAACTGATAAAGAAGATAAAATAAAATAAAGATGTGGTTGGTTGGAACGATCAAGGGCAGATGGTTTTTGAAGGAAGAACTATTCCGGGTACTAACGTCATTGATTTAGTCACCGATACTCTGCGTCAAAGAAAGAATTTCAACCCTGCAGGATGGCAACTGTTCGCAAAAGCTTTAGGACGTTTGAATGTACCCGAAGGAATCGTCAGAAACGAAGAGCGTCTACATTTGGTGAAGGAATATAGGAACAAGCCTTCATCTGCTTCTAGCGACCCCCCTCTGACGCCCTCACTACAGTCTCCAGGGTCACCAGCGAAACCAAGAAAGAAACGTAGAAACAAAAATCCATATAAATGGCATTCATAATCTTTTTTTTTGTAAACATTTTATTGAATAAATATTTTTTACAATTATAACGTGTCTTTTTATTCTTACACAAAATACCATTTACGTATAAAATTACGAACTAATGTATCGTTCCACTCCTTTTGATCAGTAAACATACTAGAAATAGTTGACATGGGAATATTTCTACTACGATGTAAAGCATAAAATAGACAGTATTGTCCACACACACGAGACCACGGTGACTGTAAAGTCTTTTCACTCCAAGTAAATATACTGCTATGATCTTGTAGAAAGGTTTGAAAGTCTCTGTTGTAAAATTCTGGGCTTTGTCCATAAGAGTCGAATAATTCTCCTTTTCCATCCGATGTTATGTAAACAGCTACCCAATGTGTACCAGGTCCATCGCTGGGATCCACGTTTATAATAAAACCTCTAGGTCTTTTCTGTATCTGACTTGGTAAACGATCCGAGGGTAAAACATCTGTAAACACTGATTTGGCATATGGGTCACTTTGTAAGACACGAAGCAGTTGACGTGTGTTCATTTTAGCTTCTGAAGTCACTTAGTACGTTACGGTTGGCATCAATTTCGATAAGATTTTGAAATTCTCCAAGCACCACGATATTTATAGCCCCAGTTAGAGCCGTACCGAACTTGCATTCTAGGGAGACGTTCCCATCCCTGATAGGTTGAAAATGATCTCCAACACATAGATCAGCTGTTAAATCAAACACGCACAGGGTATAGCCATTTGCATACTCGTCTCGAGTAATACCGTTGCCTTGATTCTGAAACATCTTGTTGGTACCAGCATACAGCGTTTGGAATGCTGAAACATAGTTGGTCCCTGCTGCTCCGGCAAACTTGAGGTGAAGTGGTTTGCCAGGCCGGTGTTCTCCATTCACAGATAATGCAAGAAATGTTGTGTCGTAGTTCTTAAAATTGAAAGGATTCTTGTTATAAACTCCGTTGTAAGCATCTGCATCCACCATCCCAATCACAACTCTATCAGGAAGCAGTCCTTGGAATATATTCTGTTGATCTCCAGACATGTTTCCCGTTGGTACGGAGAACACTTTGCAGCTTACACGATTGATAGGGTACTTGGCTGTGATATGTTGAAGGGCTTGTGTATGACCTATCATTGTAGTGGACTAAACGTTAACACGGCGAGCGCGAAACACGCATTCTTCCAGAACCACTTTAAAACCAGGAACTTCTGCGGATGAAACCAGGCAAAAGGGAGCTCTTGATCTCACTAGCTTGAGCTTGATCGGAACAGCGCCAAGGATATATCGTTCTTGCGCGAACAGATCCGAATGAATTCTTCCTTCCATCGCCACAGACTTGCTTAGGCTTGTATGCGCTGACGTTCCTTTAATCCTTTGTTCGCATCGGCAACTTCTGCTAGTGATTGACGGCATCCATCCGTCCAGCCTGGTCTTTGTAGAACAACGCTGAAGTTAAGTGAGACGATTTAGCGTCTTTGCTAAAGTTCAATACAGTTTCTATATATGCTCGGTAGGGATACGAAGTGCTTGATGGTGTGACCAGTTTGTTGTTCAGATAAATTTCCACTTGAGAAAATAAGGCATGCATCCATAAATTAACAGGACCCACTTGGGCGGTGTCAGGTAAGTTAGTTCCATCTCCATTCGTTATCTTTGCTTTTACGTGAAGGTAACTGTTTGCCAAATCGGTGTAGACATCAGAATTTGCAGCACAGAGAAACTCGATAGTGTCCGAAGTTCCAATGCTAGAAAGAGGATCGATGTCTTCCCAAAATCCTTTATTCATTTCAACTTGAGTGTCAGGAACAGAAAATAAGTCCAGTTCAGATTTTCCACAGGAACAGGAATCTTTATGTAAAGTCTCGTAGCCTTGTGCCATTATTTAAGAAAAGTAGGTTTTTCTTGAGATGTTTTCCGCCTCTTGGTCTGTGAGCGACTGGTAGATTTCGATGAGGCATTGGTTTTTATGGATGCCTTGCGTTTGCGACCGCCTCCTGATTGGTTACTCATCAGTTGTTTAGCGCCGAGCTATATCTTTGACGACTGCGACACCACGACCTTTGACAGCTTGCTTCACACTTTTCCCGGCCAGAACATCTTGACCGACATCTGTCGCCACTTGCAGAGCTCTCTTTCCAATCGCTTGTACTCCTCGTTTTACCAGAGGTATTGCATATCGGGCAATACTTTTAAAGAAACTTCCAATACCGTAGCCTCTTTGAATCCGTGCACCTCTAAAACCAGATAGACTTCCACCTCGCTGTCCTCGTAAATAATATTGTTGAAACTGCTTTGCATCTGGAACGATTCTAGCTCTCATCTTTAAATAAAATACGGTGATCTGCTCTGTTTAAAGTGAAGTGTCACGATGGACTTCCCGAAACCAAATGACACGTTTTCGTTTTTGTCGTCCTTTATATCTATTTCGATCATCTCGAATGATTTCACCTTCAGGGGGACGTATTGTAAGTTGCGAAAACTAACGTTAACATTTTCCCCGTATTTTCCTTTCGTATTCACAATTCGTAGAAGAGGCACTTTGACGTCGCCAACAAATTGTACATCCACCACATTTGTGTAGAGGTATATGGATGAAAAGCCCGCGTTTACATCTGCTACGTAGGGACTCGTTGTTTTCTTCGTAATCACTGTATCCTGCTGGAATCCTAAAGCCGTTGCGATATCACCCGAGAACCATACCATTGCGCCTTTTTTCACATCGATTATCACTTTGAGCGTATTTTTATTATATGTAAACTTGATCTTAGCTTGTCCTTCTTTCGTCATGCAATGGTTTAAATCTTTAACCAGGTTTGTAACACTGTTGTATTGTGTACCTTGAATGATGCCCACTTCATCTGGACCTGTGCCAATGATGTTGTAGAGAAAGGTTTGCTGATTGCCGTCGCGTATCGTGCTCCATGTATGAGGATAATTAAACTCGGAAAGGGCTACTTCCCAGTCCCCTGTCAGCTCTAACGTTTCGGCTAGCTTCACTTTAAAATTCGCTACCGTATTATCAGGGAAATATTTCATAGAACTATTACTTGGGAGCGTCAGATAAAACTGTGTTGCCATCTCGATGAGTAAGACACAAATGAACACAAGTTATAAGATTCACACACTTTTATTTCGAAATATGTTTTACATTATCAGCCGGTACCCAAGAATTAAAATCATTTGAGTAACCTAACCATTTTACAAGATATTCTTTGTGTTTACCACGCATGCGAGACTTAATCACATTTTCTACTCTAAAAAAGTCAGTGTCTTTCTTGATAATGCTTTGCAACTCTTGTTCGTAAAATGTTCCCTCTATCTCCTCGTCGTGATAATCAGAGATTTTATACACAGGTGGTCTTCTATGTATACGCTTCGTTATGGTGAAAACTTCCTCGGTCCAACTGGGTAAGTAGCCTTTCTTGAATGTTCGTCTGGCTTTGCTGATTCGCACTTGATCGCCCATGTTAAATTTATACTTGATGGCCGTGGTAGATTCGTGTCCGTACAATCGTTGCCACACGACGCTTTCATTCTCGTGATTCACATCAACCGGTTTCATTCCAATACTGCGATGTCGCGAATGATTGTAGGAATACACCAGTTTTTGTAGCACATCCATATACTTTAGCGTATTCTTAGCTGTAAAGTATTTCCACATCTTTCCCTTGAGCGTTCGATTAAATCGTTCCACAATAGACGCTTTCGTATCATTATGCGTGGTGAAAAACGATATGTTGTAATCTTTCAAAAGCTTCTGAAATGGTCTGTTGGTAAATTCAGTTCCTTTATCGGTATGAAGTTTCTCGGGACGTCTGCCTTTCTTACATATCTTCTTAAAGGCTTTAATCAGATTTTCTCCGGATTTTGTTTTCAATGGTTCTACCCACGCATATTTAGATAAGACATCAATGACAGTTAAAATGTATTTATAGCCATTGTTTGCTTTACTCAACGAATCCATAATGACCAAATCTGTTTCCCATTCTTCATCTATTGCTCCGACAATAACTCTATTTCTTTTAAAACGATGTCGTACTGGTTTATGTAAAGTATACGTATCTTGTTCTTTTAACCAGGTTTTTATATCGTTTCGCGATAGTTTAAATTTCCCGTCATTTTTTACGACACGGTAAACAGCATCGACACCACCGAAACTTGCCGGACTTTCTGGGTTGTAGTACAGGTCGTGGAGATACTGTTTCTCCATCTAACTCTGATTGCTGAATCACAATCTTTCCACCACAACAAGCCGAAACACAACGGATTCGTCTAAAAATATTTCGAAGGGTTATATGAGGTAGCCCACTTGGCAGACAGCAGCAAGACATGTTCACACGACTAAGGTTGGAGGCATATAAATAAGGAGAAGTGGACGACACGCTATAAATGCAACGGCTCAGACGATATAGGCACACACAAATCCCAGGAACATGGGACCCAGCAATTGTAACGAAGAACCACCACGATGCTTGTATTGCGACAGGTCTATGTTCTGAAAATCGTTCACTGTTCGTTGAACAGCCTTTCGAATCGTTTCACTGTCGTAACAATCCCTCATTCTATACACGAGAGAAAGATACCCGATTATTCTCCCGAAATTATTTACATCCATTTCTTCATAGATGCGATGAAGGCTTAAGCTCTTTACTTGAATGCTTAGTCTATCAAACAGGTATCGATGTTTGCTAAGACATGTTTGAATATTATAGGATAGTGTATATCTATCGATAGCAACGTTGTGTCGTTTTAACTCATCAAAAATTATGTCCATATCGATTCGTTAGGATAATCGCAAAAGTTTCTGTTAGTTTAAATGTGGGAATGTATCCTTTACAAATTATGGGATACATAAACACTTACTCGCATGCGCTGTTGACGTCCTAATAAGAAAAAAAGACACGTATACAAATAAAAACTCTAGTCCTAACCCTGAAATAAAGGAATGCTAACCCTACACTGTTAATTTTAGGGTGTTAATTTAGCACCAAAAGTGGTGTTAAATAAAAAGGTACAGAATAGCACCTTTTGGGGTGCTATTTTAACACCTCTATTTAAGGTGTCAATTTAGCACCTTGCGAAGTGCTAAAATAGCACCATTTTTGGTGTCATAATAACCCGGATTTAAGTGTTATTTTAGCACTTACACCTTAGTGTTAATATAGCACTTGATTATGGTGCTATTTCCCTTACAAAAAAACCTATAGGAATTCCTATAGGAACTTAACTATAAATTCCTATAGGATCCTATTGGAAATTGGCACGTGACCCTATAGGATCCTATAGGAATTCCTATAGGATCCTATAGGAATTTCTATAGGATCCTATAGGAATTCTTTATAGGGTTCTATAGGAATTCATATAGGATCCTATAGGAATTCTTATAGGATCGTATAGGAATTCCTATAGGATCCTATACAAAATCCATATTGGAGATACTACAGGTATATACAGTAGATATCCTGCCAATTACACAAATTGAAAAGCAACAATTGAGACAAAAATGTTAGTTAACCAAATGATTTATTCAATTAATTTCTACAGGAATAAAAACTTACAATTTCAATAAAGTTAATTGATAATTCCAGTAAAAAATCCCATTTTGATAAACAACCTTAGGGAAACCCATACTTAATTGGCCCGGTTGGAGTTTGAACTGCCATGACCTTATATAGTATAATATATGGTATACTAGTCTGACGCTCTACTGCTTGAGCTACAAGTCAAGTTGGAAGCAGGTGGAATGCTGGTACTTGGGTTTATGATATTTTGAAATTATACATCAAGACATTTCTACAACAGTATAACAAATTCACAAGTGTAAATAGAAATGACTATTGTGGTTTTAGCCTGATGTTAATTCAGCATACATTATTATTTCACTGATGAAGATGATGCTCTCATATTAGTGACCATATTATAATATGGTCACTAATATGAGAGCATCATCTTCATTATATGACACAGTGATATATGCTCTAGTATTTGACAATTAAATACATTCATAATAATGGTCATAGGTATATTGTGGTACTTCAGGAAAATACTGGTTTTTATCTCATGATGTTAACGGTATACAAGCTGGTATGTTTCAAGCAAATGCCCTTTGTCAGAGAGATGTTTTCTGTGATGAAGGACCTTTTATATTTTGATTTGTGTAAGCAAATTCAATGTTCTCTTGTCATTAAAACAAGTATTTTCCTGAAGTACCATAACACACCTATTACCATTCTTATTGCACACTTTTATTGTACTATTGAGTTTGCTTGAAATACATGCTTACTTTTAGTCTAATAAAAGTTTGAAAACTACAGGTCTACATAATAAAATCTATGTTGTTTGTCACATAGACTAAATGTCAATTTTATAATGTTTATATGCTTTGAGCATCCCATTAAAAGGGGCAGCAATGTCTTGTGGCATTCATCCCTATCTTGTTTTGCTTTGGATAGTCAAAATCTAACAGGTAGAAAGATGCCAAAAACCCCACAGTAGCTTCCTTCATATTTCTAACATCAGTTTTGAATAAGATCCTTTTTTCCACAATTACATATACAAAATATTTATCAAATACCAGCACTGGTACATTCCCCACTTGTTTTGTACTCCATGTATCTAATCTGGATCTTCATAATCCTTAAAAGAAACAAATATTAGTTTAGTACTGTAAATAGAAACAAATGATTTTCTAATTATATTTTAATATCATACAATGTCTAGGAATGAGTTGTGTTAGAACCTGGATGGAAAACAAAACTAACTACTTTTCCAAACGTGCAGACATTAAATGTTTTGTTATATTATATCAATCTATTCAGACAACAAAACATCACAAAACAACTTATCCAGTACCGTACTAATTAAAATTTGTCCATTTTTTAAACACAATTTTGTTGAAGGGACAGTAAGATGAAAATCATACATCCCAATTTTGCATTTTGCTTAGAAGTACTCTCAAAATGATGACGAATAGCATGCTCACTTGTTGTCAATATCTCATCTTATTGTAGAAATATCCTAGTTTTTGAAAGATGCAAATGAGATACCTTGCAACATAAATCTGCACAAAAAGAAAAACTAAATGAGTAATACAGTGATGGATCCAGCTTGATCTGGTAGGGGGTGCTAGTGAAGTGAGATCCTGAGGCGTGGGGCATGACCGAGGCAGGGTGGAGTGCCCCTGAGGCAGCTACAGCAGGGGTATGGTGGAGCAAAGCCCACCAGAACATTTTTTTATACCTATTAATACCTATGAATAATATGATAGCTAATATATGAATCATAGGGGGCTTTCCATTTACACGGTCAGACTGGTTAGTCTGGTCAGAATGGACCTCCTCTTGATTAGGCCCACATTTTCCGGGCAGACCAGCCGCACTCCTCAAACGTATCGTGTTCCATTTAGCAAAATATTGCCGGACAGACCGGTCTGACCGTGTAATTGGAAAGCCCCAATATATCTACTGTATGAATCATATGATAGCTATGATACCTAAAAACTGAATTTGACAAAGCAATTGGCACCCTCACTGCACCCCCATTGGCCAAGGCCAGGGGGTGCATATACCCCCCTGTAAATCCATCACTGGAGTAATATACCTAGTATACTTAGGATTCTCTCTCAAGGCATCTCATTTGCATTTAAAGAAAATATTGACCAAGCCAGAACACCATTCTTCCTTATTTAATAATGTGAATAAAGTACAGTTTTAGATGGTAATTTAACATAAATAATTGTAGGCTGAAAACCAAGGTGAGATGATCTAACCATTGAGTCTAGGATGGAGTACCGTACTGCCACATGTTAATGTTTTAAATTTGTCAGAGTGTACACAGTCTTTGACAAACTTAAAACATAAACAGGTACCTCCAGTCAAGGAGTTGGTGAAGTCGGTGTACTGTGCATCCACTGAACACCCAGTTTTTGTCGGTAAGGAGAAAAAATTTTCAAATTATTTAAAAATCATACAGATTTTTGAAGGTATATACAGTACTTTATGTATATGCTCTTTCACAAGCATAATAAAAAATTTATTAGTTGATAAAATAAACTCAAACTTACCAAAATAAGCTAAATAAATTTTTCCAGCTGCTCTTATCTTAGTTTTATTTAAGCAGGAATGGCAACTTCATCTAGAAACAACCTAATTAAAATACAGAATTAGATAATGGTTGCAACCACTCAACCAATCCATGTTGAGTATTCCACTGCTCTATACCCATAGTGCTTTAATTCATGATTAGACAGGTTAATAGTGAACTCTATATAGTATATAGAGTAGAGTCCACTAAAAGATATTTTGTTTTCTTTTGTCATAGCACAGTGGATTCTATATACTGTAGAGTTCACTAATGAATTCAATAAGTCAATGGTTCTGGTAAATGTGCGAGGCAAAAAATAAATAGTAACAGTTAAAATTACTTTGCGGTTTCAACCATTCTCTAAGATGGTTAGATAATGATCCCTCGTGCTCTATGGGATACAGAGTCCCTCGAATTAGATAGAAGTACACTCGGGGCCTTCTAACTACTGTAATTCTTGGGATTCTATATCCCATAGAACACAAGTCTCATTAAACTATCTTGTTATGCAAATATATACAATAGTGATTATTAGTATTACGATACATAATGATCATCAAGTTCAAATGCTCAGAAAATGAATCCCAGACAGTTTCCTAAGTATTACTGGTATATAGTGAATTTTGCATATGCAGTGAATATAGCAATCAAACCAGTATATCATTGTGACCTTCGATCTCCATAAGAGTTTTGATATTAGAGCGTGTCACAGGCAATCAGACGGTTACAGGTTCAATCCCTGTCTGGGATATTTTCTAAGGATTTGAGCTTGACAATCATCCATGTATCGTCTAAGCTGGTTCACTTGGCACTTTGTTTGCCACATGCATTTTAATTCCATGAAAAATCAAAAATGTATAACTACTTGACAACCGGTATGCAATATCACATGAAGAAATATTTTGAGTAATGCCAAATGTTTGGAAGTTGAATTTATACATAAAAATTATGATAACAACACTTCTAAAAGCAATGCCATTACTCTCTGAATTTGTGCTTTTCAGCAAGGATTTAAATGACCTTAGAAATTCCCTTTTGTTGATTGTTGTTCATACTCTTAATCATTATCACAAACAAATAAAAGGTTATATAAACGGTTATTCCCGATAAATATTTGTATAACATACCGTTTTGTTTCCTGAGACCAGATAATTAAGGATGGGCTTTCTCGATCATTCAAATTATTTTGATTAATAGACACTTGATTATCCACATTTCAATTGAAAAATAACTCTTCTCACACAATGGAATACTCTAAGACAAAGGTTTTGATAAGATAAGTTCAGGACAACTATTTGATTTGCTTCAAACGTTCAGATGCATTTAGGAGCTATATAATATATTTATAGTAGATCAGAGTGAGACTTACCTTCGTCTTCGAACTTTGCTGAAAGCCTGAAAACGCATCACTGCCGTATTTACCCTCGCAGCCAGTATTTTGTAAGATCGACGAATAATTGATGATCAGCCACTTCTTTAGAATTGGTAACACAAAAAGCAATAAAGAATCCAAGACACAAACCACGAGAGATTCAAAATTTCAAATATGGCGCAGCAACATTAACTCGCTAGGACCTCTGGGAAATGTCCATATACCCTTCACCAATCCCTTCACAATCCCTATACTTCCCTGGAATCCCAGCCAAAACATTGCTAAAGATGCCACAGAAGGCTACTGTGGAGGAGGCTAGTAGAAATTATATATAATATCAGCTTAATGTCAAGTTGAGCGAGCCAGTTATAAAGCTCTCCGGTGAGGGGGAGGGGATTGGGGCGAGCCGCTAGGCTAACTCGAATGACACCAAGACGACTCCGCGTCGCGTTTGCGCAATGTTTATTCACTTTCAGTTATATACCGGCGGTAATGAGTATGTTGAAATTGACTAAGAAATATGCTATTGTTACAAGTAAATTTCATTGTCGGTAATATTATTCTTGTCATCTTGATAAGAAATTCATATTTAATCTTGGTTAATTATTGATAAGAAAATATGTTCTCGTTTTAAGTAAAATCGATTTGTTTTTGTGTATGAATATATATTCTATTTTTCTGGGTAGGCTTTTACTTAATAAATGACAAAATATATAATAATTACATGAATTTTTATTATCTCAAAATAATTGTTTTTATGGAAATCTTATCTTTTTTAACATATTGTTTTTCTTGTAAATAAAATAATTTTCTTATTTCAAGAAAATATTTTCTTTAATAGTTTAAGAAAAAGGAAAATATTTCTTACTTTAAGAATTGTTTTTCTTATCAAGAAAATCATTTTCTTATTTTAAGAAATTGGAAAATCTCATTTCTTATTTTAAGAATTTTTTCTTTAATTAAGAAAATTATTTTCTTGTTTTAAAGACTAATAATTCTTGAAATAAGAAACATTTTCTTAATAAGAAAATGACTTTTTGCTGTGTAAGATGCACAATTAAGTGAGATAGAAAATCGACCGAAGGCCCGACTGAGGGTCCAAGACAGCTAGTGAACTGATATATTCTTATAAACCAATGACCAAAATTTTAGGTGAAACTTCATATAAATCCCGAAATGACATCACAGACTATCGGTAGTAAAATTTGAAATTAAAATCGGCTGTTATTTTCAAAATAAAGCATTATAGCATTATGTTTTAAATTTGGGATATTTATATGAAACATCTGCTAAAATTTTGCTAAAAATATAATTTTTGTTCCTATAGGATCCTATAGGAATTCCTATAGGATGGGAATTTTCCTATAGGAATTCCGATTCAAATTCCTATAGGAAAGTTTGTTCCTATATGATTCTATAGGAATTCCTATAGGAATTGCAAATTCCTATAGGAATTCCTATAGGATCCTATAGGATTTTTAAGGGTCACCACCATAATATCCTAA
Organism: Chrysogorgia sp. JL179-B06; assembly: GCA_035772405.1. Classification (NCBI taxonomy): domain Eukaryota; kingdom Metazoa; phylum Cnidaria; class Anthozoa; order Scleralcyonacea; family Chrysogorgiidae; genus Chrysogorgia; species Chrysogorgia sp. JL179-B06. The sequence goes on along the minus strand of JAYKKM010000215.1, from coordinate 2,009,193 downwards.
AATGTATTTCCTTGGCACACAAACTGCAATAATATTTATAAAAATATGTATATTATCTATAATATATGTATAAAAAACTATAATATATGCATAAAAATATGTATATTATCTACTTTATACTATCTATCCAATGAGCGAGTGTACGTTTATGAGCGAGTGTACGTTTATGAGCTAATAGTAATGTTCAATTCTTTAATAAGTTTTTGCACAGAAATCCTTTTCTTCGCTTCTTGTGGCCGACTCAACATAATATAGCCTCCAAGAAGGCATAAACATTCGATACACCTGGTGTGTATTCCATGTTTAATACATAACATGTACCAACGAGGAGTACCACTGCCATAGGTATTTGATTACTGGTAACTGAAGATAACTCCGAACAGGGGATCCATGTGGGGAAGATCTCCAGATCCAACAAACCTTGGGTAGGTTGTCTTGGAAACTTCTTCATCATTCGATTCATCGTCCTAAATATAAAAATCAAAACATTATTTATATGGCACAGTACATGGTTTTCAAACATGATATTACCCTTGTTCCAGGCCTAGAACACAAAAGGGGTAGTTAAATACACTTTTAAAGTGGAGACCAAAGTCAAGGCTCAGACAAGGGCTCACAGACAGTTTATAAATAGCTTAACCCATTAATTGGCAGTACCCTACCACTAACAAGAAAAACACCCTGGTGTTTGACACAGTAAAACACTAAAGTAGGGCATGTCCGGGCACCTAGCCAGATAGATAATGGGCTAAAAGCAATACGTTTTAACATTATATTTATTGTTAATTGCAAACACTTACATAACAAATTTTTAGAAACAATAGTTCTGCTGCCTCCTTTAATACATCTTGTAAGATCAAAGCAGCCACTGTACTCTTTATCTCTGTTAAGAGAAAAAGAATATGAATTAAAAATGTGTTAATTGGATACTTTGGGTTTTATATGCTCATGAAAAAGTAAGAATTATTTAAATTATGTACCTGGTTCTCTATCTGGCTCCTCGTCCAACAACCTCTCCATCATGCTTACCAGGGATTTTATGCTTCTTTTGGTGCACCCGGAAGCATACTTGATCATTTTCTTCACCAGCAATTGAAAGGTACTTGCCATAATAATCACGAACCAACTTGTTATTATTTAAAATCCTTCCAAATTCTGCCTTCACTCCACTGCCACTCATCTTTTAGTTGTTCAATTTAACCAAACTTGCTTTGCGATCATATAAATAGCAATAAGTTACTAAGAATTGCGATATTTTTCCCAATTTACTTGTCTATAAAACTTCGCCGCTCCTTCATCGTCAGCCATTTTGAATGCGAAAAACGTGTTTATGTGGTGCTAATTTGACACCCAAAATTTAACTCTTGAAATGGGGCTATTTTAGCACTTTCACTTACAGGTAAGGTGTTATTTTAGCACCTTAAAAAAGTGTTAGATATCTAAGGTGCTAAATTAGCACTTTTATACCAACTCATGATTTTATGGTGTTAAATTGGCACCCAAATCGGTGCTAGAATAACACTTGTCATTTAGCACCACCACAAGGTGTCGAATTAACACCTATGAAGGTGCTATTATAACACTCTGAAATTAACAGTGTACTTTTAAACTAAAGTCAGATTTCAATTATGTAATAAACGAAGTAAGAGCCCCATTTTGACTATTTGCGATATTCGCCTATTTGCGTATAGCATTTGAGGAAATTTCTAGCCATAGCACAGCGTCGTTATTACTATGTTTGAGATCTTGAACAGTTGTTCACACTGCTTCCCGAAGTGTTTCTTCGACACATGAATCGCTTAATCGATAAACGAAGGTTCGATAAGTGATAATTCCCCCGAAATGATTACTATGCTATCAAACATGTTTATCTAAGATCAGGTGGACAAGTTTATTCAAGCTGCTAAGTTAGTTATATCCTCGTTCTAACTGAATCCCGTACACTAACGCGAGATAATTAGCGATAATTCGGCCAAATTCATGGATATAATTAGCGATAATTCGGCCAAATTCATGAACATGTATGCAAATCTTAACCTTAACAACGTGAATATACATCATGACAGCGGCGTCATAAAATAGCCGAGTCATCCAGTTTAACCAAGACGTTTATATTTATATTTGTCAATATGTTTGAGATCTTGAACAGTTCTTCGCACTGTTTCCCCGAAGTGTTTCTTCATCATAGGAATTGTGTACACTAAAGCGAGATAAGCCATAATACGGCCAAAATTATTAGGGTTCATCTCTTAGCGATGAAAACACAGGTTCAATCGAATGCTGAATAGCGTGTACGAACGGGCCAAAAGGCCTTATCGGGCCAAAGAAGGCCTAAACGGGCCTAATACACACACAGAGAGCCACCTAAGTACACGATGGGGTCCCAAAGGTACACGAGACTAGGGCTAGGGATCGTAAAGGTGAAAGAGGCTTAGAGGTAATTACTTCCGTCCCTCACACGGAATATTTTATAAAAAGGCATGCTCTGCGTTCGCCACGCGTTCGTCACACTAACAATACTAATTACTTTTTGTACGCAACGCTCTTTGTTCTGCCTATTGTTTCATTTCTTAATGACTTTTTAATGAGGCGGCATCCTTTCATACGCTATAGTGGGGGGGGGGGGGGGGGGGGGGGGGGGGGGGTTACCTACTGACCATGATGACGAAACGCGCTCAAAACAATGGCAGAAATCTCTCGTTTTGGGGGAGGTTTCAGATGAGTTTTTGGATAATTTTTTGAGAATTCATGATTTGTAATAGTCACTAATTTGTTTCTACTAAAACAATTAGATAACTCGTCCTCATTGTCCATTTTTTCTATTGAGATCGCGATTTCAGCATTGCGAAATTGCCCTTTGAATGTTCTGTGGCTGTTCTTGCAACCTTAATTGCTATGAGATAAGAAGAGAAGTATTTCTGGTGCGGCTCGTTTATGAATAAATCGAAGATGGTCGACTAAATAAAGATGTAGCGCCCAATGCCATATAGTTTGGTTTGGTTTCTTTTGGGCTTCCTCGACATTTTGTATAATTCTTGTTTTTTTGTACTTTGTGTATATGCATTTATGCAATAAATAAAATTAACTTCATGCATAATATTAATGTCTTGTCGATTATTGGGGAGTTAGGAGCAAGGGTTGACCTAGGGCTTTATCTTTATTGGGTGACCTATGTGACGTCAACTCGTGCGTTTTGCCACCCCTTGGTCTTTGCACCTTGGACTGATTTTGGGCGCGTCACTTACTGCTGGACGTACTCAAGTCAACATCGTGTCCCACCCATTAAATGTCCCACCCGCGCGTGTTGTTCGCCTCGAGTTTCGTGCTCATAACTGATTACCTACTCGATACCAGAGAATAATATTCTAGTTCGTAGGTCACGTCTGTGCTGTCGGTATAGTTAGACATCACTTGATGTAATTATCGTCAGTTGCTGTTATACGTCAGTTGCCTCCGCCGCTGCCACCACGATATTATTCTAACCGTATGTCAGTTGTCTCCGCCGCTGCAACCACGATATTATTCTAAATCGTCGGTCACGTCTCTGCTGTCTGTATTGTTATACGTCAGTTGCTGTCTGTATATTGTTACACATCGTACGTCAGTTGCCTCCGCCGCTGCCACCACGATATTATTCTAACCGTATGTCAGTTGCCGCCGCCGCTGCCACCACGATATTCTAAATCGTAGGTCACGTCTCTGCTGTCTGTATTGTTACACATCATTTGCTGTTATACGTCAGTTGCCTCCGCCGCTGCCACCACGATATTATTCTAACCGTATGTCAGTTGCCGCCGCCGCTGCCACCACGATATTCTAAATCGTAGGTCACGTCTCTGCTGTCTGTATTGTTATACGTCAGTTGCCGCCGCCGCTGCCACCACGATATTATTCTAACTCGTTGGTGCTGTCTGTATTATTACACATGCATCATTTGCTGTTATACGTCAGTTGCCGCCGCCACCACGATATTATTCTAACTCGTATGTTCTGTTGGTACTGTCTGTATTGTTACAGATGCATCATTTGCTGTTATACGTCAGTTGCCGCCACAACGATATTATTCTAACTCGTATGTTCTGCTGGTGCTGTCTATTGTTATACATCATTTGCTGTCATACGTCAGTTGTCGCCGAAAACCACGATATTATTCTAACTCGTATGTTCTGTTGGAGCTGTCCGAATTGTTACACATAATTTTTCGCATCCACCTAGAGAACGGTTGGTATTTAGGGGGAAGGTTGCATCGCCGTGATCAAGATCTGCGGCGTATAACTTTAACTGCTTATCGTAACTGCTCCCTGCATAACCGCCAGGTGATATTATTCTAACTCGTGTGTTATTTTGGTGCTGTCAGTATTGTTATACGTCATTTGCTATTATACGTAATTTAACGCCGCAACAATAACGGCTCGCAGGTAGGGGGGAGCATTGTATCGCTGTGCCTCTCGACGGCTGCGCTCGATGCCTTATCGTCTACGATCCCAGGATTACCACCAGGTTATGGTATTCGTCGCCGCCGGTTGCATCACCGGACCTGTCGGCGGCTTCATAACTTTATCTTCTGGTAACGGCTCCCTTGGAGTACCGCCAGGGGACATTATATTTAAATCAGCATGTCCAGTATGCTGTGTTGGTGTGGATATACGGTTTTTCCCATCGGCGGGTTAGGGGGGAGGGTTGCTCGACAACCACCTAATTATCCTCGCCCACCGTTCCGACCTCGTTTTAGTGGACCAGTTCGACGTCCTTATGGCCTTCTCTTTATACACGAGAATGGCATTCTAGTGGCGGCCATGTTGGCTTTAGTTTACCTTGGCCCCAGTCTCCACTCCGGCGAACGTGTTCCTGCTCGTCAGCGTCTGGTTTGCAGCATCCCTTTATGTAGCCTGCGGAAGCAGCCGCCTATTACCACCGTACTCATCGATAGCTCTATAGCATTAGCCTTTATAGCATTAGCCTTTATCGCAACTCCTCCTTGGTCACGACAGATAGTCGTCTAGCTCGTGTGTCACGTCGGTTTCATGCTGTAGGACAGCTGCCGCTGGCACTTCGCGGTCTGTGAAGACCGCCGTGCGCTGTTATTTTTGTTTACTCTAGCATCGCCTTGGTTGGTCTCGGTGGCCCGATGCCATCGTCCTTACCAGTTCCGGAACCAATACGGTGGTCTCAGGTCAGTGTGTGTTCAGTCCTTGGACAGTTACTTACCTAGAAGGTTACTCTATCGTAGTGAGAATTCACGGGTGAAACGTTGTCTCCTCACCTGTGGTTGTTTATGGAAGCACCTATTCGACGGTACTACACCTTCCAAAACAAAGAGTATATTATAGATCATGCAAGTCTCGTAATCAGTGTCGGCAGGGCACGAGGCGTAAGCCGGACTATGTGGGTGATCAGATTGTGTAATAACGAATTATCAGGTGGGACAGAACAGTTAGATTATGGCATAGAAGTTAAATGTCTGTCTAAAAGTTGAACTGTTACGTCATTAGTGTGCATGGTGCGAAACTGAAAATCATCTATATCTTCAGTCTGACTGAACTAAACTGCCTCAAACTCCGCAGAGTGTATCACGCAAGATACCAGAGTAATTGTTGCATAATGTGAGACAGTTTAGTTCAGACTGAAGATACAGATGATTTTCAGTTTCAACTAATGACGACACGGTTCAGAATCAGGGATAAGATGTGACAGACATTTAAAAGCCATCTTTATTTATTTGAAGCGTTCTTTCAAATACAATCATAAAAAGGTTGTGTGAATTTTCATGTCATATGCATTGCAAATTTAACTAATCAATTCGCTAAGTGACAAACTGAGCGCTAATTGAAAATCACCTAGATTTGGATGTTCACGTGACCAGCCCCAACCAAAGTATTTGCCCAAGATGCTTGATAGTTTTTCAGTCGTTACTTTTCTTTTTCTCCAGTTACACCGAGTCAACACATTTCACCTCAAGGGTGCTGCTGTTATGACTGGCTTGTACTTTGAAACAATGGTCTTCTACTTATTGCCTGGTGGTGGCCTGACTATGGAAGAGTATGGAAGCGAGAAAAAATAGTGGACCTCACTTTGGTTTCCAAGCATACGGAGGATATTTTACAGACTTATATTGGATCATTTTCACCAGCGAACAATTCTTGTTATCATACGCCCAACATGAAAGATGTGGACATTATTTTCAATGTTGACAATACTATTTATTTAATTCAATGTAAGATTGCCAGACAGATCGGGGTGAAAAAAGGTTTTTTGGAAACCGTCAACGCAAAAAAAACATGCAGGTCCCGCCTCTTCAAACTGAGAGGGCTGGCTCTCAAAGCATCCATAGCAATTTCCCTGCAATTGCATTCATAAACCGTCTTTGCAGCACAATTTTGCAATCGCTCCAATGCAGAACGCAGCGCAAGGTAGCAGAACGCAGCGCAAGGTTGCAGAACGTATTTAGCGAAAGGTTGCAGAACGTAGAGCAAGGTAGCAGAACGCAGCGCGAGGTAGCAGAACGCAGCGCAAGGTAGCAGAACGTAGCGCTAGGTAGCAGAACGTAGCGCAAGGTAGTAGAACGCAGCGCAATGTAGCAGAACGCAGCGCAAGGTAGCAGAACGTAGCGCGAGGTAGCATAACGTGTTTAGCGAAAGGTTGCAGAACGTATTTAGCGAAAGGTAGCAGAACGTAGCGCAAGGTAGCAGAACGCAGCGCAAGGTAGCAGAACGCAGCGCAAGGTAGCAGAACGTAACGCGAGGTAGCAGAACGTAGCGCAAGGTAGCAGAACGCAGCGCAAGGTAGCAGAACGCGGCGCGAGGTAGCAGAACGTAGCGCAAGGTAGCAGAACGTAGAGCAAGGTAGCAGAACGCAGCGCGAGGTAGCAGAACGCAGCGCAAGGTAGCATAATGTACCGCGAGGCAGAAGAACGCAGCGCAAGGTAGCAGAACGTATTTAGCAAAAGGTTACAGAACGTATTTAGCGAAAGGTTGCAGAACGTAGAGCAAGGTAGCAGAATGTAGCATAAGATTGCAGAACGTAGCGTTTTAGAACGTAAGATACTTTTTATGTCAGGCACGAAATGCTACGGGCAGGTACCAAGCACTTGGTGTCGGATATTTTGTCAGTCACCCGTAGGAAAGTTATTTTCAAGCTTGCTATATCATATGAAAGTATATATATAACCATACAGTGTGCGCCCTTTTCAGATTGTTCCCCTACTTGAAGGCGTCTTCGAATATTTTGCTGAGTTCTTATTTTTATTTCAGAACTACGATTTCAATATTTATATATCAAATTAAAATAAAAATCATTTTCATTGAATTCTAGAAAATAAGGATTGTTTTAGCAACTTCAAGACAAGGTTTAATGGCCTTACGTACTGGAAAGTTAATCAGTCCTGATGAAGGTCGGACGCCTTATTTTGTAAAACCGCAAGAAGATGTGACCAAAAACATCTTCAATCAATGTACAGTTATAGTTGGACTTTCTTTCCCTTTCTTTTGATGCGTGTATTCGAAAAATTGCGAAGCACAAAATGGAAATCTAAAAAAACTGGGAAGCCAATACGCTTCGTTGTAATATTCTGCCAGAACTCATTAATAATTCATGAGCTAATTAGCTAGTCCAATCATTGGATTTCGTCACGTGTATGCGTTTTCAAACACGGTATAATGGTCGTGTGGACCGAATTTATAATAAAGAAATCAGATAATAAACGGATAAAACAAAGAAACGTTTATTATCACATTTCTTAATTATACAAATTCAAGTTAAAGCAAACGGACTCGAAATATCTCATAGCTCCTAATTTGGCCTAAACGTTTGCTCCGTTTTTTTGGACAAAATAGTTTTCTTAACTGGCATTCTCAAGTCCTAAGTGTGTCAACCTTTCTTTGATTTCTCGATAAACGTGTCTTACCAAATCAGCAATACTGAAATCAACAATTCTAAAGAAATCGATGCTGCAGTTCCTGACCAAGAAGTTGCAAATGCGATGCCTAATTTTGACAACAATATTAAACCCGTTCAATCCGTTCAATCCGTTTGCAGCTCCCTTCGTCACTAACGTGGAACTAAGTACTTCGATTCCCTTACAGTTTTCCCATCGTCCTTTAACGCAGTCACCATGCAATCAAGATGCAATAGCTGGTAACAGAACGATCGAAACCCGTAACGCTTCAAATCAAGACACCCTTCAACAATTGGCCGACTTGATCGTTCAACAGAGAAATAGGGACACGCTTCTAGTAAATGAAGTATCTTCCACGATGTTCACGAAACATTGTATTGGGGGGATGAGATCAATCTGGCCGAGTATGGGTTAGCACCAACTACTATACCATGGAGTTTGTTGAAAGCGTCGCATGATTATGGAATAATTTTTAATGTGACTGCTGTTAGCCGTTGTTGCAAAGAAGCTTGTGTGGAGTATCTCTTCACAGACGAAGTACATCTCGAGGATACGGTAAGTATAGAATTTCGAAAGTGATGTAAAACACTTTTTTGTGGCAGAAAGAGGAGACGTTATCCTACACAATTGTTTTTATAAAAAAAAAAGTATATAATATAATATAATATAATATAATATAATATAATATAATATAATATAATATAATATAATATAATATAATATAATATAATATAATATAATATAATATAATATAATATAATATAATATAATATAATATAACATAATATAATATAATATAATATAATATAATATAATATAATATAATATAATATAATATAATATAATATAAATATATAATATAATATAATATAATATAATATAATATATATAATATAATATAATATAATATAATATAATATAATATAATATAATATAATATAATATAATGTAATGTAATGTAATGTAATATAATGTAATATGTAATATAATGTAATATAATGTAATATAATGTAATATAATGTAATATAATGTAATATAATGTAATATAATGTAATATAATGTAATATAATGTAATATAATGTAATATAATATAATATAATATAATAGATAGATAGATAGATAGATAGATAACTTTATTTAAACACGCTGACCCCGTCAACCGAAGCTGATTTCCACGAGGGGCGTGTGTATAACAATTGTAGTATTTAAGATTATTTACAAAGTATGAAATATAGTATATTGAATAAATTTATAGATTGAGGTAAGTTACGTATTAAAATCAACTAGTAGAAATCTATATATAGCTAGTACATCTATTTACATTTACTATCAATGTGAGTAGCGATTTTATTTCGAAAAGAAGAAAGGGATTTGCTCTCCCTAATTTCTTTTGGAATAGAATTCCAAAGGTATGCCCCGTCATACATGAAACTATTTTTCATATTATTAGTACGCGGTTTTGGTAAACAAAGACTACTTGAAATGTCTCGAAGATTATGGTTTGTCATCTCACCTTTATATGTGAAAAGATTAGTGAGTGACTCAGGACCCATTTTATTTAATATTTTATACATCATTTTTGCTTTAGCTTTTTTTCTTTCTGTTTTAAGTGGCACCCAGCCTAATGCTTGTAAATCAACAGAGTGATCTATATCATTGCTCATATTCATGATAATTCGAGCAGCTCTATTTTGCAGTTTTTGGAGTCGTTTTGATTGTGTTTCACCAAACACATCCCATACTTCACAACAATAATCGAAGTATGGGCGAACAATAGCATTATATACAGAAAGAAGAGTTTGCTTATCAGCAAATTCTTTTAATCGTCGAAGAGCGGAGAATCCCGCTGTTATTTTCTTGCAAATATTTTCAGTATTACTCTTCCAAGATAAATGCTAGTCAACTGTCACTCCAAGAGTTTTACATTCATAAACTTGTTTAATCTGTTTGTTTTCAATTTTAACATTTGGTTGCAAATTTGAAATACATTTTATCATTGGCTTTGAACCAATTAGCATAAATTCAGTCTTAGCTACGTTTAGACTAAGTTTATTGGCGATTAACTATTTTCTAAGGTTTTCCAAATCAGAATTCACCGCAGCTTCAAGATGAGTTATAGAATCTTAGGAAGCTGTTAGATTTGTGTCGTCAGCAAACAACCGAGGTTTTGTTTTATTCAGACATTGAGGCAAATCATTAATAAATAATGGCCCAAGAATAGAGCCTTGCGGTACACCACATTTGATCGATTTCTCTGATGAAATAGATCCTTTTATTTGGCATATTTGACTTCGATTTGTGAGATAAGATTTGAGAAAGGTTAGAGTTTGTCCTTTTACTCCATAAAGTTCCAACTTTTTTAGTAGAATTTGATGATCAACAGTATCAAATGCTTTTTTCAAGTCAATTAAAACCACAAGGTTAAACATTTTTCTGTCTAAATTCATATACCAGTCATTGTACAGTCCAGTAATGCTGTAGCTGTGGAGTAAAATTTTCGAAAGCCAAACTGAGAATTACTCAGAAGTTCAAATTTGGATAGGTAATTGTACAGTTGATCATACAGAATCCGTTCCATAATTTTGCTAATAGCTGGCAAAACTGATATTGGTCTGTAGTTTCCTGGTACATTTCGTTGGCCATTTTTATAGAGAGGTACTACTCTAGCCATTTTCCATTTATCAGGGAAAGAGGATAGAGCAATAGCCTGATTAAAAATATGTGTCAACGAATTTGAAATGGCAGGTGCAGCTATTTTGATAATTTTACAAGAAATTTTATCAACACCAGTGGCTTTATTGCTAGAAAGACCATGCAAGAGATGGTAGACATTACTGATGGTAACTGGCTGAAATGCAGTGAATTCTGATTTAGCATTCTTAACATATGTTTCAAAGTTGTAATTTGAGGCATCAATATTGCTTGCTAAATCAGGGCCAATATTTGAAAAATAATCATTAAAGCCCTCTGCAATATATTTCGGACTTGTTAAACAATATTCACCTAGCTTTAGTTCGTTCACCACTGTTGGTTTGCTTTGTCTACCTAAAAGGTTGTTTATAGTTTTCCAAGCCTCTTTAGGATTGCATTTTTGACCAGCAATTTTCGTGGAATAATAATCTTTTTTTGTATTTCTAAGTTCTATATTCACTTTATTTCTTGTTGCTTTATAATTTTTCCAATCTTTTTCTAGGTTTGTAATAATGGCTTTTCTTTTTAATTTGTCCCTTGTAACTATAAGTTGCTTTATATCACTTGTAATCCAAGGGACCTTTTTTGATGTAATCTTTTTGTGTTGGAGTGGTGCATGCTTATCTAGGACCTCTAAGAATAATTTCTTCCAAATTTCCCACATAGCATTTGGTTCTTCAGCAAAAATATATACATACTCCCAGTGTTGTCCCAGGAGATCCGCAACAAATTTTTGATTATCAATTTTTTTCATATTTATAATCTCGACAGTGTTTTCTTGTTTTTTTAAAATGCAAAGTTTCCTGATTGCAAATATTAAACTATGATCACTAATACCTGTATGAATAACACCAGCAATTTTCTCTGGTGTATTAGTAACCATATAATCAATAAGGCTGGCAGTAGTCATAGTCACTCGAGTAGCTTCATCAATCAATTGTGATAATTGATACAATTCATATAGTGATTTAATTTTTTTGGTAGGAAGATTAGATTCCTTATCTGTTTTACACAGTTTAGATCACCAAGAATATACATTTCTTTATTTTCATCATCAATAGTTTTGATTAATTTTTCAAAAAGGTCAAAGAAATCAGATGATGCGTTGGGTGGTTTATAAACTGTTGTAACAAGAAATGGTCGGCTATGTGGCTTAATAATTTCAATACAAACACCCTCTAGTTCAGAGGGATTCAGATCATGTCTTATATTGTAATTGATAGAGCTACGCAAGTAAATACATGCTCCACCTCCATTTCTCGATCTATCTTTTCTAATAATATCATATAACCATCAAAGTGAATCAGGTTATCAGTTATACTGGAGTCAAGTCGTGTTTCATTGAAAGCAATGAGATCAATGTAATTGTTTGACATTGAAAACCTTATTTAATCAATTTTTTTAGGCAGACTAACAATGTTTAGAAAAGCCATTTTAAAACCTCTTTCTTTGGGGATAGAGTTCAAACTAGTGAAAAAATCGCTACTCACATTTGTGTTTAAAGAATCATGACTATCTATTGGTTCCGCAATGTTTGACTGACAAACTTCAGATATAGTGTCCACTCTCTGTTCCGGTGTCCATAAACATGGTGAAAAAACTGGTTATTCTCACCTAAAGGCACCGATACATTACCAGGGGTCCTAACTCTATATGTTTTTAAATATGTGCAGAATGCACTGCCAAGTGCACTGTCACCTTTCTGGTTCAAATGTAAATTTGAGCCATTTAAAAAAGAGTTATCTATATTGCTATTATTAATAAAATTGATATTATGATTGGAGCATAATTTCTTCACTAAATCATTATATTGGGTGATTTTGCTTGAATTTACCTGGCCATCATACCTCACAATAACACTGGAGACAGCAATTTTCTTTGTGTGCATCTTTGCCTCTTCGATCAGTTGTTCCATATTTGTCGCCACCTGTTCAGCTTCCTGGTGAACCAGTCATTCGTCCCGACATGAAGTATGGCACATTCGTACTGTTCTTCATTTCCACTTTCTCTGAACTTTTTTTGAATTTGGTTTACTGTTGCTCCGCTATAAGAGTGGCAAACCGATTTGCTTCCTGCAGCCCTTTCAATTTTCTTGCTGTCGATGTGCTTTACCATTGAGTCGCCAATTACAATGGCTCTTTTTGGATCATTATTTTTATTCGGTTTGACTGACTTTGCTTGGATATTTTGGCCATAGTTCTTTGACACTCTTTTGTATGTATTTTGTTTTGGACGATAGTCATTGGTCTGATGGCCGATATCCTCAGTTTTCTTTTCAACGATTAACTCTGGAAAACTTGTATATGCATCTTCAATATCTAGTGTTGTGAAGCTATTTTGGACTGGGGTTGTAGATTTGGTATCCATAATTTTGGTTACGTTTTTATTTGCTGGGCTTTTGGATTCTATTTTAACCCAATCATTTTGCTTCATATCCAAAACTCTCTTTATGGCAGTGTTCTCGATTTCTAGTTCTGCCACGGTCGCTTTAAGGGATTGAATTTAGGCCGCCATATTGGATTGTTCTTTAGTCAAATGTTCGATTTTCGCCTCTGATTCTGGCGTTCGCTGAACGGTATTCTGATTTTCTTCGTTTTGTTTCTGCTGTATCTCTGTAATCATAGACAAAATATGATTTATATCAGGTTTGAAGTCTTTGCATTCGTCACATATCGATTTATTGCTTTCGCCTTTGGCTACGCCTACGACAACATCAGGCACGTTTTCGATCGACATTTTTTCCCCACATACTTTTTCCCCACGGTTTTTTTGCGATTATCGCACTCCGTCGTATATGCATAGTGTAACAGGCAATTCTCCAAGTATTTGTCTTCGTCATCTTCGAGTATAGTTATCTTTTTGTTCTTGGGTCCCTAACATTTCATCGAGAAATTCGGATTTATAAATTTCTTTATCTCCCCACCAGGCGACAGCCATTTGCCACTCAACTTTATTTCGCCTTCTACGAATGCTTTTAAACCATCGTAGTCGCCCTTCCAAAACAATTTGTCTTCGCTTTTGTATAGAAAAGTAGATTTCACAATCTCTGGGCCAACTAGTACGCCGTTTGTTTGTTGAGAAATCAAACAAGATGGGGAGCTCGCGGTTTCCTGACCATCCCGCCATCTTGATACGTTAGACGTTATAATATAATATAATATAATATAATATAATATAATATAATATAATATAATATAATATAATATAATATAATATAATATAATATAATTAAATATAATATAATATAATATAATATAATATAATATAATATTTAAGAAATAGAAAACATTTTCCGTGTTTACATGCAGTTATATAAACACGAGTGGAAGTTTGGGAGAACGAGAAATAATAGTGGGAACACGAGCCCGTAGGGCGAGTGTTTCCACGCGATTTCGAGTTCTCCCAAACTTCCACGAGTGTTTATATAACGTACGGGAACACGGATAAAAATGTTTTCTATTTCTTTTATAAAATAACCCGTAGAAAGCAAATAAAATGTACAAATATATTTGTTATCAACACGTAAATTCTCTTTACTGCGTATGATGGCGCCGTGATGTCTAATTGATGGCGTATGATGGCTAATTGATGGCGTATGATTGCTAATTGATGGCGTATGATGGCTAATTGATGGTGTATGATGGCTAATTGATGGCGTATGATGGCTAATTGATGGCGTATCACGATGGCGTAATCCATCCATGCTATATAGCCTGATATAAACACGGTAACTGACCAATAACAGCGTGCGTAAGACAAGACTTATTTTATAAAATATAATATAATATAATATAATATAATATAATAATATAATATAATATAATATAATATAATATAATATAATATAATATAATATAATATAATATAATATAATATAATATAATATAATATAATATAATATGATATGATATAATATAATATAATATAATATAATATAATATAATATAATATAATATAATATAATATAATATAATATAATATAATATAATATAATATAATATAATATAATATAATATAATATAATATAATATAATATAATATAATATAATATAATATAATATAATATAATATAATATAATATAATATAATATAATATAATATAATATAATATAATATTATATAATATAATATAATATAATATAATATAATATAATATAATATAATATAATATAATATAATATAATATAATATAATATAATATAATATAATATTGATACGGTGTATCATTGGTGTATCAACGGTGCATCAACGGTTATACACCGTGGATACACCATTTGTACACCGTTGATACACCGTGTATCAACACAACGTTGATACACCGTTTATTCACCGTTGATACACCGTTGATACACCGTTGATACACCGTTGATACACCGTTGATACACCGTTGATACACCGTGCCGTGTATCAACGGAGTATCAACGGTGTATCAACCTTTATACATGTACCATTATCAATAAAATATATAAAGCAAAACTTGAAGACAATAACCGGAATGTTGGTCCAAATACAAAGTATTACAAAACAACGTCTTAAGCGATAAAACTAACGAAAATTGCCACTAACAAAGTATAATCGTCGATGAAACATAGAATTTCATACACACGCGTATTTTCCAGAATCGCAGATTCGTCCCGCGAGATGCGCGAGGCTAAATTCGTGGCGAGAGCCAGACATTAATCTACCTGAGTCACATGAAAACTTGTAATGATGTAATGTGAAATTTTTGCAGCCAATGACCCCTTACAATACAGATCAAAACAACTAAATTGTAAACTGCTAGATCTCATACACGCACATGTCATTTAATTTGCCATACCGATACTGCACAGCGAGGCTTCGCGCAGCAGCACGCTTTGTACAAGCACGTCGACACATGTACGCTGTGCGTACCTATTTTTATTCAGTGTGTGCACCTTCACTGATGCTGAACGTATTGTATTATCTGTATAATGAAGCACTCATTCAATAGCAATGTTTGGACTCAACCACTCAACCACACAGTAACAATAACCTCCCTCAACATACTCGTAGTTCGATTGTTAGCTGCTTTGAAGTTCGCTGCGTTTCCAGACAACTATATTAAACGGACATGGGCAGAGAGAGAGGATACGTTATCATACACAATTGTTTTTGCACAATTGTGTTTTCTAAAACTTTAAGTCCATTGAAAGTCAGTTTTATGGTAATTAATTTGGTAAACGTCTCTTCCTCAGCTAGAAACCGTGTGGCAGTTACATGTACTTCCCGGTGTGACTGGATGTGGAAGCATTGGTGGTAGATTTTGGGAGTTACTGGTATGGTCCGTTCTAAAAAACAGACAGTCTGCAGAGATGAAGTTCTACTACACGAAGGATGAAGGAAAAAACGTGGAAGAAGGGTCACTAACCCAGCTTGCTTTGTATAAGCTTATGAACACAAAACAGAGCTCATACGCCCAAGAGTTTGGACGCCACTTTAAAGACGTAGACTTTGTTATCGTGGATGCCGATGGCAAAACTCATGGCCTTCAGGTATCCGTGCAGAATTGGACAACAAAGTGTTCTCAAAGCCCGCGGTTTTATAGCACAAAAGATTATGACCACATTTATTTGCTCTCGATTCAATCAGCTGATTGTGATTTACTCAGGAAAGCTACTACATCACAATTAACATTTAAGGAAGCTTTTCACAAGCATAATTTGCGAGTTGTTGATCCGAGTCCATTCCTATCCGAGAATGGATTGGAAGTGCTTCGTAAGATGAGGGAAAAATAAGTCCAAGAATTATGGCTTCACACATTTGACCAGCTCACCAGGTTTTCCCCAATCCAATGGCAAAGTGGAAAATGCTGTCAAGATTGTCAAACATCTCATGCTCAAGGCCATACAGTCAGAACGAGATCCATACTTAGCCCTACTGGACTGGCGAAACACACGCAGTGAAGATCTTAGCAGCTCACCAGCACAAAGGCTTTTCAATCGGCACACCAGAACCCTTATACCAACTTCCAGGAGTCTCTTACAGCCTGCAGACATCTCCACCAAACTCGCGGATCAGAAGAAGAAACAATAACAAAAATATTTCAACAGAAATGCACGGTGGGCACACCGACGGGAAAATTAGGAAAGCTAAAGCGTCGGCAAAATGGCGTCTGAATTATGGCTTCGCGGGGGGTACCTGAGCCAAGAATTTGTTATGCAAATGCCATGATTTTGTCAATGTATCCCAGCGTTCCTTTCGCGTTTTAAGAAGCGATTTCTTCACAAAACAAATGAAAAATCTCTGCGCTTTCGAATGATATCAAATACGTCCAACTATCAACGGATTTTACAAGAAAACCGACTGCTGTTTGTAAAGCGTTAACTCGATTCCTTGTATAAAGCGAGAATCTGCGTCGTTTACAAAACTTTGGCTTCAAAAGGAATTTTCAATGCAGTACGTACGAGGGAAATTTTGCATTGTACAGTAGGAAAAATAATCAGGTAACAATCCTATGTTTTTTGTTTTTCATTTAAGTCAAACATTTACTTGTTGTTCTCGTTTTTAAACCCGTACTATTTGTTATTGACAGGGCTAGATGGTTTTCCCATCGCTGTTTATGAGGGGGTCTTGAGGTGTGGTTGTGGCAACGTTTATTGAAGATGTGTGATCAATAACTATGCTAAAATAAAGGTAAGGACTAGGGAACGATTTGGTATACTTTTCGCAATAGATTGTAGATTACAGTCTACTGAATTTGTTGAACAATGTGGAACATACTGTTGTTTATAAGCATGGATACACTTTGTTTGTGTACTGAGAGACATGTACAGTCAACAATGTAGGTTCACCTATACAGTACAGCATAGACTATAGAGCATACAGCATACAGTACACCTATACAGTTCGCCTATACAGTACAGCATGATATTAATATTATTGCAAAACAAATTCTAAAATTTATGATCAGTTGAATTTCCAGATGCCATTGGCAAAGAAAAATGACCATTGATTATCATACTGGTAAGGTTGATCTAGCCTGTTCATAGTTATGAGCCAGGATGACCCACTCAAGTTAGATAATTGAGTTCTTGTTATTCTATATGGACAATTGTTTTGTGTTCATATGGGAAACTGGAGCTAGTCTGATATGGTGAAATCCCACCTTGGGCTAGATAGGCTTTCAAGTGAATTGAATTGAAATAAAAATTCCTAAATTAATAAAAATTAACCACACTAGCCTAGTGTCCAGCTAAGATGAAATCAGTGATACCAATATAAACTCAAAATGGTCCAACACAAACATTGCGTCTTCATATTTTTACTTATTTGTGTCTGCAGTTATGACAGTGTGTTTCAATATTTTCATGCGTCATGCATGTTAGTGTGCAAAATCTTGCTGACCTCAAGCACACTGTTCAAACTTTTTCCATGTATATCTGCAGTCAGGGTTGTAGCTAGACCAATTTTAGTGGTGGGCTCATGGCGATGTGCCGATGGCCCGACGCGGAAGCGAGCGCAACAGGGTGGACCGGTAATATAATAATAAAGTGCGGTCAAGCACACATGGCTGAATGAATATGGTAAGCCAATGTGAAACAAACAATTGGCACTAGTCCCAGGCCTCTAACTCAGCGGTTTTCTAAGAATTAATGTTAATTTCAAAGAACACCGCGAAAAGAGTACTACGCATCTATTTTTGAACTAATCGTGGAGTTTACATGAAAATTGTGATTAAATATGCGTTGCAAATCACAAAATGACACAAAATACTTTATTTTCGAATGAAAAGCACTAAAATATTGATATATTTACTATTTGCTTTAGTGAATTCTGTGCTGGGCGGCAGGGCTGATATCGACCAAGAGTGGTGGGCTGGCCCGCCCAGCGCCGCCCACCATAGCTACAACCCTGTCTGCAGTGTTTATTTAATACAGTTGCATCTACTACCTGCACTATTGGGCATAAAGGTATTATACCTGTTAGTGCATTTTAAGTGTTTGAGAAATATGGATTAGGTTTCATTAATGTTTCCAAGGAGGTATAGAAAAATACAAATTATGTCCAATGGTGAATGCAAATCTTTCGGCATTAATTTGTTCATCTGATTTGGCTTCCTAAAGAGTGTTATGATGTAAGAGATAACTGTAACCACAAGCAGGTGTATATAATACCTGTAAGGGTAACAAATTATGAATCCTGTTTTTGGGCTTTGAAAAGAGCATCAGTCAACAGACCTGTTGTTACTGCTCCCATTTGTAGAATAGGCAGTTTGAGGAAAGTGTATGAATGGGGGAAATTATGGTCGATAGCCAACTTTTGGAATAAATGATGATTATTTTACTTTAATTGTTTTACAGTTGACAAAAGAAGTGAGAGCAAATCCAAATTCTGGGTCAGATTCATGACATTGGTGTGAGGAAAGTGTGATGGTGTATTACATTATTTACTAAAGGAAATTATTTGTAAGAAGTCACCCAACTGAGACCAGTTGCAAAAAATGAAACTCTGAGGCATTTCAACCCTGGGATATATTGATGTGATTCTGGTTGCATACGCGGCATGTTTCATTCTAATTGTATACGAGACATGGCATTTTTGTATTTACTTATAATATTTGTAAGTTATTCAAACAATTTCCTCAGTTACATATTTCATATATTATATAAAAAGTACACATCAAATATCCTGATCACATGGAGAATGGAGATGCCTGGTTAGCCTGATGTAAAAGTATAATGATATCAAGTTTGTTACATGTTGTACTAACTGTATTATTTTAATAAAACAAATTTAAACTGGAAAATGTGATCTTGTACCAGTATTTAATGTTTTTACTTTTTGGCAGTTTAATCAACCAAGGTACCAAACTGTTTGGAAAGGGGCCCAAATCAGTTAATGAGGAGTCCAAATTTACAATGATATTGTATTAAAGTCTTAAGACCAGGGGCTGGTTGTCTGAAGTGCAGATACAGTAACATATCCAGTTGATAGGTCCCATCGGTATCAAGCCAATTTATTATGTAGCCACTTAATAGTCATCTGAGAAAAAATATGGAAGTGAATATGTTGTTTTCAACATGTCACGTATTCATTTGCAATTTTTTCTCAGATGGCCATCTCAGATGAAAATATATCTGCTGGATAGGACTTATCCACTGGATATAAATTTATCCTGGGTATAAGCAACATCCTTCTGGGGTCTAAATCTGGTCTTCATTGCAAAACATAACTAATGCAATCGAAATGAACATAATATATAATATAGTAAATTCAGATGATTTTATACAATAAATAATTAATAAAAGAAAAATCCGTTTCTGGGCTACGATAACTTCCCATCTCCCTTTAAGTGTCTTTTTAAACCGGGACTCCATCGCACTTTCACTAAGGTCAGACTTCTTTTGAGTTAAATACGGATTTTTTCGATCAAAAGCTTGCTTTCTTCTAGACGTCCATTAGAAACAATCCACATGTATTCTTGCGTTAAGGAGAATTTTGAGCGGTTGCTTGAAAGACAAATACGACGATCTTACCGGCCAAATCCCAAACAGTTCGTTTGAGCAAATCAAGGTTCAGTTCCAAGATCAATGAACATCAATATGTTGGCAATACATTGGCAAAGCCGCCATTTTGAATATAATTTTTTTGACTTATTTGATACTCCGCTGATCATAAGTATGGCAGACCCTTGCCATATAAAGAGGCCTCCGTGCCCACCGTGATGCACATGAATTGCCCAAACTCAAGGCTGGTGATCTGGTGAGGATCAAACCCCTGTCGACCATGAAAAAGGGTAAGAAGTGGGTGAAAGCGAAGGTACAAGATAAAGTGGACATCCGCTCGTACCATGTGGTTACTGAAAATGGCACACACTTGCGGAGAAACAGAAGACACCTGAAGCTGGCCAATGAGTATTTGAAGATAGATACACGATGAGGACATCATACCACCAGATTCTGGGGATGAAGATGGTAGTCACATTCCGCAGGCAGCTGTACCATCCACAACAGTGACTCAGCCTGAAAAACAACAGCCAAGTCTATCAGATCAGCGCCCTAACCAGACGAGAACCAGCTTAGGTCGTTGCATTCGACGTCCAGAACATTTAAGGGACTATGTATTGGATAATTAAGCAATAATCAAACATGTGCTAATAACTGTTTAAGTCAACCAAGTAAAACTGAATTCTGAAATTGGTTGAGTTTTCTTTCATCTAGTTTTTCAAACCAAGGTTAACTTCGTTACGCGGGAAAGGAAGATGTGACGTCGTCTACCTTGTGACTGTTGCACCCAGCATGGGACTTACATCGAGGTAGTAAACAGAGTGGAGTTTGTAAATAAAGCCTAGCTTGAATAAACCTTTTTAAAACTCGTGTTGCCACACTTACATCCCGGTTCTATATACCGTTTTCTGGTAAAAATGCAACTGGGTTTACCATTTTGACCAATTCAAAGTTCAGTATATTATTGTACTGATTCAATACTTATTTTCTGGTGAAAACATGATTTTCTATATCCCGGTTCTATATACCGTTTTCCGGTATATGCAACCGGGTTACAATTTGGACTATAATTCAAAGTTATCATATTCAATATACAATATCGTTATGCACTATTTCATATACAGCTGAGGTTCTGTGTTGACTCTACTAATAAGATTTACTATTTGAATACGCATTTTCCGATAAAAGCACGATTTGATGTCTCAGCCTCTGTTTTCGATATATCGTTATATTATAGATCCGGGTTATATCTTAACCATAAGTTACAAAATATTTTGAAAGAATTTTCCTTTAAAGAATAAATCCAGAATATATATATAGTGGTGAATCTATTGGATAGAAATGGAACAACATTTCTATTGGATAGAAATGGAACAACTTCAGTAGGAATTGTATTTTTACAAAGTAACTAGTGTTCCGGAAGAATCCTGTGCAAGTAAATCAAATTGTTCGTATATACAATAGGAAAATTACTTATTTCATTATATGTTTTGAAAATTATTATTTGTAGAACATAAAAGAATCGAAAACCCACCATCAATATATACGTATCGGTCAACGACCGATCGAAGCCGTTACTATCATTCTCACTTTGATGGAATGGGTAGCTGTGGATAAGTATAACTTCTATCTCTAGCTAACATGAAGTACCTTGATATTGCCGGTTGCTTATACCGAAAAATGGAAGCGAGCATGAATTTGTTAAGGCTTTTGAGCACCTGCGGGCTCACGGTTTTCGCGTTACACAATTTTAACAAAACTCAACAATGAGTCGTGGTCAGTGGTTGCTCCCATTAGCAGAAGGACCTAATTTTCCGCCATCTTGGTACGGATTGAAGGGCTGCGCTCGAAACGTCAGTACAGTGTATCTCGTCACTAAATTATTGGCAGTTTACCACCTTTTCACTTTGTTAAATAATACTTACATCCATTGGTTCGTCCTCCGGGACGTCGATGTCCATTGGAAGGCCTGGAGGAGCCGGACAGCTGTAAAATTAATTAATCAAATTGATTGATCAAGGTGAGAGCATGCATGAAGACATGCATATGAATCTCTCAAATTATTTTTAAAAAAATCAGGCAAGATTCAAGGATATTGCACTATAATTATATCGAGTAGGAAGTGAATTCCACAACTTAATGATATTTTAAATTTTTTGGTCTACGAAAAGAATGGAAATACTTTTGGAAGTGGCCGAAAATAGAGCCTAAGTAAGATTACACACTTTGTCATCAGTACGCCTGTGCATCAGTACATACAATTAAAGTTAATGAAACACATCAATAACCCAGAACTGAAACTGAATTCCTTCTATTTCTTCCGAATTATCTCACATCCTTCAATGCAGAAAATTATTGTGTGAGTGTAAAATGAACTAGACGTAGATCGAGGGAGATGAAAACGGCTATTTTCGCAGATTTCCAGAGTCAGGCATATTTCTCGCTCTGATGCTCTCAAGAAAAAAAAAACTGCTAATAATCACCGCTCTACTAGGCCTTTAATTTTGGATTTTCATCCCTCTTTTCTGGAACTCGCCGTGTCATTAATGAACTTTATCCGAAATTGGCTTGTACAGAGGACCTTGCGAAATTAAAAATTATCTGGTGAGCATGCTCCAGACCCCCTACTGGGGTTCGCACTTACGCCGAGAATCTATAAACTTACAGCTAAATCCTATATACAAAGTGTCAAAATTCCCTTTTTCTAGTGGTTGAGACTGTATGACGTGAGTGACGAAATTTAGCTGTTTCCCCCTCAATAGCTCTGAGAGGGCAATAATATTAAGTTGTCGACCGTCAATAACGAAACAAGTACGATCGTACTACTGGACCAGGAATGTTTTGCTTTATACATGCAAATTCAACCGTTCCTTTAAAAAACGGAGAAGGCCCTGGGAACGAGGTTGCAAATTACGTGTAGTTTGCATGAGTACTATGCGTAAATAATTAATGCTTTTAAATATTTGTTCAGTGCAAATGCTTAGGTCCGTAAATAATTAATTATTGGTGGGCAATTGAGGTTTTCAGCTTACTAATAAAGTAAAGGATATCGTTGACCTTAATAGTTAACCCATTTTTTAACAAAGACAGTTTTCAACGACTCGCTATTAACATATATTTAGTTTTTATAGCATTTAGGGTTAGTTTATTTGCTTTTAACCAAGTTTGGATAATATTCAAATCATAGTTCATTTGAAGATGAAGGACATTTAGGATCCTCAGCTGCAGTGGAAAGTGTAGTATCATCAGCATACATTCTTAATTTAGAGAATAAATCACACGAGCCGATCTAAATAGTAAAGGGCCTAATATAGATCCCTGAGGAACACCACATTTATAGTACAATAATCTGACAACACTCCATTTACAAGGGTCTTCTGTTTACGTCCAGTAAGATAAGACTTAAACCAGTCCAAGGTTTTAGCATTGTCACCATAAAGAACAGTGTAAAAAGCTTTTTCAGATCTAAAAATATTACCCCATTCAGGAGACCGTTGTCAATATTAGAATACCATTCGTTTGTGGTTTCCAGTAAAATAGTCACCGTGGAAAACAGTGGCCTAAAACCCGATTGAGACTCAGTCAAGAGATTATTTGTATTTAAATATACATAAAATTGATCAAATACAACTCTTTCATTGCGTATAATTATGCTTCCAAAAGCCTTCGGTTCATTTTAGCATACTTGATGCCTGTAAAAACTACCAAAGGCTCTGCTGCATTGAACGCAAATATTATTGTGATCCATGGTTATTTATCTTGTTGTCAGACTTTAACAGGTTGGTGCATGACTCCAGGCGTATACAAATTACTCTTGTTATCAATTTTATTTAAAAAAATTTTCAACCGACCCGTGCAGGCAATTTTTTCGGGAAAATTTGTATCAGAAATCACGGGAAATGCCCTCACAGCGCCTTTTTGTATGGGGTGCACTCATACCCACCTGCATTGGTCGCGGCTAAAGCCACGACTATACACCATAACGCTTGATAATTATAATTTAACTGCACCCCCAAACTCTCCATTGCTCTCCCAAAATCTTGATCCTAGCTACGCAGCTGGTAGGCACTATACAGTGTAAACACTAATATACCTGTGCAACAGTAAATACTAAACATTACTATCCAGTGCAAAATCCTTTATTTTCTTGATTGTTTATTTTCTGCTGTTTAGCACTAATGAATTAGAACTGTTTAATAGTATAATAACTGCATTTACCATACAGCAAAATAACATTAAAGTTTATGATTGACATTGTTCAATAAAACATGTTCCTGTATTTGTTACCCAAAATGCAAGTAGTCTAATAACCCAAGACCAAGTGCTAAAAACTACAATTCCCATTGGTAGTGTAGCACCGTGCCCATGTTTGCACTCAACGCATAAGATAAACAATGGGATATACCAGTACTCTGTGTATAGTTTCACCACAAGAAATATGTTTGCTAAGTTTTTAATGGTTAATATATCTGCGCCAGCCCACCAAGTCATGTGTAAAGTAATGATTTTCTTTCATCTGAAATCATTATAGCAATCACTTCCAACGAATGTAAACACCAATATTAATTTATTTACTATTGTATATTTGTTCCACGATGGTAATTACGCCCAAACGTAGACGCATGTACGCATTGCGTTCCTATTTTTAACAGTACTGACTTCAACACTGTTGCTAACTGCTTGCAACTTGGCAATTTGGAATTAAATTAAGATTTAAAAAGAGCGACTTGGCAATTTGGATTTACAAGATCCTCGAGGAACTTGTAACCGTTCCAGAAAGGAATTTTGGAAAGGAATTTTGGAAAGGAATTTTGAGAATGTCCTTGAAGCTATGGTCGACTATGTTGGGTGTTTGAGGAGAAGGGATCAATCCAATAGCCATATATCCGTACCTTTAACATTGAAGTAAATATTCTCGGCAGAACCTTCCATTTTTCTCTGCATTAACCAGAAAGAACTTCTCGTGTTAATCTATCAACTTCCTGTATCATGACCATCTAATTGGGCTTGAAAATATGTAGTAAACATATTATGTGGCTTCAGAATGTCTCAATCTTTTAATTAAAGGCGTGGACCGAACCATAAATATGCAAATAACACCCTACAGCAATTGGTGATAGTTTGTTTTTTTAATACTCAAAGTAAGTGGAGTGATTTAAAACGGATTTTTTTGTTTCTATCCTCAGTTTTCTACCGTTTTGACTACAATAATTAAAACTGTGTACAACTAAGAATTTGGAATTCACAGACAAATGGAAAGTCTCCTAACAAACTTCAATCATATTGCCGTTGATTCACTTCCGACATTGTGATTACGTTTAACGTTTCATAGTAGTATCCCGAATTCAAAACATAGTCCTAACCCCAAACCTTATCCTAATCGTAACCCTAAACCTATATAATCATAACATAACTCTTACGATAATACTTTATTTTAGAAATAACAGCTGATTAATTTTAATTTCGAATTTTACTATCGATAGTCTATGTGACGTCATATTGGGACTTAAATGAAACTTCAGCCATGATATCGGATACAAGACAAGGTAATTTAGACTTTGTGTACGCCACGGAACATGGAACCCAAAAGCTTCTAATAATGCTTCAATCATCTATTTCGACCCATTTCGTAATTGGACATTTAACTAATTATTTCAACCAGGATAACGACTTCGACTCGTCAATTCTGAACAACCACCGTTTCATTGATTTAAATGATAATTTCCTGCATCAGATAAACAATTATCTACAGTAAATAACAATATTCGGAATGGTAGATCAATAACTCTCCGGAATTGTTGTGCATTACCGATGGTGTTATTCAATTCTCTCCAATCAAATGGACCTATCTACCGATCACAATGATTTGATCTTTGATATCCAAGTGGTTGTAAATGCGTCATTACTGTCCCTAAAGCTGACCACACTATCAGTCAAACTTTTTAATGCACGTCCTCCCACATCATTTATTGCATTTCGTGCGATAGATGCCCTAAAATGTACATCAGTGAAACTGGACGACGTCTTTCAGACGAGTTTTTTGATGAACATCGTCGTTCCGTGAGAAACAATGATGCTGACAAACCTGTAGCCCGCCATTTCAATAGCTCTAACCATTTGATTTCAGACATGAAAGTCTGTACCATCGGTCCCATCTCAGGTGGTAACGATAACAACAAACAACGACAAGATAAGTATCTCAATTTTAAATGAAGCACCACATATCCCGATGGCCTTAATGCACGTTTTTCTTTTTTTAATTTCCTACAAGTTTTTGTTATTTTAGTTTACGAGGACCTTTATTATTAATTTGTGCATTTACATCCCTTTTCAAGTTTTCATTCCTTGAGTATTGGACCTATCATTTCACCTTTGTCTACATTGATGTTTTCTGATCGACTGTAAAAAATAGCAACTGATTTAAAGGTCCACTATTCCTTTTGAGGTTCTATTTTCCTCCGAAAAAGATATCATCTAACTTGAAAATGAATTTCATGATATGGTGCAGGATTTATTGAAGGGTATTTCTTCCGATCTCTTGATGCACGACCGCGTTTTGAGAAGAATGGCGCTATTATCTGTCTAACGTCATAGTCATTCTGGTATTAGGTTTATTGAACAAAATAATATTCCAGTTCTTGATATTTAGTTTGTCACTTATCACTCACTTAAACAGTATTCCAAACTTCACTTAATAAAACAAACATATACAGTATTTTCTAGCCTTGTGACATCATTATGACATCACATACCAGGCTTTCTTTCGACGCGGTCGTTGTTCAACTAAATTTAGCAAAAGGGCTTAAAACTAGATCTTTAAGAGATCATAAAAGCAGAACCGAGTAACCAGTTTCAATTATTTTTTCGGTTTTGAATTGAACTTTTCAAATTCTAATGAAAAATATAATAACTTCAAAAGGTATAGTTGACCTTTAACAATTTCATATTTAACAAATTATTAGCTTGTTTATATCCCAATCATTTGATTGGTTACTTTCTACTTATGATACCCTTTTAACATATTAGCCCTATTTATTTCATTTCATCACGTCTTTCTCTGATGAACTGCTCCGCTCGAAACGTCATTGATAAAGAACTCGGCAATTTCACACTTTTTTCTTTACTTTGTCCAAAACACTACCTAAGCAGCACTCTACTTTTTTACTTTCCTTTTTTACAGCAGGGATATCGCTGGTACAATATGGCCGTAAATAAAACTCGATTTAAATAACAAATACACCTTGCAGTTGTGCTAAATTAACTTTATTTAAATTACGGAAATTTTCTAGGATTTTGATAATCGAATGATTCCCACAAAGTCTCCTATAATAGATCTTACATAAAGCAGAATTTATTAGGGCAACATACTCGCTGTTAATGTCCCAAATCTGACAGAAAAGACAAGTACACGTTGTTGTAGACGTAAATGAACTATATTTCTAAATATATGGTAATATTCTAACAAATCGGATAAATTGCCATTAATTCCATGCAAAGTCTTATACAATATAGGTTCAGTGTACTATATGTCTCATATAATAAGTTTGGGCTGCTGTGGTGTACATAAAGAAGAGAAGCTAATTAATTTATTAATTAAAAATCTATATTGGTCATGAGGAACACCAATATGGCCGTCATGTATTGAGAGCGCTCCTTCAAACACTGCCTTAGGATATGTAATAGTACTTCTCAAATTGTTTAAATATTCATAGCGTCAAGGGAATAGGACTTTTTGTGTTTCTGTATTATTTTTGACTGAAAAGATCAGATTTATCTAAAGTAAAATCATCACTTGCAATCGCTTTGTTAGAGTAGAAGTGCTTTGTGAAATGGCTAGTATTGACTGGCGTTTGGTGAAGAGTGAATTCGTTCTTGATTTGCTTTTACAAAACTTGAAGAAAGAAAGAGTGAGTATATGGATGTCAGTAGATATATTCAAATATTGGTTAGCGATACAAGTATTTTTAAGAAGATTCCGATATAGGTGGGAAGTAATTTCTAGTAAACAGACTGTCATATGATATGTAATTACCGCTTCTTCGAGAATAAAAATGAAATGGTAGAATTGAAATCATACGATTACTTTCCTAAATGGCTACGTTCATTTATCGCATTTCTTGCGATAAATGCCCTAATACAGTATATACATCGGTGAAACTGAACGATGTCTTTCAGACGGGCTTGCCAAACATCTTCATTCCTTGAGGAACAATGATTTTTAACAAACCTGTAGCCCGCCATTTAAATAGCTCTACATGCAAGCAACAAGACAAGCGTGTCATCTTTTAACTAAGCACCACACATCCCGATGGCATTAACGAACGTTTTTCTCTTATTTAACTTCCCTTCAAGTTTGTGTTTTATTTTAGTTAGGGAGGAACTTTATTATTAGGTCATGCATTTACATCCCTTTTCAAGATTTTATTCCTTTAGTATTGGACCTGTCATTGCACCCTTGACCACAGTATAGTTCTCCCGCTTCCTCATTCTGTTTGCTGATCGTCTGTAACAATTCTTCAAAAATCCGATTCATTGGGATAAACATCTATATTATATTTAGTTTCGATCAAATGAATGTTATTATTTGAATTAAAAAAAATGAAATATTAAAATTTCACAATAGTCTTATCTTGTTATTCACTTGATATTGGATTTTCAGGATGTCATTATTTTTCAGAATATGCTTTGTTTTATATTATTTAAAGTTGTCGGCTGGTCATGGTTTTTACATTGACTAAAATTGCAATCTTTGCTCAATCAGTCTAGCTCTTACTAATGACTTTTCCAACACTAAACACTTGTATTTTGCAGCTGCATAAGAAACTGCACATGATCCCGCTCCACTACATGCATCGCGAACATGCAATGACTTATCGGGAGAGAGTATACCTAACAAGGTAGAATAAAGCTTAACTTAAAAATCCAAACAGAGGGCGGAGTCTGGGTACGAGTTTTGCTCAAACACTAGTAGGAACAAGAACGACACTAGTACAAATAATATATATAATATAATATAATAATATAATATAATAATAAATACCAAAAACGACAAAAAATATTAAACAAAACGAGTTACTGATTTACGCATATTTGTACGGATGAACTTGGACATAATTAACTCATTGTAACGTGCTCTCTTGAATAAAATAATCTATCACGCTATGAATTTTTTGGTTGTCTCTTCTCTTAGAAATGTTCTTCGCGCATTGAAAGAATCATATAATAATTAAGAGTTTTGCATCTGGCAATTTGGAGCCAAAACTTCCCTTTCTGTAATGTGCCTTTCAGTCAGTGACAACTCGACCCCATTAATTGTGTACCTTTGTTTAACCCGTGTCATTAAAAGATTCACTGGATCCTACTGGAGTTACTACAGGCAGGGAACTACTTCATGTATGCATATTTTTGTGTTCCAACACAAAATTTTGTTTAGGATTATAGTTGTGTTGGGACTACTTTCATGAAATAATCAGCTTTAGGCATACATGAAGTACCTGTCCACTGGAATATTACAACATTTCAAAATATATTAAGGCATATATTTTATATACTATATTTTATATACTTTTAAAGTGCTGACGCATGGTTGAGCCACGAGGGAGCAATTAAGTGAGACTCCTGGATCCATTATTTGTAAATTCGCTTAAAAGTGAAATATTGGAACGTCACAGCAGCTTTTCAAAGCCTCTGATAGCCATCATCAAAGGTGTTTAACCAATTTGCACATTTTGAAGATACTGTTTAACTTTTAGAAATCACTTTTGATTACATATGTAAAATGAAAATCCTATTTTTTTGACAGAAATGCCTGAGCAGGATGCACTACGTATTGCCCAACTGCATAACAGGGTGGACTCAGTTCGTCATGATTTAAGTACAAGTGTCGAAGTACTTTAAATTTTGGTATTTGTTTAAACTATTGTGATGACCAGGTATATTGGAACAATGAAATGTCTTGCCCAGGATTTAATTTTTGGCTGTTGTAATTGCAATTTATGTAGATTGAACTTTGCAAGAATGTATTGTCACATCATTACGAGGGGAAAAAACGTGTAGAAAGGCGAAAGATGTGTTGTGCTGTAATTGGAGATAATGTGAGTATAACTTGTAATAAGTTCCTTTATTATTTGTTTATTCTGTTTATAACTCCTCAAAGTATACACTCGTAGATATTTTATCTATCTCTTTCAATAGTCCAAAACACATGGTTTTAGGTTTTATCTCCGGGGATATAACCGTCAAGACAAGAACGCAGGTGAGGTTGCCGTCTCGGTATCACACGTTTCCTTGGTCATCATCAAGTACGGCATAGCGTTGGCCGAACAAAGACATGGAGCAAATATGTCGTTTGCATTCCAGACGGCCGAGATGGAAATGAGGAATGGTCGGGCCCGTCACCGACATATTTTTTCCATCCCAAGAGGGCCAGCTCGATCGAAATTGACTGATGACGGACTAGTGGGCAAAGTCAGAATTGTTTCGACATGGAGTCCGAGGCAGGTAAGTGTTTAAAGTGCTTATGTCACAAAATATTTTTTTTGACTGTTGAGTAGAGGACAAAAAGTTAGTTAATAGGTTCTTTAACATTTTTCGGTTTTCTCTTTTCATATTCGCGAGATATGCGGCTCTAAACAGCGATTTTCGTGAAAATGTCGCGTATCAACAAGAGTCTGGAACGAGCGTGGTGTGACATAGCTTAAGGGACTTAATTACGACGCGCATTATACATTTATTTAAACTTGGTATATTTTCCAGCATGTCAGGCAGTAGCTCGGATTCGGAAAGCATTCATGGCTCTCAATGTGACTCAGAATACAATTATATTCCTGGGTATATTATAGAGGATGAATCAAATGATACCAGTCACGAAATTGGAACACTAGAAGCAGTTGATAGCGAAATTTTAGGCAATTATGATGCATGCCTTTATGCCGACTGATGAACCGCTAGCGGGCGAAGAATGATACGCGCGATATCTAAAAAAATCTGCGGAACACAAGGACCAAAACGAGATGCTACAGCGAAGATTAGACGGCCTTGAAGATATTAAATCATGGTGAGCATAAACATAGATTTATTTTAACATTTTAACGTAAAATAAGTATCTCTGGCTGATATATTTTTGATACGGCATCAGTCACATCAAAGAGTTGAAACCACACTTCCCTCATTGTGTGATAACACATATACAAAATACACACGAAGCTTGGTGCTGTCAGAAGATGGAATCTTGTAGGGAAGTTCTGAAGGATGCCACAGCCGCGGTGCTGTATCACTCTACACCCAGGATTCATACCTATTTGTTTGGGAAAATGGGCTCTAAGAAACCTCGCAAGAAAATACAAGACACGCGATCAAAGAAGATATAAACAGACTGGTTCAGAGCAAACGTATGTATTCTTGTTTCAAGCTACTGTGTTTGTTTATTTGTAATCACGTTTATTTAATACGAACGATTGATCAAGCTCGTTTATTTCTTAGGTTTTTACGCAGTGTTTCCTACAGAGAGTTTATCTTCATGGTACATGGATACTTGGGTGATGAAATGAGAGCCTTACCAGCATGTGCATATAATGCAATCAGATCAACATTCAATGATGAAAAGGAACAATTTAAAGGTTTTGACGATGAGACTGCTTAACATTTCATAAACTTACAACTTATGCCTATGGTCAGCCCTATATTATGCACTTGTCATCAAAATCCCAGCCCCTTACCCCGGGGAAGTATGGGGCATTAGACTTTTGTACAAATTCCAGAAAATGCTCCAGTTGTAGGGGGCAATCATTGCAGGCAAATGCCTCCATCATTCCCCACATATGCCCCATGTTTCTCTGGGGTGCGTGGGTTGTCCAATGACAAGTACAAGACCTGCTAATGTAAGACAGCTTTCCTTGTCATGAACAACCAAAGGGCATCACAATTATTTTGCACAGAGACAGTAACAGATAAAGTATTGTGAAATGTTCATATTAGGATTTTATCTGTTTTGAATTCTTCAATACTGAAAACATACACGATGTTTTTAATCAAACTTTACCAGACAGAAATATTATAATTATATACATACAGTAGATTTAGAATATTACTTCATATTTTTTGGACAGTCAAGAATGTTTTTGTGTCCTTTCATTGGGTTCTTGCAAACGGAACATTTGGGTTTAGACCTTGTTTGAGTCACTGCTGGAGTTCGTGGTTGAAGCTCGAAACCCAAATGTTCCGTTTGCTAGAACCCGATGAAAGGACACAAAAACATTCTTGACTGTCCAAAAAATATGAAGTAATATTTTAAATCTACTGTATGTATATAATTATAATATTTCTGTCTGGTAAAGTTTGATTAAAAACATAGTGTATGTTTTCAGTATTGAAGAATTCAAAACAGATAAAATCCTAATATGAACTTTCACAATACTTTATCTGTTACTGTCTCTGTTCAAAATAATTGTAATGCCCTTTGGTTGTTCATGACAAGGAAAGCTGTCTTACATTAGCAGGTCTTGTACTTGTCATTGGACAACTCACCCACCCCAGAGAAACATGGGGCATAGGTGGGGAATGATGGAGGCATTTGCTTGCAATGATTGCCCCCTATAACTGGAGCATTTTCTGGCATTATTATATACAAAAGTCTAATGCCCCATATTTCCCCGGGGTAAGGGGCTGGGATTTTGATGACAAGTGCATAATATAGGGCTGACCATAGGCATAAGTTGTAAGTTGATGACATGTTAAGCAGTCTCATCGTCAAAACCTTTAAATT
The DNA here is from genome assembly GCA_035772405.1 of Chrysogorgia sp. JL179-B06. Taxonomy (NCBI): domain Eukaryota; kingdom Metazoa; phylum Cnidaria; class Anthozoa; order Scleralcyonacea; family Chrysogorgiidae; genus Chrysogorgia; species Chrysogorgia sp. JL179-B06. The sequence goes on along the minus strand of JAYKKM010000215.1, from coordinate 1,976,378 downwards.
GTTCCTTTTCACCATTGAATGTTGATCAGATTGCATTATTTGGTAAAAACCTAATAAATAAACGAGCTTGTTCAATCGTCCTTATTAAAGAAACGTGATTACAAATAAACAGACACTGTAGCTTGAAACAAGAATACATACGTTTGCTCTGAAACAGTCTGTTTATATCGTCTGATCGCGTGTCTTGTATTTTCTCGCGAGGTTTCTTAGAGCCCATTTTCCCAAACAAATAGGTCTGAATCATGGGTGTAGAGTGATACAGCACGGCGGCTGTGGCATCCTTCAGAACTTCCCTACAAGATTGCATCTCTTGACAGCACCAAGCTTCGTGTGTATTTTGTATATGTGTTATCACACAATGGCCGCATTTACACCTGTGAAATAAGATACAGGTGAGGGAAGTGTGGTTTGAGCTCTTTGATGTGACTGATGCCGTATCAAAAATATATCAGCCAGAGATACTTATTTTACGTTAAAATGTTAAAATAAATCTATGTTTATGCTCACCATGATTTAATATCTTCAAGGCCGTCTAATCTTCGCTGTAGCATCTCGTTTCGTTCCTTGTGTTCCGCAGATTTTTTTAGATATCGCGCGTACCATTCTTCGCCTGCTAGCGGTTCATCGGCATAAAGGAATGCACCATAATTGCCTAAAATTTCGCTATCAACTGCTTCTAGAGTTCCAATTTCGTGACTGGTATCATTTAATTCATCCTCTATAATATACCCAGGAATATAATTGTATTCTGAGTCACATTGAGAGCCACGAGTGCTTTCCGAATCCGAGCTACTGCCTGACATGCTGGAAAATATACCAAATGTAAACAAATGTATAATGCGCGTCGTAATTAAGTCCCTTAAGCTACGTTATACCACGCTCGTCCCAGACTCTTGTTGATACGCGACATTTTCACGAAAATCGCTGTTTAGAGCCGCATATCTCGCGAATGAAAAGAGAAAACCGAAAAATGTTAAAGGACCTATTAACTAACTTTTTGTCTTCTACTCAAAAGTCAAAAACAAATTTTTGTGACATAAGCACTTTAACTCTTTCCCGTCAATCCAAAAACACGGCACACGGTAACGCAAGATTAAAAATTGAAATTCGACAAGCGCTAGGAACATGAAATCCACGCACATGCCAAGTTTGATTTGATTTCATAAACAACTCTGCGATTGGTGGCATTTTGAGTTTTCAAGTTGCTACGCGCGCGTGCAAGATGGCCTTTTCTAGAAAAATGTAAATTTTTCAACCTGATTTATGATAATTAATGCTAATTTATATTAACATAATATGTTTTGTTCGGGAAATTTAAAAGCACAAGTAAAGGCCGGTTTATTGGGCTTCCAGAAAATGTATAGCTTTCGCAACAGTTATGGTTATTTCAAGAGATATCAATAGAACATTGGTTCAATTTTTGATGTTTTTCAGCCTGTCGGGAAAGAGTTAAAGGGACACTCCGGCCCAAATACAAATGTAGTTCATATGAAAGATCTTACTGACTTTAGATTATTTCCAAAGTTTCAGCATTCCTATCAATTTAGTTAAGAAGATGTGGCTAGTTGAAGTTGGAGAGTTTGTCCAATTTCGACGCCATTTTGTTTCTCAAATATGACGTCACTGAGTGACGTGATCTCGTATTATGCCTAAGAAGCTCCTCTACTTTCCTGCATGATGAACTAAATAGTTTATTTCGACTAATTTTCGTCCAAAGACCATTCACAATAACTATCACTATGTGATCGCCATCAAAACAACTCCACTGACGATAACGAATCACTCAATGACGTCATATTTTCAAAACCAATATCGCGTCAAAATCCACAAATTTTCAACTTCAACTGGCAATATTCTCAACTAAATTGATAGGAATGCTGAAACTTTGCAAATAAACTAAAGTCAGTAAGATCTTTCATATGAACTGCATTTGTATTTGGGCCGGAGTGTCCCTTTAATAATTCCGTCAATACCTTATTATCGGAAATTGACGATGCACTTGCAAATTAACGATGTGAATTTGAAAATTTCGCCTTTATTTAATTAAAATTAATTCGAATAATTAACATTGTATTAATTATGCACGAGTTAATTCCAACATTGACCATCCCCCGGTACATTTGCTGCAAAGCATTGTACTAGAGCTCAAAACCCCGGGATTCGACAATGTTGAAATCCACAAAGGACTATAAGAGTGTTTATGTCAAAATTAAACTGCATACTAGTAAGTGCCCTGTCGCTGGGAATTAGCACTATCTTTACAAAAAAAATCCCAGGGGGAGGGATGATCAGTCTTGGAATTGACTCGTGCGTTAAGCAATCCGCGTTAATTAGATGTCGATAGTATCGAGTATAGAACCAGCACTGCAGGGCTTGCATTATTGTTTAGGTGTCATCAGTGATCTGGCTACATATATCTAAGGATGGCGAGTCCACCATTCCTAATTAGTTATAACGATGTGTATTTGTGTCATCCATTTGTGTTTCGCATTATTTATCCACTATCACGGCTCATAATATTTATAATACTATGTCAAACACCCCTTCAAATTAAAGGGTTATATTTTGGTGAATTTCACCATTCCTTGAAAAGGTCCTGGGAGAGCACTGGAAAAAGTATGGGTGTCACTTATTTTACTAAAATTGGGTTATAATGATTTATTGGTACTGTACTGTAGGTCGCAATAGGATTAACATCAGTTTTTGGAAAAGCAATTCGTGGTGGAAGAAAATGGCTTGCTCGACTATGTTACCTATCCATTGTCCCTGGGACCAAGCGCTTGAAAACCCAATCTGTTTCGACTTCATTCACTTGGAATGGCCAGGAAATATCTGAACTTGCTGGTCTGTACATAGTAACAAAGTCAAAGCTCATTAAAACAGAAGATTTACTATTGCAGGTTTGTTACATTTTGTTGTGTTACATTACAGGTTTGTTACATTTTGTTGTCAGGGGCATACAGAGTGGCGGGTAATCCCACCTTTGAATAACCTTGTCATAAAACACATCGCAAAGGTTTCCCTATGCCACAAGCCAGATGTACATGTAGTTACAGTATATCTAATGGTGAATAATGGCCTTCCTTTGTGTCAAGTTGATTTCAATAATTAGTCGGACGTCAATTATTGTTAAATTGTGTTAGGCTATTTGGTTTTATTATGACTGAATTTTTAAGCTTGATATTTAAACTATATACCTGTACTTAGCATATAATATACACGTTGCTGAGAAATGATCTAAAATACGGTTGCAGTTGATGGAAATATAACAGTTTGTATTTGCAGGAAGATGATTTTGGTTGTTTTCAGGAAAGGGCACAATCATCCAATATACCGCAAATAGATTTGGTTGGAATTAGTACAGAGAACAGAAAGCAGTGCAGGATCTTCCAGAGTGACATCTGGTAGTACAGAGACTCTCAATATGGCAGTTGGGAGTCTGACTCTACTCACTATAGGTAAACCAATGCTATTAATACCCTACAGTTGTCTGTAATAAGTTAGTCAAATTGTTTATTGAAGATGCGTGCACTGTAAATTCAAAAGAGTCGTTTTGACCCCAAGGGAATCATTTCAGCACCATTCCTCGCAGGGTCATCAAGGAGTGGTTTTGACTCTAAGAGTTGTTTCGACCCAAACATGGGGTCAAAATTACACTTTAGTGGATTCCTTGGGGTCAAAAGAGTAAAAATTACCCCAAAAAGGGACAAAATTAATGACTCCTTCGAAGGTATCGTCTGACCCTACAAAGAGTAAAAATGACCCAAACGAAGCGTCCAAATTATTCCTTAGAAGGTGTCATCTGACACTACAAAGAGTAAAAATGACCCAAAAGAAAGGTCAAAATGACTCCTTCGAAGGTGTCGTTTGACCCTACAAAGAGTAAAAATGACCCAAACGAAGGGTCCAAATTACTCCTTCGAAGGTATCGTCTGACCCTACAAAGAGTAAAAATGACACAAAAGAAAGGTCAAAATGACTCCTTCGATGGTGTCGTCTGACCATACAAAGAGTAAAAATGACCCAAACGAAGGGTAAAAATGACTCCTTCGAAGGTGTCGTCTGACCCTACAAAGAGTAAAAATGACGTTAATTAAGTCTTCCAAAGGAAGAGTTAATTTGCATTTTAGCTCTTCCAAGAGTCATTTCTAAACGGCTTTTTGAGGATCAAAATGACTCTCGTAAAGTATCGAAATGACTCTTTAAAAGAGTAGGCCCAAAAGGAGTCAAAATGACTCTTTGAAGGTGTCGTTCTCAAAATGACTCCTTCAAAGGAGTGAAAATGAGTCTTTTGAATTTACATTGTGTATACCTAGAAATAAACCAGAAAATAGCTATAAACAGTAAAAGCTCCTGAAAAATCCAAATTTTCAGAAGTGATATGGTGGCAACATTTTCTCAATTTCAACTTGTAGTAAAGGTATTCTACAGGTATAACACTAAATAGAAGTTAACCAAAGTGCAACTTAATCAAACAAAATCTAAAAGCCATTTTGTGATATAGGGTGTGCATTGTTATGTGACCAATGTATTATTATTAGTATTATTTTATTTATTACTGCAAGGAGAGTGGCTCCAAAATGGGAATTACGTTTCCCCCTACCACTATCCAGCCAGCCAGGTTTTTTGTTGTTGTTGTTTTTTTTGGTTTGTTTTTTTTAATTTTTTTTTTGTTTGTAATTTTGTGTAATGTAATTGTTTATTGTGTATATTGGTTGGCAAATATTTTATTAAAGATTAAAGATTAAAGAAAATAAAATTCAGTTAGGTGATCAATTGATCATGCAAAGCCTCAATAACAAAAATGGCTTGTAACCTTTGATTCAGCAATTTGAAATTTGGTTTGTTTGTTGTTGTTGTTTTGTAGTTGTTGTTTTTTGGGTTTTTTTTTTGGTTTTTTTACTGTTATCTGAGTAGTATACTGCAAGATGAAATGTGGAAACTGTTGCAACCATGATAATTTCCAACAAATTTCGATTTTTTAGCTGCTTTCCCATCCAGCGTGTGCCGATGGCCTACAGCAATTAACAAGTAGACAATGTGTAGGATTTCTCTATTTAACAATTAGACAGTGAGTCCATGTTGTCTATGATATTCGACGCAGTGGAGTCTACTGTAGTTGCCTATTGCTCTGCATAAACAACGAGGGCTATCGAGAGTTTTAGTATAAATCTACTAGCCGGAAAAAATATTATTTGAAATAAATTACCGAGAAACTCACATTAAACCTCTTCAATATTTATTTATTTATTTGGCAATATTTTAGCAGAGATGCCCAATTCAGCAAGCTGGTTTAAATGGGGCTCTGCATTTACATATCAACAAATAAACTAACTAAATACATGTAAATAACTACACATAAACTAATTACAACTAAATGTAATTTTACAATTAACAAACAGGTTATATTAACAAATACAGAAAATTACTGACAAAAGGAAGGAGACTTAAAATGTTGTTTCACGTTAGATTTAAATATATTAAAGTTTGGTTCATTCCTAAGCGCCAGAGGTAACAAGTTCCAAGTTTTGGCTCCACTTATCCTAAGCGAGCCCTGATATTTATTTGTTTTTGCCAAAAGTGGACGGAGCATATCTCTATGTCTAGTGTTGTAAGAGTGACAATCAGATGATTGATTACATTCATTGAGGAGGTATAAGGAGCTATTCCATGTATACATTTGTATACCAAGATACTCTTTTGATAATCTCTGCGAGACTGTAGTGACGACCAGCTAAGGGTGCGTCTAATTGCAGAGTGCTCAACTTTATACCCCTCAATAATGTTGGCCGCACGCTTCTGTAATTTATCTAAGAAATCACAATTTACTTTCCCGCAGCTATCCCAGACGACAGCACAATAGTCAAATAATGGAAGTACCATAGCGTTATACAATGTAATACAAGCCTCCCTTGGAACAACCTTGAAAAGCAACTGCTTTTGCTACTAGTGGTTTTTCACTAATAGACTGTGAGTACTGTAGATTTAGGCTTTGTAATTGCTGTCCACTGGTAGGTTTATACTAATAGCTATTCAATTAAGTATGAACAAATTAATTTAATTCTTAATACTTAATCGAAACATCTAAAGGAGGACATTGTGAAAAGCAGCAAGTTACAGACATTTTTAGCAAATGAATTTTATTATTTTAATATATTCAATATTACAGGTCGTATATTTCACTTCTTGACGATGACGGGATCTCAGTGATGATCATGATAACATTGTTACTTAAAGGCTTTAAAATAGCCCATCTTAATATCGCAAGTTTAATGAAGCATTTTAACAATCTCTTAGTTTATATGCAGGATAAGCCTTTCGATATCCTAACACTGAATGAAACCCGACTTGATGATAGCATATTAGACAGCGAAGTAGAGATATCTGGTTATGATATTGTTAGGCGTGATCGCAACAGAAATGGGGGTGGTGTTGCGATGTATATAAGGAAAAATATCCCATACATTGATCGTATTGACCTTATGCCAAATGCCCTTGAATTAATTTGCATTGAAATTAAAAAACCTAAAAGCAAACCGGTGCTTATATCAACGTGGTACAGACCACCTAATTCTAAACCCGAATTGTTCCACAATTTTGAACAATTTCTTCAACTTGCAGATGATGAAAATAAAGAGCTTATCATAACTGGAGATCTAAACTGTAATCTCTTGGAAAAAGAGAAAAGTCTAAATACTTCTAAATTACTAGACCTTATGGATATTTTCCAATTACAACAGCTTATAAAAAGCCCTACCAGAATTACTCTAACGACACAAACTTTGATTGATGTCATCATAACTCAGATTAGTGACAGCAAAACGTTGGATGCAGGAGTCATTAACCTTGGTATCAGTGATCACAACTTATTTTATTTATGCCGTAAGGTTAGCATTCCGAAAGAAGCGCCGAAAATTGTGTCTTGTAGACAGTTTAAAAATTATAATGCCAACCATTTTAGAGCGGATTTAAGTGAAATTATGAATTATAATGTCACGTCAAATGACCCCAATCTATTGTGGCATGATTGGAAAACTAAGTTTGTTGAAATTGCAGATAAACATGCACCAATTAGGCAACGTCGAGTAAAATGCGAGTATAAGCCTTGGCTTACTAACGAAATTAAAAAACTGAGCTACCATAGGGATTATCTAAAAAGACAAGCCGTTAGATTGGGGTCTTCATATTATAACGATGCTTATAAAAGGTGTAGAAACGACCTTAACAAACTAATTCACTCTACTAAAGAGCAATATTTTAAAACAAAATTAAGCAAAGCTAAAAATAGCAAAGAAAGCTGGCAAGCTATTAATGAATTGTTAAATAAGAAATCCAAGACCACGCAAGTCAAACAATTGAACGCTAATGATCACATTTTAACTGGAGATAAAGATATTGCTAATGGATTTAATAAATATTTTTCAACAATTGGCTCTAAATTAGCTGATAATATTAAAGACAGTGATATTGATCCATTGAGCTTTGTGACTCCTGTTGAAAACTCGTTCTATTTCGGAAATGTGACCAGTCTGGAATTAATGAACACTTTAAGCCAGTTAAAAACTAAAAAATCATCAGGTATTGATGGTATCAGTATGAAGCTATTAAAAGACGCTGGTGAAACTATTACTGAGTCGCTATTGCGCATTTATAATCTGTCACTTCAGACAGCAATCTTCCCTGAGGACTGGAAATTAGCTAAAGTTTCGCCAATCTTCAAGGAAGGAGATAAAACTGATTGTGGTAATTATCGACCAATTTCGGTAATCTCTGTTGTCGCTAAACTTTTTGAGAAATTGGTATGTAAACAGCTAAGATTATTTATGACTGAAAATAATATCCTCGTTGAACAGCAGTCTGGTTTCCGGTTACAACATTCTACCGAAACTACGTTGCTTAGTTCTACGAATGAATGGCTATACAACATGGATAAAGGTATGATTAGCGGTGTCCTGTTTTTAGATCTCAAAAAAGCATTCGATACTGTTAATCATGAGATCCTTATCTCAAAACTTGAATTTTATGGTATAAGAGGGAACACTCTCGAATGGTTTAAGTCCTATATCGGGAACAGAAAACAAATTTGTGTAATAAACGGCAGATCATCCGATACAGGAGAAATTGGTTGTGGAGTACCACAAGGATCTAACCTTGGTCCCATCCTTTTTCTCCTGTATATAAATGATTTACCGAATTGTTTGGAAAAAACTGAGGCGACTTTATTCGCTGATGATACGAATCTCACTTGTAAAGGTAATAATTCCTATGAGATACAAAATAAACTTAATAATGATCTCGATAATGTTCACCAGTGGCTTATGGCAAATAAACTCACACTCAATAAAACTAAAACCGAATTTATGATTATTGGCTCCAAATATCATCTGGCCTCAATTAACGAAAGCCCTGAAATAAGCATAGGGGGTGATAAAATCAAACAAGTCCCCCATAAGAAATCACTTGGTGTAACTCTTGATGAACAGCTGAAGTGGGGAAAACACAATGAAGTACAATGTAAGAAAATTTCGAAAAACATTGCTTTACTTCGAAGGGCAAAATCATTTGTTCCCCAAAAAATTCTAATAAATATGTATAATGCTTTAGTGTTGCCTCACTTCACATATTGCTCAACTGTCTGGAACGATGGTTGTATTACTCATATTAATAAACTTTCAAAACTACAAAGGAGAGCGGCGCGTGTTATAACTGGTGATACTTACAATGTTCGTTCCACTGAAATTTTAGAAAAACTTGGTTGGATGTCAATTCACGAGATTCTAGGAAATCGTCAAACTTTGATGACATTTAGAGCATTGACATCAAAATTACCAAATTATCTTGTTGACTTATTTAATACTTGTGATAATGAAAATTACAATTTACGAAGTAATGGCACTAAACTTACTTTGGCAAAACCAAATACTAATTACCTTAAAAGAAGTTACTCATATAGGGCTGCAATTTCGTGGAACGAACTGTCCAATGAAGTAACTGACAATTATCAAAGTCTATCTATCTCGTCATTCAAACGACGACTTAAGAATCTTTCATAATTGAATAGCTGACGACTTGTAATATAATTGTATATATTGACTTACATTTGTATTTTTATTTTAGTATTGTTTATTGATATATTTATATAGTTAGGTTTATGATGTATTTATTTTTAACTATAATAGCACGGCCCTTTGAAAAACAGTTTTACTGAATAGGCTACCGTGTATAAAGAAATTTAATTAAAGATTAAAGATTAAAGATTAATGCCTGGCTCCCTCCACGTTCTAGACAGCGTACTTCCCGCGAGAACCGCGCGCGCGCGTGGCGACAAATAAAATAGAGATTTTGTAGGAAGAGACGAATACTGTCAAATATATATATTTTTAGACGACAGTTATGCTGTCTATAACAGTGGCGTTCGCGCTACCTTTGTTTGACTTTAGTATTGCGCTATATCCCTGTTATTAACCTATATCAGCGTATGGCGCTCAGACGCATCTCTTCTTCATGAAACATGACTCCTGCCTGTCTCTCGATTTACAGCTTTGTTTACAAATTTGGCGGTCATATATCTGCTAAAGCGCAAATCTTGCATTTGAGTTATGCATGCGTGTCAAGTACTATTGGTATAAAATTTGAGCTGAATGCTTGTTACATGCATCGAGTTAGCATTCAAAAAGCATCTTGTTTATGTTGATGGTTTCATTTGAGCTTTGAGCGTGTGGTTTACTAAAGTTCTCATTGCCTTTGAACATCTTACAATAACGTCTGAGTCGCTCGTCCTTTTGACGCACTATATAGATGCGTTGTCGAGCTGTCTCGTCGTTTACTTCTCCGTCTTCCTGTTTAGGTATTTGCCAGGCGGAAACTCTAGCAAATCCGTATGCGTGCGGATGAATAAAACTAAAAACCATCGCAAACTTAACTAAAAGCATCACAAATAATGACAGTCAGTTACATTCTCGCCTTTCATATCAATAAACTCTGTATCCGTCTATGACAGTGTGATACATCTATATGTATTAGTATTTGAATATTTGCGCAAAAATCTTAGCTATGTATATTGTTCTGTCATAATATAAATTAACTCGAAAAAACTTATACGTTAGTAATTTTGTGCAAGGGGAGTGTTTATTTTCTCAATAACAAAGTGATAAGAAAATATCCGTATTCTACAAACAGCAATAGCCATATAAACACAGTCAAATCAGCTATTTCGCTCATTCAGATGACCAAAATAACGACAGGCGCGGAAATATAATGGCGGTCAAATCGCGATTCGTCGTTAACAAAACACGTTCGCTTCGCAGACAGACAAATCTTATTGATTACCTGTAGAAAAGTAGCAAGATTGATAGAACTAATATCGTAGTAGATTGCCCAAACTTGCCAGGTTGTCCTTGTGTAAAAGATAACGAGATAATTGCAAAATATGGTTCACATGCGCCTCGTTTCCTCAGGATTTCATTAATTTCGAATAAACTATGAAATAGCGCCTTGATAGCAAGTTTGTACCATAAACTACAACTACTGAGCTACCTACATGCATAAGGACAACCCGTTTCATGTTACTTTTGTCTGTCTGCAAGAGCGATCTTTCACGGCCATGTTTATTTCGATGGTGTGACGTCACGTGACGAGTTTCCATGACAACAAAATAAAAACAAAACGTAGAAAAATTATGTTGTCCTAACGCAACTTGAATGACTTCTCAATAATGAGTTGCAAATATTTTATTGAATTTAATGTTTTTTCGACTAAAATGGCCATGGAGCCAAGCATTAATGTACCTGAGCCCCTCAAGGGGGGTCGGGTTGCCTCGACACCGCTCGCTCTCCACTGTCTTCTATCAGCAACTCTATTCAGATCCACGACTTTACCACCATCTCGAACACAATCCATATATCGCTTTGTTGTTGACTCCCTGCGCTCCACTGACCATCTAACAAACTCGTCCTCTTCTTTTCTCTATACGTGTCCGCACCATCTGAGTCTGCTTTTTCTTATTTTCTCTTTAAGTTCCGTCACCTTTACTTCCCGCCTCGTATGTCTTCATTTCTCATTCGGTGCATTCTTGTCATTCCTCTAATCGCTCGCAGACATCTCATCTCCGCTACATCCAACTTCTTCAGATGTTCTTCCTTCACCGTCCAAGTCTCTGCACCATATAAATCACCCGTCTAGCCATGGTCTTGTACACCTGTACCTTCAGCCTCCACGCGTTTCCTAACCCTGCAGTCTTGCTTGCACTTCTTTGTCTAGACCCCTACTCTCATGTAGCCACTTCCTAGGTATCTGAAGGATGTTGTTTGCTTCAGTTGCTGTCTGTCCACTGTAATCCGCAGCTGTGGTACTGATTGATCTCGAGAGAACTCCAACACTTCCGTTTTCATCTTGCTCATCCTCATACCATGTGTTGCCAGTTGGTTGTTATTACCATTGCTATCAGATCTACCTGCAACCTTTTGATTGCCGATGAGACACTCTAACCATTGAGCCACAAAGAATCAGGTTCGATTCCTATCCGGAATTTCACGATCGTCCATGTATCGCCTGTCTACTCCAAGCTCTCCCACATTCACTACAGCAGTGCATAACACATCTAAACAGTGTATATATTAACACAGAACTAGAAATACGTATACGCAACAACCCCACGCCCGTTTACTGTTTGAAACGTTTAAATTTATAGCGCAGTAGCTTACTGTACTTATTTTCGTTCTTTTACTTGAATGGCACCCGTCAAGATGACGTCAGTATCCATGCTTGTCCACTTTTACCCCTAATTCTTGCGGCCATAACAAAAGAAAATAGCTCGTTTGCAGGGCTGGTATAAAATGCAGGTTGCAGGTTGGGAATATATAGTCGTTTTCTGGACGATCTTTTTAGCTAGGGTAAAATTGGGGTTAGTATTAGGGTTAACAGTCAATTACTAAGTCTCTCTTAGTCTACAGACACCAAGTATGGGAGACAAGGGTATGGGTAGGTATGGTTGTGTCGTAAAACTTGCTAGACAGAGGTTAGGGTTAGAAAACTCGCTAGGCGGGTGGTTAGGCTTAGAAAACTCGCTAGGCAAGGCTTAGAAAACTCGCAAAGGCGGGGGTTTAGGGTTAGGTTTGGATTTATGTTGTGATGGGGTTGGGTTCTAACCCTACAATACCATTATTTTGACCATTATCCTTAATTCAGAGCGATTTGTAACTTAAGGATAATGGTTAATTTAAAGAGGAGACCGTGCTGAACTAAAAAAAGATTGTCTAGGAAACAACTTGTATTCCCAACCTGCAAATTCCCAACCTGCAAATTCCCTACCTGTAAGTTTCCAACCTGCAAATTCCCAACCTGCAAATTCCCAACCTGCAACCTGCATTTTGTCCAGCCGCTCATTTGCAATAATTTGTGAGTTAAATTTGGTTTGTTTGTCTGCATTTTGAGCTATTAATATCAGCCAGATGCTGCGCTATTAGGTATAATAGCCCATTCATTTGCCAAACTTGGACAATTTGTCAATATCTCTTAGAGCTTTGTGTTGTCTGAATTTAATTGTTTCATAGAACATCTCCAACTCATTAATAATTCATGTGTGAAAACAAAGGAAATCAGCACCGAGACGATTGTTTGGATATCAGAGGAAGAAATTACATAAATTAAGCCCGGAATTTACAATCGGAAGAGTGTTTCATCAGGATATCCAAACACCTCGAAGTTCGTTAAAAAGCCTCGGCTTCGCCTCGGTTTTGAACAAACGTCTCGGTGTTTGGATATCCTGATGAAACACCCATCCTCGTGTTTCATTTATTACATCAAACTAAATAACTATATAGCCCAAACCTTTTAATTTTGGGGTGCAGTAACCTAATAGTGGGGAAGCTGTTTCTACCCTAAATCACTAAAAAAAATTACTTGTTTCACACTATTGATAATTCCACATGAAATAATCAACTCAGTAGTTAGTTAGTAAAGAGACATCAAAGGCTGTTGAAGGAAGAAAGTGCATCTTTATCATACAATGGGTCCGCTTTTAAAAAAATCAAATTTGTTCAAATGTCTACGGGTCTATTCAAATTGGGTTCAACATGTATTAGGGATTCTACCCCGATTGTTGGTGTGGATCATGGTTATATAAAGTAAGTTGATAATTCTAGCCACATTAGACTGCTGCGATGTGGATCTGGCAGGGATGTGGAATGTCGATAACTTATATAATATTGATGTTCTTGGCATGTTTCGATGATAGGGCAGGAAAACTGATATTTTCTAAGTGGGGACTTGCAACCGATCAGTTAATGTACATGATTTATGCAACTTTTGAGTTAAAATTAGTTTTTGTAACATTGTACATACTTACAGATAAATATGTGTTTATATTTTACTGCAATTTGTTAGGAAACAAGATCCACATTAATACCAGTCTTAGCCTTGAAGGGGCTACCATAAATATTATTGTATTATTATTAATAATAATAATAATATATAATAATAAATGCCTAGTGCAGATACCATATTTTGATGGTTATTAATACAAAGCCCATGTATGTACAACAAGACCTGGCATTGTGTACTACAGGTATCTAAATTACACCACCATGTGCATATATAACCATTGTTCAGGATGACATTCCTAGCTCGCTTGTTGACATTGATCTAGCAGACACAGTACTTGTTCAATCCCTATCAATTTCTGCTGACAATGAATGTCAACATACCCAATGTCAATATAATCCTATATACGCTGTATTTTACATTACAAGCCTAGGACCAGCATTATCCAAGCCTATTCAGAGACAAAATAAGTTATGTTATGGCCACTAGGCCAGCTACTGTAACCTAACATGTTCCATAATGTATGCATGGCTTAAACACAGATTGTTTATGGAATATAGACCAGTATACAATACATGGACGATCGTCAGCCTCCTCAGAAAAATTATTCCCAGTTGAAAAAAATTATAACGTTCTGATTGCCGGTGACTCTAACCATTGAGCCATCAAGACTCCGATGGCGAGAGAATGAATACACTGATGTACTGGTTCAATTGATATATGTACTGCCTATATGGCAGTCGCTATATATTATCCCCTCGCCGAAGGCGCTGCGGCGAGGGTGATAATCTTGACGGGGTGGTACAATGTCCGGTCGTTTGTGGGGTAGTTAGTTCTGTAGTATATATAAATATAGGTATCCATCAACGGACATCGGTTCATGTCTTGGTTACGATGACGAGGACCTCATTGGGCAGAAAGTGGGTAAACAAGGATATTTATGGATCCACAAGGATATTTATGTTATGGTCGTGAGCCAGGAACATTTTGTGATATTATTTCCAAAATAAATTTTATTACTGTTTGTGAATTTAAACAGCATTTGGAAACTCGAAAAAACGTGAAATGAGTAATTTAAATAACGAATGGCAGGTTGAATCTGCACGAGCTCAGGAGAACGAAAGGGGACAGGAAGTAAAGTCCGATATTGCCTGCGGGAAAACCAAACCAACAACATGTAATAAGGTATGGTTACATCAACAAGGTCGAAAGACTGTTAACAAAGGCGTCGAAAATCGCGAGTAGAAACTCCATACTATTAGGACAAAAGATCGTGAACAAAGGCGACAAGTTTGGTGATGCTTAATACCCCGACAAGACCAGCTAGGTAAGCGAAGTCAGGGTTGGAGAGATCAGTAAAAATTGTAAACAAAAAACGAGTAACGAGCGCATTGTTTAGACCAGTTTCTTCTTTGAATCTTTGTTTGCGTTAATTTACAGCCAGTGGCGAAGCTGGCAGTAGCAACTGGTCATGCTATGCTAATTTATAAACGTCTGCATATTTTGGAAACAATATATTTCTAAATATCTGAACATGTAAATCGTTTCAAATTTGCATGGCAAGACCAGTTGCTATGGTGAACTTGGGCACTTTTTGCAACTCAATCTTATGGAGTCCCATCCTCGCCAAAATTCAACTTTTTATTTTCAACACAAGTTTTTGTTTCCAACACAACTTTTTTTATTCAACTTTGTATTTTCAACACAACTATGTATTTTCAACACAACTTTGTGTTTTCAACACAATATTTTTATTCAAATATTTATTTTCAACACAACTTTTTGTTTTCAACATAACTTGTTTAATTCAACACAATTTTTTTTATTCAAATATTTATTTTCAACACAACTTTTGCTTTCAACACAACTTTTTTTATTCAACTTTTTTTATCCAACCGCAATCCACTCCGATCATGGATCGCGGGCTCGTGTTCTGATCTTCCCGCGCTTTTTCCATGTTTTTGTTCTGCAATGGCGGATCATTCAGACTTGAACGAAGTGAGGGCTACTCTTTTAAAGGTAGCTGAGAAAATTTCTCAGTCTATAAACTCAAATTCCTCGTCACAAGGTAAATATAATGTTTAAGCTAGCTGTATTTGTATTATTAAAACTGTGTGTTAGATTTATTTCGTTTTAAAATGTATTGATAATATTAACATATTATACATGCTATTACATGAGTTATAGATGCCAATTAATATTAATATTATTATACAATAATCAAATAGATCTTCAGTATATTTTATATTACATTAATTTGGCTATCATTGACATAGATTTAAATACATTTAACTGAGTCGAGGGTTTTTCAAAAGCGATTTTATATCATTATTTTGGCAAGACTGTTTGCCATGTCATTTTATGCACTTGTCACTGGGATCCCGCACCCGTCCAAATTTGTAGTCTTAAGTCTTTTAACCATGAAATATTCTATCATTTTTTCAACCATGCAGCGTAAAAGGCATAAAAGGCCAGGAAGCAAATTAATTGTCTGCATTTAGTTCATTTGCTCGACAAAAACAATATAATATACTACATTTTTACATAAAACCTAACTACTTACGTTTTATCGTAATCTCTCTATTATTAAAGCCCCCCCCCCCCACCCCCTTGAAAATAAGCCCCCTCTCTAATAAGCCCCCCATTCATACATACATTGTAACTATTTAATATAATATTAAACATACATTATATCGTCCTTGAAGAAAATTATCATATCATTTCATGGATAAATAAATAACCCCCTCCTCTCCAATAAGCCTCCCCCCGTCAAAAGTGTCTTTAAAGAATAAGCCCCGTGGGGTTTAATAGATAGATTACGGTATTTCAATGTTTCTCTTTCACTTTTTGCACAGTTCTGAGCCCATAATTCTTTGTCCAATGTGCTCATCAAATTAAAATCACCAAATGGAAAATATTTAAATAAACCCAACATAATTTAGAAAACCAAGTTTTGCCCATGGTTTTGCCACAATGTCTACGTTGACTGGGTACAGCTTTTTATCATATACAACATGGTTAACTTTATATACTTAACATGCTGTGTTGGAATTTCTAAAGTATTACAAGCTTTATCCAAATTGTTTATTAGTAAAAAAACATTGCATAGATTATAGTGAACTTTATGTGCGGTTTAGACTGATAATTGTCCCCCAGGATATGGAGCATTTTTTTATTTTACTAATGAGAAATGTAATGCACCATATTTCCCTGGGGTGGGAAGTTTCCAGTGACAAGTGCATTACTTAACCCACTAAGTTGCAAGACTCTCCCCTTGATGAGTAAAATCGTCTGGCATTAACCCTTTCACTCCCAGGGACTTCCTTTTGACGAGTAAACTCGTTTGGCGTTAGACAGAGTAAAATACTAAAGGCCACTGCTGGGAGTGAAAGGGTTAAACAGAGTAAAATAATAGAGTAGGGCGCATTTGGGACATTTGTCATGCAACAATTAATTTGCTTCCTGGCCTTTTATGCCTTTTACGCTGCATGGCTGAAAAAATGATAGAATATTTCATGGTTAAAAGACTTAAGACTACAAATTTGGACGGGTGCGGGTTCCCAGTGACAAGTGTATAAAATGACATGGCAAACAGTCTTGCCAAAATAATGATATAAAATCGCTTTTAAAAACCCTCGACTCAGTTAAATGTATTTAAATCTATGTCAATGATAGCCAAATTAATGTAATATAAAAGATACTAAAGATCTATTGATTATTGTATAACAATATTAATATTAATTGGCATATATAATTCATGTAATAGCATGTATATTAATATGTTAATATTATCAATACATTTTAAAACGAAATAAATCTAACACAATAAAGTTTTAATGATACAAATACAGCTAGCTTAAACATTATATTTACCTTGTGACGAGAAATTTGAGTTCATTGACTGAGAACTTTTCTTAACTACCTTTAAAAGAGTAGCCCTAACTTCGTTCAAGTTGGGGAGTAACTATGGTCTGAATGATCCGCCATTGCAGAACAAAAGCATGGAAAAAGCGCGAGAAGATCAGAACACGAGTCCGCGATCCATGATCGGAGTGGATTGCGGTTGGATAAAAAAAGTTGAATAAATAATGTTGTGTTGAAAACAAAAAGTTGTGTTGAAAATAAATATTTGAATAAAAAAAGTTGTGTTGAATAAAAAAAGTTATCTTGAAAACAAAAAGTTGTGTTGAAAATAAATATTTGAATAAAAAATGTTGTGTTGAAAACACAAAGTTGTGTTGAAAATACATAAAAAGTTGAATAAAAAAAGTTGTGTTGGAAACAAAAACTTGTGTTGAAAATAAAAAGTTGAATTTTGGCGGGGATGGGACTCCATACAATCTTACTTTAGCAAATTTGAGCAAAACACAACTATGAACTACAGGTATTTAAAATGAACTATGCAAATTTCAATAATTTTCGGCTAGTCTGGTTTTGTTCGATTCGTATGTGTTGTCGCATTTTGTGGACTCCAAATGGTAACCACAATGTCAAGTGAAAGACTTTTAAATGTGAAATTAATAAAGCATGTGGAAGATTAGAATATATATATATATATATATATATATATATATATATATATATATATATATATATATATATATATATATATATATATATATATATATATATATATATATATATATATATATATATATATATATATATATATATATATATATATATATATATATATATATATATATATATATATATATATATATATATATATATATATATATATATATATAAAGGATTTATGGTGAAGGAAAATTTCGAGTGTTGGAATACATACATTTTAAGACCAAACCGGGACCAGTTGCGACAAATGCAACTTCTAGGCCTTCCGGCTGGAATTGAACCCGCGACTCTGCGATGCTAGTGCAGTGCTCTGACCACTGAGCTACGGAAGCCGTTGCCGAGAGCCTAGTCACGAGTTCTGTATATATGGTGGTAATGCCGGGATAAGATTCCGGGTATATTATAGGTAATATTTGGCATTTCACTCGATCAAACTACATGTTGAAAGGATTTCTGGTGAAGGAAAATTTCGAGTGTTGGAATACATACATTTTAAGACCAAACCGGGACCAGTTGCAAAAAATGCAACTTCAAGGCCTTCCGGCTGGAATTGAACCCGCGACCCTGCGATGCTAGTGCAGTGCTCTGACCACTGAGCTACGGAAGCCGTTGCCGATAGCCTAGTCACGAGTTCTGTATATATGGTGGTAATGCCGGGATAAGATTCTGGGTATATTATAGATAATATTTGGCATTTCACTCGATCAAACTACATGTTGAAAGGTTTATGGTGAAGGAAAATTTCGAGTGTTGGAATACATACATTTTAAGACCAAACCGGGACCAGTTGCGAAAAATGCAACTTAGCGGCCTTCCGGTAGGAATTGAACCTGTGACCCTGCGATTTATAGTGCAGTGCTCTGACCACTGACCTACGGAAGCCGTTGCCGAGAGCCTAGTCACGAGTTCTGTATATATGGTGGTAATACCGGGATAAGATTCTGGGTATATTATAGATAATATTTGGCATTTCACTCGATCAAACTACATGTTGAAAGGATTTATGGTGAAGGAAAATTTCGAGTGTTGGAATACATACATTTTAAAACCAAACCGGTACCAGTTGCGAAAAATGCAACTTAGCGGCCTTCCGGTAGGAATTGAACCTGCGACCCTGCGATTTCTAGTGCAGTGCTCTGACCACTGACCTACGGAAGCCGTTGCCGAGAGCCTAGTCACGAGTTCTGTATATATGGTGGTAATGCCGGGATAAGATTCTGGGTATATTATAGGTAATATTTGGCATTTCACTCGATCAAACTACATGTTGAAAGGATTTATGGTGAAGGAAAATTTCGAGTGTTGGAATACATACATTTTAAGACCAAACCAGACCAAACCAAACCGGGACCATATATATATATATATATATATATATATATATATATATATATATATATATATATATATATATATATATATATATATATATATATATATATATACGAAAGTATACAATGTGCCCTACCGGCTATCACCATATGGCTTTATATATATATATATATATATATATATATATACCATTTAAATTATGTGCTTTATTATAATATTGCAGAACAACAAATACAAACTTTGAATGGCGGATTGTATACTTTTAATTAATTAAATTATCCATCACCATTGTTTATTCGGTCACTTTGCAACCTCATCCACAATGGAATAATTGCATTACTTGATCATAAGCCTATAAAGTGATTACCGGTACTGGTGGTAAGGATGTAAAAAAGTACACATTATAGCTGTGTTTATACTGCAAGTTTTTACACCACCATCACCAATTTTTTCAATCCCTTGCCAAAAGTTGCAATATAGTTCAACTAGAACACCCACAAAATTCGGGGCCGATTGGCCAACCCTAAAGGGTCCTTCACCTCATATTTATGATTTCCGGGTACGCGCAGGAAGTATTGCTTCCCAAATACTCATATCTTTGCTTAGGAATGATCTAGAGACCTGGTTATAGGCTTAAAATGTTCGCAATTGTCAACTGTATATTGACTTGTTTTACAACTCTAAGCTCTAGGAGGCTTAGTTTTTATGTTATTTGCAAAAAAATTGTATTTTGAGCCAGTTTGCGGCCAATTTTCAATTTTTTGATAGATTAAATTCAATTTTAGATGATTTTATTAGGAAACAACAATTTAAAAACAAGTCTCAATGTATAGATTAACAACTAAGAGTAACTCATTGCATTTATCATCTTCTTTGTACATCGCTCTCCTCTTCAATTATTCAGCAAAGCCTTCTGACGTGTTCTTATCCCCTTGACAACTTGGAGAAAATGCTGCCGTTGTTCCTGGGATCTGGTGATTCTATCAAGATTATAATCGGTTAGCATGCCAAGGGCTCTCTCTGCTGAGTCGTTAATTACCTTGATTGAACTGGTCAGAGCCGACAGCTTGAATCAAGCCCCAACAGTTGAGTTTCTCAGTGATCTATTTAAACAGCAGTTTGTTAGGGAGAATTACAAGGAAATGGCACAGCTGTCACTGCATGTTATGTCTTGGTGGTTCTGTTGGAGATGGAAAGCAGGCTATCAACGTCTATGCTGCATTGATAAGCTCAAGCATTTGGGTGTCCTTATATTAACTGCTTTGGATGCTCTCTCAAAAAGCTTTAGCAGGTCCAAGTCTAGAGCAGGTGCTGCAGCGGCATTAGGACAGTTGAACCAATACCGAACATAAAACAGAAAAAGCAAGACACCTAAGGATTCTATCATTTCGAGAGTATCCAAATCTAAGACATCAGTTAGCTGCTCTTTGAAGAGGGCTATCTTAAGGGTGTAGATTATTACAGCATGATGGTGTGCCTTTGGATCTAAGCAAAAACTCCAAGCGCAATTGTGGTATCTGAGTGAGCGGGTGGCTAGTCTTGTTCAGCGACTCCACGGACAGGAAAGACCGCAAGGCTGAGAGCTTGTCCGGTATAAAGGGAAGACACCATCACCCTAACAGAATATGCCAACCACTAAGAAGTTCAGTTCAGTACGACTGAAAAGTTTTGTGGGTCCTGATTCCTGGACATTTTTTGGACTTTGTTCCTCTCTAAACCGGTGTCACAATGGTCAGCAGATGAGACGTTCATCAAGCTGTCGGCTCTGACCAGTTCAATCAAGGTAATTAACGACTCAGCAGAGAGAGCCCTTGGCATGCTAACCGATTATCATCTTGATAGAATCACCAGATCCGAGGAACAACGGCAGCATTTGTTCCAAGTTGTCAAGGGAATAAGAGCACGTCAGAAGGCTTTGCTGAAGATTGGAAGATTGGAGAGCGATATACAAAGAAGATGATAAATGCAATGAGTTACTCTTAATTGTTAATCTATACCTTGAGACTTAGTTTTTAAATTGTTGTTTCCTAATAAAATCATCTAAAATTGAATTTAATCTATCGAAAAATTGAAAATTGGCCGCAAACTGGCTCAAAATACATTTTTTTGCAAATAACATAAAAATTAAGCATCCTAGAGCCTAGAGTTGTTATACAAGCCAATATAAAGTCGACAATGGCGAACTTTTTAAGCCTATAACCAGGTCTGTAGATCATTCCTAAGCCAAGATATGAGTATTTGGGAAGCAATATAATACTTCCTGCGCGTACCCGGAAATCATAAATATGGGGTGAAGGACCCTTTAGGGTTGGCCAATCGGCCCCAAATTTTGTGGGTGTTCTAGTTGGACTATATTGAAACTTTTGGCAAGGGATTGAAAAAATTTGTAAAGGTGGTGTAAACCTGCAACGCCCTACTGCACGTCTATAGGACTAACCAGGACCAACATGGCTGAATGCCACCTTGGGCCGGGCTTACATTTTACTGATTTTAATAGTGTAAACATGCACCACACTGGTTATAACAATAAGTGTTTATATGCTCATCTGATCCCATGCTGGTCTGGCCAATGGCTTAAGTGTGTCTGTGTAGACACCTTTGTCCTGTATTATAGACCTAGACAATGCCGGTCCTATAGGCTTGCAAATATGTATATACTTACACAGCTTTTGTAGGATATAATTATACTGTATATAGATACTGTATAATTGGTAGGTTATATGGCTATAACAATCAGCGTTTACGCTCATCTGATATTATGGCAAGCCCTTCTGACCAATGGCTTAGTGTGTCTGTGTAAATTCACCTTTGTCCTGTATAATAGGCCTGGACAGTGCCAGTCCTAGGCTTGCAATGTATATTTTTACACAGCTTTTGAAGGATAAATACTGTATAATGTATAATTGGGCCTACCCAATTATACATACACTCACTGTGTCAGGGGAACATGTTAGGGATTAAACAACCGGTATCACCTTCTGACAAGAAGCAGCTGAAAGGAATTTCATCCTGAATTAAGATATATGTATTGAGCGAGAAATATCGATTGTTTCGATACCCCTGAGTCTGCGGTCTTTTGCCTGTTGGTCAGCGGACTCAGCACAAACTACAGTCTACAGTCTACAAGGCGTATTTACATGTACGAAACATGAACGAAGGTAATGCCGATTCATCAACCTCGTACCTTGACGATTCATTGGCAATTTTAATCTCCTTAATTAATAATCATTTCCTCGATTGTCTAAAGAGTGACCTACCGACCTATGATACTTTGTTTATATTTCCATTTCTATAGAAAGTTATGTCGCATAAAATATCGATATCGATATCGAAAAAAAGGGCAATATCGAACCATTACCAGGGTGGATCTAGAGTAAAATCTGACAGGTGCTCACTTAAAATGGCATTTCCTGCTTATTTCCGACAGATTTAGAGTGTTTCTGGATGATAGATTTGTAGATATTTAAGACACATTTTTCCAGTTTACAAACTTCCAGGATGGCAGGAAAACTGCAGCCACAAAATATTGATTGCATCAAGCAACTAGTGCACATGCGGTTTCCAAGTACGCTTTTGGGTTACGGTCAATTTATTAGCCATGCAAGATAATAAATATATGAATTTTCTTAGAATCCATATTACAAATTCGTCGAGGATTTATACAGCGGTTGAACATTTTTTGTAAGGAATCCCATTCTTCTTGTCAGACATGATCATCAGCAATAGGAAAATAAGACTCTTTAAGGCAACCAAATAACACTGGATAAAGCAAACACACACACGAAAGAAGAAAATGCATGATTTTGTACAGGGGCGTAGAAAGCTTTGTAAACTTGGGGGGCCTGCCAAAGCAAAATTTTCGTTGAGTCCCAAATGGGTGCAGGTCATGAGAATTAATACGGCGCTCGGATTTCTAGGAGGGTCCGGGGGTATGCCGCCCCGAAATTTTTTTAAATCGAGATTCCCGCAAACGGCACTTCCTGCATTCTGAGCGGTGATTTTTCAGCTCAGAAGTTTATAAAATTTCATATTTTAGACTGTTTCGCTCTATATCAGAGCTCATCACCAGGTGGGCCCCAAGCAGGCCCTGAACAATCACACACCCTGCTCTCCTGCTGTGAGCAATGGGCCCAAATCGAACGGGGCCTATTTTTGAGCCACGCCCCGGCTGGCGGGAACCACTGACAACATATTAATGCAATGGTCAGCGAGTCCGACATGGACGTTTTTTTCAACCGGGGCTACCTTTTAGCCTCAATCATTCTGCGATTTCCACCCTTCTGTTAGTTAAAAAAGAAAGCCAACTAGAGTAGGGCTGCGTAAACTAGAGAGATATTAGTACTTTAGTTTAGTAAAACACTCGGGTTAACATGCAAAGATATTGTGATTATTTTTTTAATTACTTCTATATGACAGTTTAACAGAACATTAATAGGAAGATGTTGTTTTCCAACTTGTCTGAAACATCATACATTCATACTATTCGATTAATATACGATTTCAAATACTTCCACATTCGAATTCAATTTTTTTGCTGCAATTTTTCTTTCAAATTCAATTATTTTTGGGGGGCGGAATAGCTTTGTAATAATTGTATTACATTGTATCAGAAAATAATGTAATGTTACATCTATTGACTAAGGATATATTCAGTTTTATTAGATATTTGTTCAAATTGATAAATGTTTATACGATTGATTCTACATTTGTTTTGGTAAATAAGTATAATGATGAAAAATACCTTATAAGCAACCAAACAGCAGTGCTACTCGACTAGTGAGTAGTGTATATTAAATTATAATTAATACTTGTCGAGCTGAATACTTGAATGGTAATACTTATGTATATTTAATTCATTTTGCACTAGTCTATTACTCAGCTCTTCGACTTCGTAACAATTGTGTTATCCCTAATGAACATGTTACATAATTTACATTAAAAAAACTATTAGATATGTATATATTAATATATGCATTGGCATTTATAAGTACATACCTTACTGGGCAGCGTTGATCAGACCGCAACGTCTGGCTCTTGGACATTTTCATATTTGAAAACTCGCATAAACAAACAGATAAATCGTGCTTCACTCGATTCGAAAGAAAGAGAAACCAATTACTGTTCACACGAATCGTCACTTTGACTAAGCAATCGAACTAGCTGACGCAGGACGCCGAGACAGTCGCTGTGACCAGCCATTTTTGTCGATAAAATACGAAGAAGTAAAGATTAGCCTGCTCGCAGCCTGGGAAGCGAGCAGGCTAGAGGCAGACGACAGTTAAATGTTAACGATGGCACCGGTGAAATGCCTATATTTGGAACAGGGCACCGGTGAAATGCCTATATTTGGGACAGAGCACCGGTAAAATGCCTATATCTGTTCAGTGCACTACCCACAAATTGCACCCAAAATATAAGCAGTTTGAAAATTTGTTCAGATTGGCAATATTAAAGCCGCAAACAGTAAGCGGGCGAGGGGTTGTTACGTACACGTATTTATAGTATCAGTAATGCTTGGATGTGTTAATATATACTGTATACGTGCTGTAACTGAATGCAAGCTGCATAGGCAGTACTGTATACATATATCAACCGAATGTATTATGTTGAATTGTAACCAGCTTCACTCTCCATCAGAGTCACAATTGTTAGAAGCAATCAAGTTACAGGTTCGATTCCTGTCTGGGACTCAGAATCATTTTCTGAGGATATGAGCTTGACAATCATCCATGTATCATCTGTCTACAGCAGTGTATATTAACACTGACCAGTATACAGTAATGCTTGTTTATATACTGCAAAATTGTAGGCCAGGCCCAGGTCGTATAAACACTGAAACACAGCTATAGTCTACTATATAGGCTCATTATCAAGCATAGAATAAACGTACTGTACATGCAATTTCAAAATATGAACTAACACTTACTATTCTGTAGTATTATAAAGCACAAATTACCAGAATAACACTGAATATCGTCTTCGAGTCGCTTTGACTTGTTTCTGTCGCAATCCTTCTTGCTGTGTTGGTTTTATCACAAAATAAGTATTGAGGTTTTGTTTTTAATAACGACTGTCCCCTCTCATTCTCTTCTGCTCGTGCAGCTTCAGCCTGCCATTCGTTATTTAAATTGCTCATTTCACAGTAAAATATTAACACAAAATCTTCCCGCTCACGACCTAGATAAATATCCTTGTAGATCCAATAAATATCCTTGTTTAACTACTTTTTTCCCCGTGAGGCACGTCATCGTAACCAAGACAAGCAATGTTCTCCATTTGATGGATACATATATTTATACGCGGCACAAACATATTCCAGAACTAACTTCCCACAAACGACCGGACATTGTACACAACCGGACATTCTACCACCCCGTCAAGATTATCACCCTCCGGGCGACGGGATTATATTGTTACCCACATTTATAAACTGCTTCCTTGTGAAAAGAGCCTATATACTATGACCAGTGCTGTCCACTCGGATGTCCTACGTTATAGGAAGTGTTATACGTAGCAGAGTGCTGCTCCCTCTTTCAAACGTTGAAAACAGCAGAAATAACAAAGGCGTTCTGAATATTGGAGAACTCCCTTCTTTTAGAACACTTAATTTTCAAATAATCAAAATTTTTTGGGCTAAAAGGCTTTAAGCAGCAATTCACGATCTACCGTGTCAAAGAAAAAAAGAAAAACACATCGTCGGTCATCTATCGCACGTAGCACATCATTATGTATTTGAACAAGGGGTCTCACAACTATAATAGGGACTTTAAGATTGCACAACGTCGACGACAACGGCAACGCGACGACCGCGAAGAGGCTGGATACTGCGCATGACATTTAAAAACCGCATCGACGTTCACGTCGCGTTCACGACGTCAAAAGTAAAGATTTCTCGTCATGTACACAACGTGAGTATTACTTTGAATATTTTAGATAAATGTGGTTTCTCTTTTGTCCCTTTTTGTATATTTGATATACAGTCTGTGTGTACTGTACTAGTCTAAAACATTTTCTTAATTCGATATTCCTGTAGGGTTTCATTTCGTTTTATCTTGGAGCTGATGATTTATTTATGGCTTTACAAGCAAAACCGTAAGTAAATAATTGTATACAGCTTTGTTCTTCTTGCTTTTTTGTTGCATGCGATGTTAGAGAAAGTTATCTAAACATGTTTCAAAATGTTACTGTTTGTTTGCTATCTTTTCTGTTGTGTATGACAGTTGAAAGAACTTTAAAAACGAGTATCAATATCCAACCTGTTGTTTTGATGTGAGTATTGTGTTGATAGTTGTGTCAAACTCTGACGAATGTTTCCAATGGCATGTTATTTATATATATATATATATATATATATATATATATATATATATATATATATATATATATATATATATATATATAATATATATATATATATATATATATATATATATATATATATATATATATATATATATATATATATATATATATATATATATATATATATATATATAATATATATATATATATATATATATATATATATATATATATATATATATATATATATATATATATATATATATATATATATATAATTTTTTTTCTTCAGTATTTTCAGTATTTTGCTGTAGGCCATAATGTAAACATTTGCGATAGCCAATTATATTATGGGTATTTGAAATTTACTTTTTTCTTTCTCCAACAGCCCTATGACTGGACACCCCATCATGACATATTATGTAGAGAGATATTGTTAATTGATCCGTTTAAAGTAAAGTAACGTACCCTTGAACGTGGGAAGCTGTGGAAGACCACTGCAGAAAATCTCAAAGGGATTAAATGCCAAAGTTCAATGTAGATCAGAAAGGTGTTCGTGAATACCTAGCCGTACATAAGAAAAAAATTACCGATGAAGAAAATCTGGCACTTCTACTGAGCCTACAGAACTTGAAAAAGCTATCAGAAATATTATTAGAGGTGGAAGAAGCTTCTAACCTTGAACATGAAAATGAAATTCAGGAGAAGAGAGAGAAAATAGAAAGTCATAGGCTGAAAGCAGAAAATATAAGGCAATATCTGCCTTAATAATTTCGCCGATGCTAGTGAGAAACGATATGGGCTGCGTCCTACATTCGAAACACATACACCATGTACAGGTACGCCGGTATGCTACCAATTCGACACAGCTCATGTAGACCATACAGCAAGCAAATCTTGCTCCGCAAAGTGCGTTGAAGACGTTCACATACACCGATGGAATAGTTACGTGTTATTTTGTGTTACGAAAGTTCCGTACCACACCTACAAGCAAGATATCTATACTGGATTGGAGTTACAAGTGGGAATACTAGCAGTCTAACTCAGAGATTCAAGATTACATTCAGCAAAGTTTGCTACTTGACCAACTCAGAAGTTGTCCTGAAATATATGCAAAATGAAAGTAAGAGATTTACAGTCTACATCAGCAATCGAGTGGCAGAAATCCGTGAAAAATCCAAGCTTCACCAGTGGAGACATTGCCCTAGTAAGGACAACCCAAGTGACGACGCCTCGCGCGGATTAAACCCATCAGAGCTGACATTGGTACACCGATGGCTGAAAGGCCCTCAAGAGTCCCTAGACAAATCTGCTCTATAGCGTGGATAAACCAGCCTTATATCACCTGTTGGACAGATACTCAACATGGAGCAACCTTAAATCAAAGATTGTATGGTTGAAAAGATTCAACATTTATTGAAGCAATCGAAATTATCACCACAAATTTGAAATGGAAAATGGAGAGAACGACATTATCTTCTGATAATAGATAGATAGATAGATTTTAATGAGAAAAATTACCTTGCAGCCGGAGAGGCTGAATTGCGTAGTTTACAGTGTTGTAATATACTAATATAATAGGAATTAAAAATATAAGAATCTGACATATAAATAAATATATAACAAACTATATTAATAGGATAACTATGTATACAAGATAAAAAGATAACACAGATGGTAAAAGTTCAAAGGCTACACATAGATGGAATAAAAGTTTGTTTAAAACGATTTGTTTTGAATGTTGGCAAGCTGAACTTCTTATTACGTCTGAGATTATACTTAGATGCATGGTTTGCTGGTAAGAGGCAATTTAACCTGTGAGTCGCTGTATTTGTTATATATTTGAATAGTTTATCGCACATATCTTCGCGTCTTTTATACAAAGTACATATGTTAAACTTGTCAATATTGCTCTGGTAAGACACTGCCGGTGAAATGATACTGAGAGCGCGCTTTTGCACTCGTTCCAGATCGTTGTTAAGGTAATTCGGAATAGAATGATGGAAGACGGTAGCACAGTATTCAAGGACAGGTCTAATGCAAATACAATAAAAATTCACTATTTCATTTGCTGGAACATTGGCGCGCTTTAGTATCACAAGAAAATAGAGACGCTTGTTAGATTTCTTGATTACTACGTCGAGGTGGTGGTTCCACTGAAGATTATTTGAAATAGTAACGCCCGAGATCTTAGCATGGGTGACAAGGTAATTCCTTTCCATTTGCAGTAATTGGGTCGAAAACATGCTTATTGTTTTTGAAGTCAATGATGAGTTCCTTACATTTGGCCACATTCAGTTGGAGTTTGTTGCTACTCGACCATTCTTCCACAATGGAAACAGCATTCCGAATGTGACTGGGGGAACCCCTGGGTACAACCTCGGCCACGGTCGTATCGTCAGCGTACTTCCAGGTACATACGTTCGGAATTCGTAAGTCATGTATCATCAGTAAGAAGAGCCAAGGGCCGAGTTTAGTTCCTTGTGGAACACCCGAAGGAACATCACCCCATTCGGAACATCACCCCATTCGTTCATTCATTCATTTTCTTGACACCTTGTTTTATTTCAAATAGGAAGTCACATACCCAACGAACAATACTACGTGGTATTGGAAGATTAATGATCTTTTCGATGAGGAGGCGATGATCAATCAAGTCGCAAGCCTTCCTATAGTCAAACAAGGTCACTCTCACAGCGGAACCGGTGGCATCAGTTGTTTGGGACCATTTGTGCACCATGGAAATTAGGGCGTGCATGGTGGAAGACTTAGGGATGGCCTAAGATCTCAAGAATGGCAGGGCCAATAAAACGACTAACCACGAAATCTTCAGCAACTTTTGAGACGGCAGGAGTAAGTGAGATCGGTCTAAGATGTTTTCTGATGTCGGTGACTGGTTTCGTTTTGAGAAGGGGAATGACATCTGCACGCTTCCAAGAAGAAGGGAGTAGTATTCCGATGAATATAATACTTTTAGCAAGGACGAGGAATTCGTAAAAGCCTCCAGCAACATTGCAAGGCTAAGTAATTTCATGGGAAAGAACAGCCTTGTTCGAGTGAGCTAGAAGCAGTTAGAGTACGCGCCTTTGAGTTACGATGCAAAGGTTCCAACTATAATATAAAAGAACCACTAGCTGGATCGTCGACCTAATGGCGGGACATGTACTCTACCCCCACGCCCATATCGGACAACAACATACTTTAAGTCTGTTACGTCAGAGAGTATGGATTTGTCACGCCCGTTCATTAGATAAGAGTAATGATTAAGAAGTGTTTCGTTTGTAGAAGAGGTCATGCATGCACCGCAGCTTCACCAACGGATGGCACCGTTACACTCTGTCGACGTAAGCGTACGAACCACCTTTTTTCCTATGTTGGTGCAAACATGTTCTGACCTATATTGGTTAAGCAAGGTCAAACTACACCAAAGAGAAGGGGATGTATCTTCACCTGTATGTGTACAAGCGCGATCCATCTAGAGGTTTCCCGGTCTTTAGAAACAGACGATTTAATCAACGTTTTACGACAGTTTATTGCGAGGCGAGAAACACCAAAGGAGATACGAACAGACTGTGCTACTAATTTTCGTGCAGCAGAGAACGAGCTACGTGACGCGATGATTATTTGGAACGATAACCATATCGAAGAGCAATTACATGAGGGAAATATTAACTGGTTATTCTATCCACATCATGCGTCGCATTGAATGGACGCAAAAGATACCTTGAAGGAAATTTTGAGAAGCTTCAGTTACAGATCTTTGCAGAAGTCGAATCGATCCTTAACTCACGACCATTAATAATGTTAACCGAAGATGCATGTGAATCAGATGATAGAACCATTAACACGGCCAATTTTTTGCAACAAATAACAGCATTTGTTTTCCACCAGGAGGATTTAATCAATTCTCAATCGTTAGCAGAAAAATTGGAAACAAACCCAGGTGCTGGCGAACCATTTCTGGTCCAGATGGGTGAAGGAATACTTAACGACCCTACATCTTCGTCAAAAATAAATGAAAGCACAACGCCATGTTCGAGATATAGTATTATAACTAGAAATACGTATACGCAACAACCGCTCGCCCAATTGCTGTTTGAAACTTACAGTACAGTACTTCTTTTAGTTCTAAATTATTTGAATTACATAATAGCCACTTCATTTGCCAAACTAAATACATTTTCAGTGGACAATATCTCTTAGAGCTTTGTATTGTCTGAATTTAATTGTTTCATAGGACATCTAACTAAATACATATACTTCTTAATTTTTGAGTTCAGCAACATAATCAGCGAGAAAGGCCTCTCCAGCGCACTTCCCAAAGTAACATAGCGATACACAACTTCTTCTATACAGAGGGCTTTAATAATAATTTATTGATATATGAGATGATTTAATATTGTCAAATACATATATGGAAAAAGTGACTGCCCCAACCGGCAATCGAACCCTGGTCTCCGAATGAACGTTTCGGCGCTCTGACCTTTGAGCTAATGAGACACGGTCAGAACAGTCAGTGATTTTTCCATATACATATAAATTCGTCGCTTTCACTTGACACCAACAGGCATACATCGCATCTAACCATAATATGGAGAAAGGCCTCTCGAGCGCACTTCCCAAAGTAGCGAAGCGATACACAATTTCTTGTATACAGAGGGCTTTAATAATAATTAATTGTATTAATTTAATATGTATATGGAAAATTACTGACTGTTCTGACCGTATCTCATTTTCTCAAAGGTCAGAGCGCCGAAACGTTGACTCGGATATATATCTACAGACGGTACCGTTTCGGCCTTTTGGGCCTCATCAGTGTAGTGCTGATGAACAGGATGAAGATAACTGCTATTTACAGTCACCCTTGATGCCACACAAATATGGGACATCAAAAACCATGCCAGAGTGCTCAAACTGCAAGCAGTGAGCGTGCGCACAATGCGTAAGCGACAATGGTTTTCATCCTGTAGAGTGCTTAATATGACCTAAAGGTCATAGAGCGATATATAACTACAGACGGTACCGTTTTGGCCTTTTGGGCCTCATCAGTGTAGTACTGATGAGCAGGATGAAGATAACTGCTATTTACAGTCACCCTTGATGCCACACAAGTGTGGGATATCAATATATATATATATATATATATATATATATATATATATATATATATATATATATATATATATATATATATATATATATATATAGACATATATATATATATATATATATATATATATATAAAAAAATTTAAAAAAAAAAAAAAAAAAAAAAAGCAGAGGCAAAGTTCGCATCTTTTTGATCCATTTCGGAATGCTGGCGCTCAATTTCGTAGTCGGCGATGTTTTTGTTGCGTAGATTCCAGATATGCTTTAACAGTTTTGTTGCATTTGTTTTGTTTTCGTAGCGGAATGAATTTCGGTGTTTATAGTCTGTCCTTGAATGAATTTTCCGTCAGTCCGATATAGTTTGTGTTGCTATTGTCTGTGTTGTTTTCGCGTTTTCTCGGTAGACTACGGTTTCTGTTAAGCATTTTCCTTCCAATGGACATGCTGCTTTATCTCGGCAGTTACAATTCTTGGTTTGCTGTTCTTCGTAGTGGAGGACCTTTTGGTTGTGAGATCGTCCAACAGTGGAGAAACACCAAAGGCGTTATCGACTGGTTCAACACCCTAGAAGACAAGAATTCCTGCACTTTTATACAGTTTGGCATAGTAGACTTTTACGCATCCATAACAGAATAGCTCTTGACTAAAGCAATAAATTTCGCCAAGGAGTACGTGGAAATCAACGATAGTAACTTATAAATAATTATGCACGCCAGAAAATCCCTCCTATTCAACCAAGGCACAGTGTGGACGAAGAAAGATGGTGACAGCTTATTTGATGTCACCATGGGAAGTTATCACGGAGCCGAAGCATGTGAGTTAGTGGGCCTCTACATTTTAAGCATCCTTAGTGAAATCACGGATCGGACTTTACAGAGATGATGGCTTAGCCGCACTCCATGAAACCAACAACCAAACCGCCGACAGAATACGAAAAGAGATTACCAGAATCTCCAAAGAACTAGGATTACAGATCACAATCCAAGCCAACCTAAAGGAAGCCAACTTTCTTGACGTTACTTTGAATCTTTCAACCGGCACCTACAAACCATATAAGAAGCCAAACGACCACCCAATGTCATCAAACATCGGTAAACGTATCAGCGAGATTTCATCCAGCAAAGAGGTTTTCGACAGCGCAGCACCCTACTACAACGAAGCTTTAAGATCCAGTGGATATCACGAAACCATCCTATTCGACCCTACAACGACCCAAGAGAACCCAGCAATAAGAAAAAATCGAAAACGAAACATCATATGGTTTAATCCCCCCTATAGCATGAACGTCCAAACAAATGTAGCCAAGAAATTCTTACAGTTAACCGACAAACATTTCCCACCAAACCACAATTTCCACAAAATTTTCAACAGAAATAATGTGAAAGTTAGCTACAGTTGCATGCCAAATATGAACAGCATCGTACGATCTCACAAACAAAAGGTCCTCCACTACGAAGAACAGCAAAACAAGAATTGTAACTGCCGAGATAAAGCAGCATGTCCATTGGAAGGAAAATGCTTAACAGAAAGCGTAGTCTACCGAGCAAACGTGAAAAACAACACAGACAATAGCAACACAAACTATATCGGACTGACGGAAAATTCATTCAAGGACAGACTGTATAAACACCGAAATTCATTCCGCTACGAAAACAAAACAAATGCAACAGAACTATCAAAGCATATCTGGAATCTACGCAACAAAAACATCGCCGACTACGAAATTGAGTGGTCAATTATCGACAGATCGCCAGCATTCCGAAATGGATAAAAAAGATGCGAACTTTGCCTCGCGGAAAAATACCACATCATTTTCCAAATATACCCACTACTTAACAGACGTAACGAACTGCTTTCGAAATGCCGACATGTAAACAAGTTCCTCCTACGCAACTTCAAAGAAACACCGCAGGAATAATAAAACGTTTGATCAGCGCATCGCGAAGAATATATAAACTGACTGAGAATGTTGATGTCAATTAGTCGTCTGATGATCGCGTAAAGCGTGAAACACCGTGTTATGACATATGTGTAATTTTAGTTAGACAACCTATTAATAAATAAATTCAGCTCTACAATTCTGTATTGAGCACTCTAGATTCCCCAAAAGCAAAATTGTCTATATTTGTATATATATATATATAGCAAAGTGAAAAGGTGGTAAACTGCCAAGAATTTAGTGACGAGACACTGACGTTTCGAGCGGAGACCTTCATCAGAGTAAGACGAGATGAAATGAAATAAATAGGGCTTATATATATAGCCTATATATGCCAAAATGCACGGGAGATAAACAAACTAATAATTTATTGAGATGGGAAACGTTAGATCATTTGCTATTGTTACAGTCGATCAGCAAGCAGACTGAGGGGGTGGGAGAAATGACAGGTCCAATATTCAAGGGAATTAGGCGATAATATTAGCATAAGAAACAAAAACTTGAAAAGAAATGAAAGTGCATACGCGAATAATAAAAAAATAATAATAATAAAGGTTCCAAGCAAACTAAAATAACCAAAAACTTGTAGGAAATTAAATAAAAGAAAAACGTTCGTTAAGACCAAGAGGATGTGTGGTGCCAAGTTTAAAAATGAGACGCATCTCTTGCCGTTTGCGGTTAGCGTCACGGGATGGGAAGGATGGTGCAGACTTTCATGTCCGAAACCAAATGGTCGGAGCTGTTGAAATGGCGGGCTACAGGTTTGTCACCATCATTGATCCTCACGGAACGAAGATGTTCAGCATATCTGTCTGAAAGGCGTCGCCCAGTTTCGCCGATGTAGATTTTAGGGCATTTATCGCAAGAAATGCAATAAATGATGTTGGTGGACGTGCATGAAAAAGCATGACGGATTGTGTGGTCGAATTTGGGGGCAGTAATAACTGTAGTGGGATTGAGAAAAGGGCATGTGTTACATGGGGAACGGCCGCAAGAAAATGTTCCCGCTGGTGCCGAGGTATTTAGTTTAAAGGCACTATGTACTAAGGAGTCACGAATGTTTTTATTACGGCGAAAAGATACCAAAGGGTTATCGGTGAAAATGGCTGACGTCTCAGGATCATTTTGTATAATGTGAAAATTCCGATTAATAATATTTTTAACTTTAAAATTGAAAGGATGAAATGTTAGAACTAAAGGAATTTTTTTGTTTGAAACTCGTTCCAAAGATGGTTCAAGGGCGTCTAAACGGGGGACGAGAAAAGCTTTCTGAACGGCGAGGTTTGATTTGGCTTGAAAATCTTGGTCGTCGCTGCATAAGCGGCGAAGACGCAATAATTGAGAGTAAGAGATGGATTGCTTAGTGTGGTTGGGATGAGAGGATGAAAATAGAAGATAACTATGGGAGTCAGTAGGCTTGTACGAGACCGACGTTTTCAGCGAATCACCATTAATCGAAATTAAAATATCAAGGAAGGTCACAGAGGTCTCGCTGATTTCCCACGTGAACTTCAGAGCAGGATGACAATCATCAACAAAGTTGATGAACCCTCTAAAAGGAAACGTGTACACGACGCCGTTCCTAAACAGTCATCGATAAATCTGACGAAGAAATCAGGCAATGGACCCGTGTATTGTTCAAAGATCTGTTTTTCAACATAACCAACAAATAAGTTAGCATAGCTAGGACCCATTTTGGTGCCCATCGCAACACCACTTATTTGTTGATAATGTTCGCCATCAAACGAAAAATTGTTAAGGGTAAGCACTAGTTCTGCTAAGCGGAGTAACGTGGTTGTGGAGGGTTCTAAATTAGTGCGCTGATCAAAGAAAAAATTCAGAGCTTCAAGGCCATCACAATGGGGAATGATGGTGTATAAGGACTTGACGTCCATCGTGCAAATTAATTTATCGGAACTACTGAAACGTAACTGGTCGAAAATGTGCAAGGCATGTTTAGTATCTTTGATATAAGAAGGCAACTTCTTAACCAAAGGATGCATAACGTTGTCTAGAAAACTGGAAATGTACTCGGTGGGGAAACTACAAGTGGAAACAATCGGCCTGCCAGGATTGTTAGGTTTATGAATTTTAGGTAGGAAATATATGACAGGCGTTCTGGGGGTTGTTAATATAAGGTTAGATGCAGAGGCAGGCAATTCGCCGGCTTGGATGAAATTCTTGATGGTAGTTTTGACGGATTTTTGGTGAGATTGAGTGGGATCGGAATTCAACTTAGTATAAAAGATGGTGTCGCTGAGTTGACGAAGAGCCTCTTGTCGATACAAGACCGCACAGCTAAATATCGTTTTCTTGTTTTAAGAAAAAAAAAACTTATTTCAAGAAATATTTTCTTGGAATAAGAAATTTCTTACTAGGGAGAATAGCGAGAAATATTTTCTAACCAAGAAAATGTCTGAGAAAATATTTCTTGAAATAAGAAAAATATATTCTTGTTTTAAGAAATATAAATCTTAATTCAAGGAAATAATAAGCATTTCTTTAGTATTATTTTTCTTAAAATAAGAAAAAAAATTCCCAGCTAGAAAACATCAGTAAATTATTATTAAAATAAGAAAACAATTATTGAAGTTCAAGAAAATAAATCTTATTTTAAGAAAATATAACTTATTTTAAGTAATTTTTTTCCTAATATAAGAAAAATTTGACTAGGGAGAATAGCGAGAAAAAATTACTAAGTAAGAAAATATTTCTTGGGAAATATTTTGTTGTTTTAGGAAAATGAAACTTAAAATGAGTTATATTTTCTTAAAACAAATTTATTAAAAGAAATTTTTTCTTAGTAATTTTTTCTCGCTATAATTCTCCCTGTCAAAATTTTCTTTTATTTTAGAGAAATAATTACTTATAATAAACTTATAATAAGTTAAACTTATAATAAGTTATATTTTCTTAAAATGAGTTTATTTTCTTGAAAACCTCATTTTAAGAAACTATATATAATAATACATCTATAATTTTAAAAAATAGCACATTATAAATACATAATATATATAGAAATATTATAACTATACTGTATATACAGTATAACAAAATATAAACATTTAAGTTTGTAATGAACAAGTGCAGTTCAAAGTCTATCAAAATCTCCACTTATCTCCCGATCAAGTAGATTCAGTCTTGTACTTTTTGAAAGCCTTGGTAATCCCTTCGAAGGCATGGGAAACGTCACTTGGTATTCTTTCATCTTTGAAAACTATTGTCTGGAGCATCAGCAAACCAAATTCGTGCTGTTGGGGATAGTCGAAGTCCAATAGGTAAAATGAACCAAGAAAAGCCACCACAGAAGCCTCTGCCACGTTCTCTAATTCTGTTCGAAACAATATATTCTTGCCCACGATTACATAGATAATCTCATGTTCAAGAACAAGAACTGGCATATTTCCAACTTGCTTCAAGCAATACGTATCTGGAGGATCCTCGTGGTCCTGAAAGACAACGAAAAAAATTCACATGAATACATAACACCCTTTCCCGAAATTCTGCCAGTGATGTTTGAGATACAGCTAATTCAATTAAGGTTGTCATCTGAGGGCCAAAACCGCAAAACCTCTATACCTCCAAGCGCGAAAGGCACACTGGACTTGTATATATCTCTTTCTTAATGACTCTATTTGATCGTAGCTTTTTGAACAACACACTCCATGGCCTTATTAAATTACTGCAAAATACGATCAAATAGAGACATTAAGAAAGAGATATACAGTTATCTCATCTTATTCTAGAAATATCATGGTTTTGGAAAGATGCAAATGAGATACCTTGAAACATAATCTGCACAAATAAACTAAGAAAAACTAAATGAGTAATACAGTGATGGATCCAGCTTGATCTGGTAGCGAAGTGAGATTCTGAGTGGGGCGAGACCGAGGCAGGTTGGAGTTCCCCTGAGGCAGGGATCTCGATCCTAGCTGGTGGTGGGGCTGGGGGCAAAGCCTGATACTCAGTGAATCTCACTTTTGCGACGAGTTTTGTCATGCCGCTTTTATTTTGTTCTGTTAAATGTTTTATTTGTTAGATATTTATTTTCTTTGTTTTATTTTCTTCTGTTATTTGGTTGGTGGTATTCAAAATGCAATATGTTGCAGAGTTTCTCATTACTATTACCGTACAAATTGTCAGGAATGAAGGCAACTGTTCCGGTCAGTTAACCTTTTCGTGCCGGACAATGTCCGTTTCTGGTCGCTTATTTTCAGGCTTGCAGAACACCATTCTTCTTTATTTAATGTGAATAAAGTACAGTTTTAGATGGCTGAGAACCAATGGGTTTCCATGAAGATTATTACTGTAGGTCATACAATGGAACTTCTATAACATATCTTTTTTTAATTTGTATACTAAGCATTATTTTATTCTCTGGCAATTTATTTAATATCACACTTTTCCAAGTCACTGACATACAGAGACTTAGACAAATGTTATTATAACCATAATTATAACAACTAAAATATTATGATATTGCAGAACATGTATGTATATAAATTCTGAAATATTTATATAATACATGCAACTACTGTACCTGTAGTACAAGCAACTACTGTACTTGTGCATGGCATTACATTCTCCCAATTGATTTAATACCACCACACTTTTCAAGTCACCAACTTAATGTCATTACTACATTTTCCAGAATTATAACTACTAAAACATGATAATACTGTAATTTTGTTGGTGAGATGCTCTAACCATTGAGCTATTGAGTCTAGGATGGAGTACTGGTACATGTTAATGTTTTAAGTTTGTCAGAGTGTACACAGTCTTTGACAAACTTAAAACATAAACAGGTACCCCGTCAAGGAGTTGGTGAAGTGGGTGTACCGTGTACTGTGCATCCACTGAACACCATTTAAAAATCATGTACATTTTTGAAGGTACTGTATGTATGCTCTTTCACAAGCATTATAAAAAAGGATAAAATAAACTCAAACTTACCAAAATAAGCTAAATAAATTTTTCCAGCTACTCTTATCTTAGTTTTGTTTAAGCAGGAATGGCAAAATTGCAACTTCATCTAGAAACCTAATTAAAATACAGATAATAATAAATTAAAGACCATAACCAAGTTAATGAATTAACATTATATGTGTGACGATCAACTTCACACATATAATGATACTCCTAGGTTCAAACCATTTACTTTAATGAATTAACATTAGATAATGGTTGAACAACTCAACCAATCCATGTCGAGTATTTCACTGCTCTATACTTCATAGTGCTTTAATTCATCAAAATTAGACGCTCAGGCCTTACATCCACCATATTTGTTTCAGGTTAATAGTGAACTCTATAGAGTATATAGAGTAGAGTCCACTAAAATATATTTTGTTTTCTTTTGTCATAGCACAGTGGACTCTATATAGAGTTCACTAATGAATTCAATAAGTCAATGGTTCTGGTAAATGTGTAAGACAAAAAAAATTATAGTAAAAGTTGAAATTACTTTGTGGTTTGAACCATTCTCTAAGACTGTTAGATAATGGTCCCATGTGCTCTATGGGATACAGAGTCCCTCGAATTAGAAAGACGTCCACTCGGGGCCTTCTAACTACTCTAATTGTCGGGACTCTATATCCCATAGAACACTTGTGACCATTATCTAACCTGCATGTATACTTATAATGTTACTTTATTATAAGTCTTGTTATGCAAATATATACATGATGATCGTCAAGCGCAAATCCTCAGAAAATGAATCCCAGTCAGTTTCCTAAGTATTACTGGTTGATAGTGAATATTGAATATGCAGTGAATATAGCTTGATCAAACCAGTACATCATTGTGACCTTCACTATCGATAAGAGTCTTATCCATAAGAGTCTTCACTATCCATAAGAGGGTTACAGGTTCAAGCCCTGTCTGGGACATTATCTGAGGATTTGAGCTGAACAATTGCCCATGTATCGTCTAAGCTGATTCACTTGGCACTTGTTTGCCACATGAATTTTAATTTCATGAAAAATCAAGAATATATAACTTGTTGACAACCGGCATGCAATATCACATGAATAAATATTTTGGGTAATGCCAAATGTTTGGAAGTTAAATTTATACATAAAATTTATGATAACAACACTTCTAAAACCAAACCAATATCACATATGCCATTACTCTGAATTTGTGCTTTTCAGCAAGGATTTAAATCCTTAGAAATTCCTTTGGTTGATTGTTATTCATACTTAATCAGTATCATAAACAAATAAAAGGTTATGCAAATGGTTATTCCCGATAAATGTTTGTATAACATACCATGTTGTTTCCTGAGACCAGATAAAGCCTAAAGGATGCGCTTTCTCCATTCAAATTAATATTTTGATTTATAGACACATGATTATCCACATTTCAATTGAAAAATAACTCTTCCCATACAATGGAATGGAATCCTCTAAGACAAAGTTTTTGATAAGATAACTTCAGGACAACTATTTGATTTGCTTCAAATATTCAGATGCATTGAGGAGCTATATAATATATTTAATAATTAGTAGATCAGAGTCAGACTTACCTTCGACGTTCGTCTTCGAACTTTACTGAAATAATGAAATCGCATCATTGCCGTATTTACCTCCGCAGCCAGTATTTTGTAAGACAGACGAATAATTGATGATCAGCCACTTCTTTAGAATTGGTAACACAAAGCAATTTACCAAACACAGAATCCAAGACACAAACCAGTAAAGTGTTTCAATTTTCCGCGACCACGAGATATTCAAATATAGCGCAAACTCGCTAGGACCTCTGGGAAATATCCATATACCCTTCACAAATCCCAATAATCCCTATATTTCCCTGCAATCCCGGGCCAAGGACATTCCCCACACAACTAAGTTGAAATTATATATACAAATATCAGCATAATGTCAAGTTGAGCGAGCCAGTGTATCTTGCCGGTTTATAAAGCTACTGTAATGACACCAAGACGACTCCGCGTCGCGCTCTCGCAACGTTTTATTCACTTATAGGCAAGACTTTGTTAACAGTCTACAACAAATAAATCCTCGTTCGGGTCAACTAAAACCGCTTGTTTCATTTCAGTATATATACCGGTAATGATTATATTTAAATTGACTCTAAGAAATATTTTCTGGTTACAAGTAAAATTGATTGTATTCTTGTCATCTTGCCAAGAAATTCATTGCTATATTTTCTTGTTTTAAGTAAAATTGTTCCTGGTTTATTCTTGGTGAGAAAATATTTTCTTGTTCTAAGTAAAATTGATTCTTGGTTTATTCTTGGTAAGAAAATATTTTCTTGTTTTAAGAAAATATTTTCTTGTTTTTAGTAAATTCGATTCTTGCAGGTTTATTCTTAATTCTTATGAAAATATTTATTTCTTTTCAAGAAAATCATTTTCTTACTTCAATATAATACTTTCTTATTTTAAGAAATTGTAAAATCATATTTCTTGCAATACAAAATATTTCTTATTTAAGAAATATTTTCTTATTAAGAAAATCATTTTCTTGTTTCAAGAAAATAATTCTTGAAATAAGAAACATTAATTAGAAAATGACTTTTTGCTGTGCGCTCTCCAGACAACTACAGCGCCACCTTTGTCCAGAATACATGGGTCCCTTGCCTGATTTCTTCGGCAGATTTATCGATGACTATTTAGGAACGGCGTCGTGTTAACGTGCCCTTTTAGAGCGGTTCATCAACTTTGTTGATGATTTTCATCCTGCTCTGAAGTCCACGTGGGAAATCAGCGAGACCTCTGTGTCGTTCCTTGATATTTTAATTTCGATTAATTGTGATTCGCTGAAAACGTCGGTCTCGTACAAGCCTACTGACTCCCATAGTTATCTTCTATTTTCATCCTCTCATCCCAACCACACTAATCAATCCATCCCTTACTCTCAATTCTTGCGTCTTCGCCGCTTATGTAGCGACGACCAAGATTTTCAAGCCAAATCAATTTAAATGAGATCTTTTTTTGTCCAACGTGGTTACCCTACCAACCTTTTAGACCTCGCCGTTCAGAAAGCTTTTCTCGTCGCCCGTTTAGACGCCCATGAACCATCTTTGGAACAAGTTTCAAACAATAAAATTCCTTAGTTCTAACATTTCATCCTTTCAATTTTAAAGTTAAAAATATTATTAATCGGAATTTTCACATTTTACAAAATGATCCTGAGACGTCAGCCATTTTCACCGATAACCCTTTGGTATCTTTTCGCCGTAATAAAAACATTCGTGACTCCTTAGTACATAGTGCCCTTAAACAAAATACCTCGGCACCAGCGGGAACATTTTCTTGCGGCCGTTCCCGCTGTAACACATGCGCTTTTCTCAATCCCACTACAGTTATTACTGCCCCCAAATTCGACCACACAATCCGTCATGCTTTTTCATGCACGTCCACCAACATAATTTATTGCATTTCATGCGATAAAATGCCCTAAAATCTACATCGGTGAAACTGGGCGACGTCTTTCAGACAGGTTTGCTGAACATCTTCGTTCCGTGAGGATCAATGATGGTGACAAACCTGTAGCCCGCCATTTCAACAGCTCCAACCATTTGGTTTCAGACATGAAAGTCTGTGCCATCCTTCCCATCTCCGGTGGCAACGATAACCGCAAGCGGCAAGAGAAGCGTCTCATTTTTAAACTTGGCACCACACATCCTCTTGGTCTTAACGAACGTTTTTCTTTTATTTAATTTCCTACAAGTTTTTGGTTATTTTAGTTTGCTTGGAACCTTTATTATTATTAATTTTTTATTATTCGCGTATGCATTTTCATTCCTTTTCAAGTTTTTGTTTCTTATGCTAATATTATCGCCTAATCCCCTTGAATATTGGACCTGTCATTTCTCCCGCCCCCTCAGTCTGCTTGCTGATCGACTGTTAAAAATAGCAAATGATCTAACGTTTCCCATCTCATTAATTATTAGTTTGTTTATCTCCCGTGCATTTGATTGGCTACTTTCTACTTGTGACACCCTTTTGGCATATATATAAGCCCCATTTATTTCATTTCATCTCGTCTTACTCTGATGAAGGGCTCCGCTCGAAACGTCAGTATCACGTCACTAAATTCTTGGCAGTTTACCACCTTTACACTTTGCTATATATTCAAAACACTGTCTACGCAGCACTCTACTTTTTTACCTATATATATATATATATATATATATATATATATATATATATATATATATATACTGTATATATATATATTATATATATATATATATAATGTTGTATAATATTCCAATTATTCATATTCATAATGGCAGATACAAGGAGGCTTGGCAAAGTAGACAGATTTGCGTTTTTTTCCTGAAATAAATTTGAGAGTAAAATTTGACGTTTTATTAATGTACTGGTTAATAACGTGAAGAAAGTTGAAACTTAACTAGCATCGTTTGTTTGATACAAAAATATGGTTACCATGCTCTTCATTATTTTAATCTCTTCGGTGACTTGGTCACGTGGCTGAAAATTATGTATGTTCTCAATTACATTTTTTATTACAGGTGATGCTGGTGACGCACTTTCTCATCACAATGGGATGAAGTTTAGCACTAAAGACGCGGAGAATGACCAGCACGATGATGCTCACTGTGCTGTGCGGCACAAAGGTGCCTGGTGGTACAAAATCTGTCTAGCATCGAACCTAAATAGTCAGTATCTTCGTGGTCATTACACCTCCTTTCGTGATGGAATCATCTGGAAAGACTGGAAAGGAAAATATTATTCATTAAAGAAGACTGAAATGAAAATCCGTACTTGTTCGTTTTAGTTTGTTAGAAAAAGGAAATAAGACAAGGATCATGCATGTGAGCCTATCGTTGGTGTAGACATAATGTTAAAGGTAGTTTAACGAGAAATATCTTTGTTATGTTTCTAGAATATAACATGTTAATTACGTAGTACCATATTTAATAACGAATACATTGTTTGAGCAACTAAATGTCTGGTTCACTTTGCAAACTTGGTTCACTTTCAGGTAGTACTCTTATATATTATCAACGCTTCATTGTCAATTTCTTTTCAAATTATCATTTATCACTCAAAGAAAAAGTAGAAAGACGTGTACGCAACAACCTTTCGCGCGCTTACTATTTAAACCTTTTATTCTTACCGCTTACCACTTGAAGGTTAGTTATTTTTCTTAAATAAAACCCATTAATTTGCAATTCGAATATATTTTCAGTATAGACACTATTTCTGAAAACCTTTAAACTATAAATCTTTTTTTTAACATTACTGAGTTTATTTAATGAAAATAAAATATAGTCTTTTAGGTATCTTCGTTAAAAATACCATGAATAAAATGTGCTGGAGCATCCCGATTCCATCATTTTTTATTTTCTTTAAAATTTTCAATCATCTAAAAGCACAGCAAATAAACAGAAGAAAATTAATCAAAGAAAGTGGTACATAACTCATGGTTTTAGAACAAAAACATGATATAGATGTAGCTATATTATAATTCCATGGAGAAATTCACCATATGTGCACACTATCAAATATTTGTTGTGTTCTGGTTCCGTTGTTCATGGGGACCCGTGTTAAAAACGTGTCACATGTTTCGCTGTATAACAAGGGTATAGGGATAAATTTGCGGATCAGAAAACGCGGATGAGGCCGTAGATTTAACGCGAATGAGGGGGAAACGCGGACGAGAGGATAAAACGCGAATGAGGGGATAAATCGGAGATGAGGGGATGAAATGCGGATATTTTTGCATATTTTCTGTCTCGCTCTGGCAACTTTCGAATGCCAACCGTCGAATATACTTATTCTTTGTAATGTAGTACACGTGGTGAACCTTAAAACCTTAACAAGGGTGTGCCTGATCACGTTATTGGATAGTATTCGAAACCATGTTGCCTCTGTGGTTAAACACTCAGGTACGATAAAACGGCTAATAGGAGTGCTTTATTTGATATAAAACACGCTAGCCAAGTGTTTTAGGGCCGATAGAGCCTGTAGTGTAAGGTTTTTAATTGTTTTCTAAACAGAATCATTTTATACAAATATACAGTGAAATGCCAAATATTACTTGTTATATATATATATATATATATATATATATATATATATATATATATATATATATATATATATATATATATATATATATATATATATATATATATATATATATATATATATATATATATATATATATATATATATATATATATATATATATATATATATATATATATATATATATATA
This sequence comes from Chrysogorgia sp. JL179-B06, assembly GCA_035772405.1. Classification (NCBI taxonomy): domain Eukaryota; kingdom Metazoa; phylum Cnidaria; class Anthozoa; order Scleralcyonacea; family Chrysogorgiidae; genus Chrysogorgia; species Chrysogorgia sp. JL179-B06. The sequence goes on along the minus strand of JAYKKM010000215.1, from coordinate 1,931,583 downwards.
TATATATATATATATATATATATATATATATATATATATATATATATATATAACTACATATATATATATATATATATATATATATATATATACCTGTATATATAAAATATTGACTATATATCCTATTTTAAGGACAATATATGTATATATATATCATATATATCATATATATAATATATACCTTATATATATCATATATATATATATATCATATATATCATATATATATATATATATATATATATATATATATATATATATATATATATATATATATATAACACAGCAAAATCGTGATTCTTATTTTAAGAAAAAAAATTCTTGTTTTAAGCCTATTGCTTAAAACAAGTATAATCATTCTTGTCCATATAGTGAGAATATTATTCTTATCAAGAATGCCATTCTTGCCAAGAATATTATTCTTGTCAAGAACATTATTCTTGACAAGAACATATATGCTTTAAATAAGCAATATATTTCTTATCCGATTCTTATTTTAAGGAAAAAAATTCTTATTTTAAGGAAAAAAATTCTTGTTTTGAGCAAAAAATGGCTTAAATCTAGTAAAATTATTCTTGTCCATATAGTAAGAATATTATTCTTAGCAAGAATATATTCTTACCAAGAATATAATTCTTACCCGATTCTTGTTTTAAGAAAATAATTATAATTTTAAGAAAATATTTGCCTAAATTGAGCAATTTTATTGCCTGCATATTAAGTAATAATATAATTATTGGCAAGAATCTTTCAAGAATATTTGTGCTCAAAACAAGTAATATCCTAAGCAAACTGAATTTGTCTAGTCTAGCATTTGATTCTTACTTTTATATAAACTGCAAGAATCGCAACCACAAACAATTAACATCTTAGAACATGTATAATGTATATAAATATACAAACATTTATTTAAATAAATAAAATTCAAGATTATAGTCCTACATGAAAATACTTCGAACAAATTAAATGCTATAACCATGCATGCCAAGTATAACTGTATGCAAAAGTACAGGTCCCCTTAGCAGTCTGCCCGGGTACCTGAGCTGGCTCGCCTCCATATAAACACCACCTAAAGTATAATTAGATATAGGTCTTTTGGATAAAGATGGCAGACATCACAGGAACGAGGTTTATGGGTCAAAATTACTTGTTTTGTCTCAGTCCAAACAACAAATGAATATATGTATAGCAAATTTCAATTGTTCACCCTGAGTTTGTTTTTGACCCACAAGCCTTGTTTCAGCTGCAATCTTTATGAAAAAGGTTTATAAATAATGTTAAGGTTATGATGTTGCTGTAATGTTAATGCAATACATTTTCCTTCTCTACAGTAATAATACAAATAATCATATCAATGTACACTAGCTTCTCTCAGCTTTGTAAGTTGTAATTTTGTCATCTTCCTTCCAGTTCCAACCATATTGTTATTTCCTGTGAATTCCACTCTCCTTTGGATAATGTTATCCTGATCAAGACATACCTGTATGGTACTATCAGCTATAAACAAAAGATGCACAATAAGAATAAATAAAATTAATAAGAATAATTAGGGAGTAAAGATGTAAATTAGGTTGCCCTGAAGTTGTTTGCAGTTCCCAGTGCCATCTGCTAACATTCAGATGGTTGCAAAATGATCCTGACACTCAGTCACGGCAACCTGAACCATAAATTCTGGATGTTTAAAATTTAATTATGCATTGCATGGCAGTATACAGTATACTGTATGTAATAGCAATAACAGAATGCCATTTCATTCAAATCCAAACATAACAGAAGCTTTTATTAAACAACACGATAACAACCTTTTTATATAAAAAACCTTATACCGGTACTTTATTATACAATATATGTATAAAATATATGTATAAAATATATGTAGAAGAGTATTTTACCAGGAACTATTAAGGAACCGGTCTCACCAATTGAAATACACCAGCCATGCAACTTTTAAAACAATAACATGCATTTCCTTATTTCATATTGGATCTGCCCTACAGTACAATATGCTTGTTTGGATGGACAAGTTTAATGCTAAATATTGACTTTAATAATATATATTTAACTGCTCTTGAAGTTTTGTTCGGTTGAGTCTGTGGCATGTTGTTCGAACTGCAGATATCTTACTTAATATCTGGAGTTGGTTGTTCAAAGCCTGGATAGCTTATCCAATGTATAAATCCTATCCAGTGAATATATATTTCTATCCACTGAATGACCATCTAAGAAAAATAGCAGGTAAATATCACCAGCCATGTTTTCAACAACATATTCAACTAATGGTGGTATTCACTCACTATTTTACTGAGATGGCCATTCACTTCAGTGGATAGAAAACATATTCACTGGATAAGCTATATATATATAGCTTATATATATATAAGGATTTGAACAACCAACCCCAGGACTTATCTACAAGCAAATATCACTCATGTTAATGAACTAGTTCTGAATCCAGAGGATATAAGTACAGCATATATTTCCTGATAATTTCCAGTAAACATATAACAAAATATATATTTAATATTTTAATATATAAAACATAAAACAAAAAAGTACAGTGTAATGCAATAGGGTATACATGTACATGTATACGAGACTGCTTTTACACTGCATTAAATTCCCATGTTTGGATACTTTTATCCAAACACAAGTATAATTAATATATTTCACTGTAGACGATACATGGGCGATCGTCAAGCTCAATCAAGTATCGTCAAGTACATATATCAATCAAACCAGAACATCGACATTGTAACTCTCGCTCTCCATCTGAGTCTCAGTAGCTAAATGGTTAGAGCGTCTCACCGGCAATCAGAGGTTACAGGTTCAATCCCTGTCCGGGACTCATTTTCTGAGGATTTGAGCTTGATGATTGCCCATGTATTGTCTATCTACTCCAAGATCCCACATTCACAACATCAATATATATAAATAATAATATACAACATATTTCACTGTGTTAAATGTTAGACCTCCCATACACAATTTTGGCAGTATACCAACTTTTTAGAGTCGTAAAATGAATCGTAAAATGAATATCAGAGCCAGCTCAAAATTCGAATGTGGAGAGCCATCTCATAACAAACATATATATATATATATATATATATATATATATATATATATATATATATATATATATATATATATATATATATATATATATATATATATATAATATATATATATATATATATATATATATATATATATATATATATATATATATATATATATATATATATATATATATATATATATATATATATATATATATATATATATATATTCATATGGATTTGTGGTGAAGGAAAATTTCGAGTGTTGGAATATATACATTGTAATACCAAACCGGGACCAGTTGCGAAAAATGCAACTTCAAGGCCTTCCGCCTGGGAATTGAACCCGCGACCCTGCGATGCTAGTGCAGTGCTCTGACCAGTGAGCTACAGAAGACGTTGCCGAGAGCCTTAGTCACGAGTTCTGTATATATAGTGGTGGTAATGCCGGGATAAGATTCTGGGTATATTATAGGTAATATTTGGCATTTCACTCGATTAAACTACATGTTCATATGGATTAGTGGTGGAGGAAAATTTCGAGTGTTGGAATATATACATTGTAAGACCAAACTGGGACCAGTTGCAAAAAATGCAACTTCAAGGCCTTCCGGCTGGGAATTGAACCCGCGACCCTGCGATGCTAGTGCAGTGCTCAGATCAGTGAGCTACAGAAGACGTTGCCGAGAGCCTAGTCACGAGTTCTGTATATATAGTGGTGGTAATGCCGGGATAAGATTCTGGGTATATTATAGGTAATATTTGGCATTTCACTCGATTAAACTACATGTTCATATGGATTAGTGGTGAAGGAAAATTTCGAGTGTTGGAATATATACATTGTAAGACCAAACCGGGACCAGTTGCGAAAAATGCAACTTCAAGGCCTTCCGGCTGGAATTGAACCTGCGACCCTGCGATGTTAGTGCAGTGCTCTGACCACTGAGCTACAGAAGGCGTTGCCGAGAGCCTAGTCACAAGTTCTGTATATATAGTGGTGGTAATGCCGGGATAAGATTCTGGGTATATTATAGGTAATATTTGGCATTTCACTCGATTAAACTACATGTTCATATGGATTAGTGGTGAAGGAAAATTTCGAGTGTTGGAATATATACATTGTAAGACCAAACCGGGACCAGTTGCGAAAAATGCAACTTCAAGGCCTTCCGGCTGGAATTGCACCCGCGACCCTGCAATGCTAGTGCAGTGCTCTGACCACTGAGCTACAGAAGGCGTTGCCGAGAGCCTAGTCACAAGTTCTGTATATATAGTGGTGGTAATGCCGGGATAAGATTCTGGGTATATTATAGGTAATATTTGGTATTTCACTCGATTAAACTACATGTTCATATGGATTAGTGGTGAAGGAAAATTTCGAGTGTTGGAATATATACATTGTAAGACCAAACCGGGACCAGTTGCGAAAAATGCAACTTCAAGGCCTTCCGGCTGGAATTGAACCCGCAACCCTGCGATGCTAGTGCAGTACTAGTGCAGTGAAATGCCAAATATTACCTATATATATTTATATATATATATATATATATACTTTATAAAGCAGATGTTGAATTAACAATATCCAAAATATAAAACTTACCATGAAGATAATTTTCCAGAAGCAAGACCTTGCATCACCTCAATACAACCACTTTATGTAATTATTTGTTAACCCATCAAATCTACCAAAGAATAAAAAGAAGTAGGTTTCAGAAGCTGATCAATATATATATATATATATATGCCCTCTTTCAGACAACTCGACTTGTCAAAAGGGCAAAAGAACATTAAAACTCAAAAACAATCTTACTGTTGCATCTACTCGTAATATATAACAAGGACAACTTCATGTATATATATATATATAAATAATAGCCTGAGTAGTGGGCCTCTGGCCTCTGGGAATATCGTTGACGTTGGTGGAAAGTTCGTTATGGAATCCACACGTCCATACTTTGAATACTTTCCTTACAGTATTTCAAATTTGCTAGGATCACACAATTTTTCCACGACCATACCAAAATACACCCTGCCAAATTATTTGTTTGTATAAATATTTCAATTCAATTGTGTAATGTCATTAAAATCAGTTATAAAACAGCGCAATGGCATGGCTCGCGCGGTAAATTCAAATTTATAATGTAAATATTTGTTTGCGATACGTCTTATATTAAACAATACAAGCCAGTCCTACCTTTAAGATCGCCAGCAACTTGTTTATTGATTTCCGCAATCCTGGCAAACATCTTCAGACATTATGTATTGGTAATTGTTCCAAATTCTTTCAAGCAATCGATAAGCATTGACAAGCACGCTGTTTTCTTCTCCAAGACTCCAACTGAAGTTTGAAGGACGCTATCCCACAAACCATTGTAAACCAACAGACTGAACAGCGCATGCGTATTTCGGGAAATACTTCATGATAGTCCCACATATAGTTGACGTCAGTAACCGATGTTTGTCCGCTTTTACCCATGCCATAACAAAAGAAATAGTAGCCAGACTCTACGCTATCAGTCGTTTTAGTTAGGGTTTAGCCTCCTCCGTAGCAACTATATGTGGACTTCCATGAAGTATATACCTGTATTCCTTCATACATGTATTTCCATTTCTTATAAAAATAATATATCACTATCCTTTTTGCTTGTTTTCAGTAAACATATATACTTATGTCTTCGTGTTTAATCTCAGTAAGAATATTTTCCATATTTTAAGAAAAATCTTGTTTATTCTTGGACAGAATATTTTGATCGAATATTTTTCTTATTTTAAGAAAGATCAAGTTCTTCTTTATTCTTCGTAAGAATATTTTTCTTATTTTAAGAAAAATTAAGTTCTTGTTTATTCTTAGTAAGAATAATTTTCTTATTTTAAGAAAGATCAAGTTCTTGTTTATTCTTGGTAAAAATAATTTTCTTATTTTAAGAAAAATCAAGTTCTTGTTTATTCTTGACAAGAATATTTTTCTTATTTTAAGAAAAATCAGGTTCTTATTAATCTTGGTAAGAATATTTTTTCTTGTTTTAAGTAAAATCGATTCTTGGTAAGAATAATTTTCTTGATTTTTCTCATTTTAAGTAAAATATTGACTAAAATAAGAATTTAACAAGAATTTTATTCTAGATAAGAATTCACAATTTTGCTGTGTATATATATATATATATAGGTAATATAGGTAATATAGGTAAATAATGTATGTATTCCAATGTGCTTCTTGTTTCAAGATGTACTTGTTATGTGATGAGATGATGCTCTGCACATTCGGCATACAACTGTAACTCAGCTTCACTGTGTTGTGGTTTAATAGCTTGTGGAGTGGATGGTTTCTCGGGAAGCACTCGTCAACTCTATATATATATATATATATATATATACCAGAATCTTATCCCGGCATTACCACCATATATACAGAACTCGTGACTAGGCTCTCGGCAACGGCTTCCGTAGCTCAGTGGTCAGAGCGCTGCACTAGCAATCGCAACTGGTCCCGGTTTGGTCTTAAAATGTATGTATTCCAACACTCGAAATTTTCCTTCACCATAAAATGCTTTCACTATATATATATATATATATATATATATATATATATATATATATATATATATATTATATATATATATATATATATATATATATATATATATATATATATATATATATATATATATATATATATATATATATATATATATATATATATATATATATATATATAATATATATATATATATATATATATATATATATATATATATATATATATATATATGTTGAAAGCATTTATGGTGAAGGAAAATTTCGAGTGTTGGAATACATACATTTTAAGACCAAACCGGGACCAGTTGCGACTGCTAGTGCAGCGCTCTGACCACTGAGCTACGGAAGCCGTTGCCGAGAGCCTAGTCACGAGTTCTGTAATATATGGTGGTAATGCCGGGATAAGATTCTGGTATATATATATATATATATATAGAGTTGACGAGTGCTTCCCGAGAAACCATCCACTCCACAAGCTATTAAACCACAACACAGTGAAGCTGAGTTACAGTTGTATGCCGAATGTGCAGAGCATCATCTCATCACATAACAAGTACATCTTGAAACAAGAAGCACATTGGAATACATACATTATTTACCTATATTACCTATATTACCTATATATATATATATATATATATATATATATATATATATATATATATATATATATATATATATATATATATATATATATATATATATATATATATATATATATATATATATATATATATATATATATATATATATATATATATATATATATATATATATAATATATATATATATATATATATATATATATATATATATATATATATATATATATTATATATATATATATATATATATATAATATATATATGTTGAAAGGATTTATGGTGAAGGAAAATTTCGAGTGTTGGAATACATACATTTTAAGACCAAACCGGGACCAGTTGCGAAAAATGCAACTTAGCGGCCTTCCGGCTGGAATTGAACCCGCGACCCTGCGATTGCTAGTGCAGTGCTCTGACCACTGAGCTACGGAAACCGTTGCCGAGAGCCTAGTCACGAGTTCTGTATATATGGTGGTAATGCCGGGATAAGATTCTGGGTATATTATAGGTAATATTTGGCATTTCACTCGATCAAACTACATGTTGAAAGGATTTATGGTGAAGGAAAATTTCGAGTGTTGGAATACATACATTTTAAGACCAAACCGGGACCAGTTGCGAAAAATGCAACTTAGCGGCCTTCCGGCTGGAATTGAACCCGCGACCCTGCGATTGCTAATGCAGTGCTCTGACCACTGAGCTACGGAAAACCGTTGCCGAGAGCCTAGTCACGAGTTTCTGTATATATGGTGGTAATGCCGGGATAAGATTCTGGGTATATTATAGGTAATATTTGGCATTTCACTCGATCAAACTACATGTTGAAAGGATTTATGGTGAAGGAAAATTCCGAGTGTTGGAATACATACATTTTATGACCAAACCGAGACCAGTTGCGAAAAATTCAAGTTAGCGGCCTTCCGGCTGGAATTGAACCCGCGACCCTGCCATTGCTAGTGCAGTGCTCTGACCACTGAGCTACGGAAACCGTTGCCGAGAGCCTAGTCACGAGTTCTGTATATATGGTGGTAATGCCGGGATAAGATTCTGGGTATATTATAGGTAATATTTGGCATTTGCACTGCACTAGCAATCGCAGGGTCGATTCGTGATTCTTATTTTACAGCAAAATCGTGATTCTTATTTTAAGAAAAAAATTATTGTTTTAAGCAAGATATTGCTTAAAACAAGTATAATCATTCTTGTCCATATAGTGAGAATATTATTCTTATCAAGAATGCCATTCTTGCCAAGAATATTATTCTTGTCAAGAACATTATTCTTGACAAGAACATATGTGCTTTAAATAAGCAATATATTTCTTATCCGATTCTTATTTTAAGGAAAACAATTCTTGTTTTGAGCAAAAAATGGCTTAAAACTAGTAAAATTATTCTTGTCCATATAGTAAGAATATTATTCTTAGCAAGAATATATTCTTACCAAGAATATAATTCTCACCCGATTCTTGTTTTAAGAAAATAATTCTAATTTTAAGAAAATATTTGCCTAAATTGAGCAATTTTATTCTTGCCTGCATATTAAGTAATAATATAATTATTGGCAAGAATCTTTCAAGAATATTTGTGCTCAAAACAAGTAATATCCCAAGCAAACTGGATTTGTCTAGTCTAGCATTTGATTCTTACTTTTATATAAACTGCAAGAATCGCAACCACAAACAATTAACATCTTAGAACATGTATATAAATATACAAACATTTATTTAAATAAATAAAATTCAAGATTATAGTCCTACATGAAAATGCTTTGAACAAATTAAATGCTATAACCATGCATGCCAAGTATAACTGTATGCAAAAGTACAGGTCCCCTTATATATACTGTAAATATTTAAAACTATTATTAAAACTATAAATATTAATGCAGGATTAGTGAAAATGTATAGCAGTCTGCCCGGGTACCTGAGCTGGCTCGCCTCCATATAAACACCACCTAAGGTATAATTAGATATAGGTCTTTTGGATAAAGATGGCAGACATCACAGGAACGAGGCTTATGGGTCAAAATTACTTGTTTTGTCTCAGTCCAAACAACAAACGAACACACATATATAGCAAATTTCAATTGTTCACCCTGAGTTTATTTTTGACCCACAAGCCTTGTTTCAGCTGCAATCTTTACGAAAAAGGTTTATAAATAATGTTAAGGTTATGATGTTGCTGTAATGTTAATGCAATAAATTTTCCTTCTCTACAGTAATAATAAAAATAATCATATCAATGTACATTAGCTTCTCTCAGCTTTGTATGTTGTAATTTTGTCATCTTCTTTCCAGTTCCAGCCATATTGTTATTTCCTGGGAATTCCACTGTCCTTTGGATAATGTTATCCTGATCAAGACATACCTGTATGGTACTATCAGCTAAAAACAAAAGATGCACAATAAGAATAAATAAAATTAATAAGAATAATTAGGGAGTAAAGATGTAAATTAGGTTTCCCTGAAGTTGTTTGCAGTTCCCAGTGCCATCTGCTAACATTCAGATGGTTGCAAAATGATCCTGACACTCAGTCACGGCAACCTGAACCAGAAATTATGGATGTTTAAAATTTAATTATGCATTGCATGGCAGTATACAGTATATATGTAATAGCTATAACAGAATGCCATTTCATTCAAATCCAAACATAACAGAAGCTTTTATTATACAACACGATAAAAACCTTTTTATATAAATAACCTTATACCGGTACTTTATTATACATTATATGTATAAAATATATGTAGAAGAGTATTTTACCAGGAACTATTAAGGAACCGGTCTCACCAATTGAAATACACCAGCCATGCAAATTTTAAAACAATAACATGCATTTCCTTATTTCATATTGGATCTGCCCTACAGTACAATATGCATGTTTGGATGGGCAAGTTTAATGCTAAATATTGACTTTAATAATATATATTTAACTGCTCTTGAAGTTTTGTTTGGTTGAGTCTGTGGCATGTTGTTCGAACTGCAGATACACTGTATCTTACTTAATATCTGGAGTTGGTTGTTCAAAGCCTGGATAGCTTATCCAATGGATAAATCCTATCCAGTGAATATATATTTCTATCCACTGAATGACCATCTAAGAAAAATAGCAGGTAAATATCACCAGCCATGTTTTCAACAACACATTCAACTAATGGTGGTATTCACTCACTATTTTACTGAGATGGCCATTCACTTCAGTGGATAGAAAATATATTCACTGGATAAGCTATATATATAGCTTATATATATAAGGATTTGAACAACCAACCCCAGGAGTTATCTACAAGCAAATATAACTCATGTTAATGAACTAGTTCTGAATCCAGAGGATATAAGTACAGTATATATTTCCTGATAATTTCCAGTAAACATATAACAAAATATATATTTAATATTTTAATATATAAAACATAAAACAAAAAGTACAGTGTAATGCAATAGGGATACATGTACATGTATACGAGACTGCTTTTACACTGCATTAAATTCCCATGTTTGGATACTTTTATCCAAACACAAGTATAATTAATATATTTCACTGTAGACGATACGGGCAATCGTCAAGCTCAATTAAGTATCGTCAAGTACATATATCAATCAAACCAGTACATCGACATTGTAACTCTCGCTTTCCATCTGAGTCTCAGTAGCTAAATGGTTAGAGCGTCTCACCGGCAATCAGAGGTTACAGGTTCAATCCCTGTCCGGGACTCAGAAACATTTTCTGAGGATTTGAGCTTGATGATTGCCCATGTATTGTCTATCTACTCCAATCAATATATTTAAATATACAACATATTTCACTGTGTGACGAAGGACTTTTGCTCGAAATGTTAGACCTCCCACACACAATTTCGGCAGTATACCAACTTTCAAGAGTCGTAAAATGAATCGTAAAATGAATATCAGAGCCCAGCTCAAAATTTGAATGTGGAGATACATCTCATAACAAACATATATATATATACTGTATATATATTCATATGGATTTGTGGTGAAGGAAAATTTCGAGTGTTGGAATATATACATTGTAATACCAAACCGGGACCAGTTGCGAAAAATGCAACTTCAAGGCCTTCCGGCTGGGAATTGAACCCGCAACCCTGCGATGCTAGTGCAGTTCTCTGACCAGCTGAGCTACAGAAGGCGTTGCCGAGAGCCTAGTCACAAGTTCTGTATACTGTATATAGTGGAGGTAATGCCGGGATAAGATTCTGGGTATATTATAGGTAATATTTGGAATTTCACTCGATTAAACTACATGTTCATATGGATTAGTGGTGAAGGAAAATTTCGAGTGTTGGAATATATACATTGTAAGACCAAACCGGGACCAGTTGCGAAAAATGCAACTTCAAGGACTTGCGGCTGGAATTGAACCTGCGATGCTAGTACAGTGCTCTGACCAGTGAGCTACAGAAGCCGTTGCCGAGAGCCTAGTCACGAGTTCTGTATATATAGTGGTGGTAATGCCGGGATAAGATTCTGGGTATATTATTGGTAATATTTGGTATTTCACTCGATTAAACTACATGTTCATATGGATTAGTGGTGAAGGAAAATTTCGAGTGTTGGAATATATACATTGTAAGACCAAACCGGGACCAGTTGCGAAAAATGCAACTTCAAGGCCTTCCGGCTGGAATTGAAACCGCAACCCTGCGATGCCAGTGCAGTACTAGTGAAGTGAAATGCCAAATATTACCTATATATATTTATATATATATATATATATATATATGAAAACCATTGTCGCTAATGCATTGTGCGCACGCCCACTGCTTGCAGTTTGAGCACTCTGGCATGGTTTTTTATGTCCCACATTTGTGTGGCATCAAGGGTAACTGTAAATAGCAGTTACCTTCATCCTGCTCATCAGCACTACACTGATGAGGCCCAAAAGGCCGAAACAAAGCAGATGTTAAATTAACAATATCCAAAATATAAAACTTACCATAAAGATAATTTTCCAGAAGCAAGACCTTGCATCACCTCAATACAACTATACAATACAATATATATATATATATATATATATATATATATATAGTATATGCACTCTTTCAGACAACTCGACTTGTCAAAAGGGCAAAAGTCCATTAAAACTCCAAAACAATCTTACTGTTGCATCTACTCGTAATATATAACAAGGACAACTGTATATATATATATATATAAATAATAGCCTGGGTTCTGGCCTCTGGGAATATCGTTGACGTGGAAAGTTCGTTATGGAATCCACACGTCCATATTTTGAATACTTTCCTTATTTCAAATTTGCTAGGATCACACAATTTTTCCACGACCATACCAAAATACACCCTGGCAAATTATTTGTTTGTATAAATATTTCAATTCAATTGTGTAATGTCATTAAAATCAGTTATAAAACAGCGCAATGGCATGGCTCGCGCGGTATATTCAAATTTATAATGTAAATATTTGTTTGCGATACGTCTTATATTAAACAACAATACAAGCCAGTCCTATACCTTTAAGATCGCCAGCAACTTGTTTATTGATTTCCGCAACCTGGCAAACATCTTCAGACATTATGTATTGGTAATTGTTCCAAATTATTTCAAGAAATCGATAAGCATTGAAAAGCACGCTATTTTCTTCTCCAACTGAAGTTTGAAGGACGCTATCCCACAAACCATTGTAAACCAACAGACTGAACAGCGCATGCGTATTTCGGGAAATACTTCATGATAGTCCCACATATAGTTGACTTTTCCGCTTTTACCCATAAATCTTGCGGCCATAACAAAAGAAATAGTAGCCAGACTCTACGCTATTAGTCGTTTTAGTTAGGGTTTAGCCAGCTCCTCCGTAGTCATCACGAACTCCACTAAACGGGGGAGGGATCACTGGGAGGGATAGACGAAGTTATCGCGAGTACTATATGTGGACTTCCATGAAGTATATACCTGTATTCCTTCATACAGTACTGCCTAGAAATAACCTAACACTGCGGTTGCGGTCATTTAGCGGTGAGGTTGCGGTGGATTAGCGGTGAGGTTGCGGTGGATTAGCGGTCAATTGGCGGTGAGGTTGCGGTGGATTAGCGGTGAGGTTGCGGTCGACAAAACCAACCGCATGAGAAAAACTACGTCGACTAAACACTTCGGGTTCCGACCTTGTCCGACCATTCAGTAACGCGCGTGTGTCAATAACAGTATGACAGTATGCCGTCCCATCCAAAATCAAATATTACTCTCGGTGTAAAAAGTAGAGTGCTGTGTAAACAGCGGACTTTTGATTTGTGAAACCAACCAGTGAGTTTAAGATTATTATCAAATGAATGAATGAATAGTTTTCGCGTGGGCTACAATCTCCTTGAAAGATTTTCGTTAAAGACACAGTGATCGGCGTTTGGAATATGGTTTGGAGTTGTAGTTTGTGGCAAATGGCACCACCAATGTCCAAAATCACGACTGTCGGTTTCAGTTTACTTTCAGACGATTAGAAGTTCCGCATTGTGTCATGCTTTTCTCGGCCGTGATCAGTTTTAGATTTGGAAGTAAGCATATAAATGTCGAATGCCAACGAACTTCCGAACGCGCGTTTAAAACCCCATGACGTTTGGAACGGAGGTAACCGGTCGGTTTCGCTAAACCTAGAGTCAGTTCGCCACACACATAAAGTCAGTTCGCCACACACATAAAGTCAGTTCGCTACACACATAAACGGAAAGCGGAATATATTATATCACCGAAAGCGCGTTGGCGATTCCGATGGACGGCATCTCTGAGTCACACTTATTGTGTATTATTAATATATATTATTTATTATTACTTATTGTTGTATAGCAGCTATTTCAACAAAACCGCGTTAAAATTAGCTTGGCAAAAGACTGAGAGCATTAATGGCAGCGCGCATTGGCGATGGACGGCATGCATCTCTGTGAGTCATCGCTTAGATTCCATCTAAGATTTATAACGCTGTTGCACTATTAAACAAATCAAGTTGATTGTTTTTTTAATAAATGATGAGTTGTAGCGAACTGACTTAATGTGTGTAGCGAACTGACTTTCTGTGTGGCGAACTGACTAATTTATGTGTATGCAGAGGCCTTCAGTAATTATACTCTGATCTAGGGCTCCGCTCGCAGAAATGTCAGTATTTCGTTGCCATTTGGCAGTTCATCATCTTTTCACTTTACTGTCGGTTCAGTTTTCTTTTAAACGCGTGCTTCGGATGTTCCGGAGTAACTTCGCACAGCAAAAAATCTGAAACTATTGTTATTAAAATCGACTTTAGCGGTTTGGCCCTATTTGCCACAACCTATTAAACTATCACAAACAACCAGACGCTTGAAGTGACATTTTAGCCCACGCGAAAATTGCTTCATTGTTAAACATGATAATCACAATTCCCCCGTTTGTCAATGCACTATACTATATGCACACCATTCGCGTTTTTTCATTCGAAATACTGAAAAGTGCACGTTTAATAGTGCCAGCTGTCAAATCCACCGGAATTTGATTATTATTCTGTGCCAGCGAGGTGTCACACCGTTCTTATTCATAGCACACATGTATAATATCATAAAAGAATGCTAAGGTTTCCGTAAAGAAGGTACCCAAGGAAAACGAATGGGACGTCTAAAGCATCGCCTGAAGGTATTAAAGTCTTAATAATTATTGGTTGAATATATGTAAATCCTCCTGTTGATATGCTTATAAATTCAGATGGCCGGCTGTCGGTAAAATATACGAACCAAATACGAATGTAAACAAAAAGCTGCTTTAACGAGAATAATATATTGACCTGCGCGCTGCGCTTAGGTGATTTATTCGTTACAATAATATTTGTTATGCCTATGCGATAATATTTTGATATTAACATTAATCAGCATGGTTGAACCTATAATGTTCGGCACATGAGAAGTTCGACGTTTGAAATGGTTCATTGTTCAGTTTGCTAGTGATATTGCCAGTGATATGCACGTGCATATTGTTCGATTTGGACACTAGTCTCGTCCGTAAAAAATGACGTCCTCGAACGCGTCTTTTACCGCTAAGGCATTCAAACAGAACAAGAGCCTCTTTATTTTGTTTGGCTCTCGAACAAACTGGCAATAACGCGAATTTTCATGCCTCCGTGAGACATCAACGGCGCATTCGTCCACCAGTTTGATATTTATTTTCAGCAGATGTTAATTCGTCATTCGCTTTCATTGTTTCCTCGATGAACTTCAAGTGTTACTTTAATTTTCAAAAGCAGTTTGCTTCAACTACGTGGCGCATCTCGTAGATTCCCACCATTTCGTCGATACCGAGAAAGATATAAAATTTAAAGTCGATCTCGATGTTTGAATTCAAGGATGTCCGCGATTTTTGTTATCGGAACTGATGAAGACTAAGCGAAACAATTCGTTCCCTGGCGTATTGCGATAATTTCTCCATTATTTACGAAACGATGGAGTGAATCTTATGGTATGACGTGGTTTTCTCAAATGCCAAAGGACGCCAAACTTCGGAAAAATCTACTCGTTCCGGAACGTGTCGTATAATTTCCGACGTGAGAACCGCGCTTGCTTACGAAAGGTTAAACCTAGGTTAGACCGAGGTGAGACCGAGGTGAGACCTAGGTGCCACCTAGGATCAATCGAGGTGAGATTTAGGTTGACCCTAGGTTGCACCGAGGTTCAACCTAGGTTCGACCTAGGTTTTCGTTAGGTTACTTCTAGGCAGTACTGTACATGTATTTCCATTTCTTATAAAAATAATATATCACTATCCTTTAATTTTGCTTGTTTTCAGTAAACATATATACTATGTCTTCGTGTTTAATCTCGGTAAGAATATTTTCCATATTTTAAGAAAAATCTTGTTTATTCTTGGACAGAATATTTCGATCGAATATTTTTCTTATTTTAAGAAAAATAAAGTTCTTCTTTATTCTTGGTAAGAATATTTTTCTTATTTTAAGAAAAATTAAGTTCTTGTTTATTCTTAGTAAGAATAATTTTCTTATTTTAAGAAAGATCAAGTTCTTGTTTATTCTTGGTAAGAATAATTTTCTTATTTTAAGAAAAATCAAGTACTTGTTTATTCTTGGCAAGAATAATTTTCTTATTTTAAGAAAAATCAAGTTCTTGTTTATTCTTGGCAAGAATATTTTTCTTATTTTAAGAAAAATCAGGTTCTTATTAATCTTGGTAAGAATATTTTTTCTTGTTTTAAGTAAAATCGATTCTTGGTAAGAATAATTTTCTTGATTTTTCTCATTTTAAGTAAAATATTGACTAAAATAATATATATATATATATATATATATATATATATATATATATATATATATATATATATATATATATATATATAGTAGAGTGCTGCGTAGACAGTGTTTTGAATATATAGCAAAGTGAAAAGGTGGTAAACTGCCAAGAATTTAGTGACGAGATACTGACGTTTCGAGCGGAGCCCTTCATCAGAGTAAGACGAGGGCTCTTACTCTGATGAAGGGCTCCGCTCGAAACGTCAGTATCTCGTCACTAAATTCTTGGCAGTTTACCACCTTTTCACTTTGCTATATATATATATATATATATATATATATATATATATATATATATATATATATATATATATATATGGTCCCGGTTTGGTCTTAAAATGTATGTATTCCAACACTCGAAATTTTCCTTCACCATAAATCCTTTCAACATGTAGTTTGATCGAGTGAAATGCCAAATATTACCTATAATACACCCATAATCTTATCCCGGCATTACCACCATATATACAGAACTCGTGACTAGGCTCTCGGCAACGGCATCCGTAGCTCAGTGGTCAGAGCACTGCACTAGCATCGCAGGGTCGCGGGTTAAATTCCAGCCGGAAGGCCTTGAAGTTGCATTTTTCGCAACTGGTCCCGGTTTGGTCTTAAAATGTATGTATTCCAACACTCGAAATTTTCCTTCACCATAAATCCTTTCAACATGTAGTTTCATCGAGTGAAATGCCAAATATTACCTATAATACACCCAGAATCTTATCCCGGCATTACCACCATATATACATAACTCGTGACTAGGCTCTCGGCAACGGCTTCCGTAGCTCAGTGGTCATAGCACTGCACTAGCATCGCAGGGTCGCGGGTTCAATTCCAGCCGGAAGGCCTTGAAGTTGCATTTTTCGCAACTGGTCCCGGTTTGGTCTTAAAATGTATGTATTCCAACACTCGAAATTTTCCTTCACCATAAATCCTTTCAACATGTAGTTTGATCGAGTGAAATGCCAAATATTACCTATAATACACCCAGAATCTTATCCCGGCATTACCACCATATATACAGAACTCGTGACTAGGCTCTCGGCAATGGCTTCCGTAGCTCAGTGGTGGGTTCAATTCCAGCCGGAAGGCCTTGAAGTTGCATTTTTCGCAACTGTTCCCGGTTTGGTCTTAAAATGTATGTATTCCAACACTCGAAATTTTCCTTCACCATAAATCCTTTCAATATATATATATATATATATATATATATATTTATATATATATATATATATATATATATATATATAATATATATATATATATATATATATATATATATATATATATATATATATATATATATATATATATATATATAGAGAGAGAGAGAGAGAGAGAGAGTTGACGAGTGCTTCCGAGAAACCATCCACTCCACAAGCTATTAAACCACAACACAGTGAAGCTGAGTTACAGTTGTATGCCGAATGTGCAGAGCATCATCTCATCACATAACAAGTACATCTTGAAACAAGAAGCACAGAAGCACAAAGAGCCAGAACCAGAATGCAACTGCAAACAAAAAAACAGCTGCCCGCTGAAAGGAAAGTGCCTGACAAAAAGCGTAGTGTACCAAGCCACCGTAACCAATACCGAAAGCAACGAAAACCAAACTGATGTCGGTCTAACAGAGACCAGCTTCAAGACAAGATACCTGAACCACACTTCATCATTTCGAAACAAGCATAAAAAACATGCCACAGAACTAAGTAAACACATTTGGACATTGAAAGAAGATAACATCCCTTACACAATCAACTGGAAATCCCTCAAGAAATGCCAACCCTACTCCAACAAGACAAAACACTGTAACTTATGCCTCCACGAAAAATTTGTAATTATCTACCACCCCGAACTAAGCTCCCTCAACAAAAGAAACGAACTAATATCCACCTGCCGACATCGAAAGAAATATCTATTATGTAAATATCCAACATAACTTACATCACTAACCGTAATACGAGCCCTATTTGACTGCAGGCATATCACATATATATCCGGCTAAACTGTAATCTAAGTCATTCACCTGATGAGTGTGGCAAGCTTCGGCCTGTCATACGAAACAAATTTGTCGCGAATAAACTTCAATGAAATAATCGGTGTTTTCATTTTGTAATTATTTGGCTCTGCATATACGCATTGAGCACTCTACCCATATGATTTTGAACCTGATAGTTTCTATCACAACACTTCTATACATATATATATATATATATATATATATATATATATATATATATATATATATATATATATATATATATATATATATATATATATATATATATATATATATATATATATATATATATTATATATATATATATATATATATATATATATATATATATATATATATATTATAAAGTTTTTAATTGTTTTCTAAACAGAATCATGTTATACAAACATACAGTGAAATGCCAAATATTACTTGTTATATATATATATATATATATATATAAAAGTAGAGTACTGCGTAGACAGTGTTTTTAATATATAGCAAAGTGAAAAGGTGGTAAACTGCCAATAATTTAGTGACGAGATACTGACGTTTCGAGTGGAGCCCTTCATCAGATTAAGACGAGATGAAATAAAATAAATAGGGCTTATATATTTATTTTTTTTATTTTTTATTTAGAAACTTTCATCAACTCACATGTTACAATAACTACAGATAACTAAAATCATAAGACAGATTACAATGCGAGTAGGAGAGGGATTCGTGAACGGACACAAGGTCCCGACAAGACGAATCCCCATAACACAGAACTTATTACAAGACAATACATAGTTTAAAAAAATTTAAAAAGATAGAAAATCTCTTTTTTCAACAACAGTTGGGGCGATCAATACCCCTACAGTGGGGGCACACTGTTTTCCAAGTTGCAATCCTCTCCACATCAAACATAGTATTAAGTTTATGAAAATAGTGTTCGTACAGTTTGGTTTTGAATAGAGAAAAAGTAGACTGCTGACGGATTGCTAGAGGTACGTTATTCCACAATGTGACAATACGATTAAAATAAGAATCTCTAAAAAGAGATGAACTAAAACGATGGATATAGCGAAGATTTAAATTATTTACAGAACTTCTAGTACGACCACTTGAGAAGGAGATAAGTTCATTAATCGGCAAATTATAAGAATCGACAATAGTACATTTAAACAAGAATAATATGTCACGACATTCTAACCAATACGAAATAGGAAGAAGGTTTAGAGACAATAGGCGGGACTTATAGTCAGGCCTCAGCCTAGAATCGGAATTGCACTGTAAAATAAAACGCGTTAGCGCGTCGTTGAACTCCCTCCAGTAACTTAATATCAGAGATACAGGTCTGGGGAGCCCAAACCTCACTAGCATATCCTAGATGAGACCGAACAAGGGTCAGATAAAGCAACCTCTTACGATCAACCCCTATATTGACAACACAATGCCGCCGCATAAAGCCAAGCATCTTATTGGCTTTAGCCACTGTTACTTTGATGTGAAGGCTCCATGTAAGTTTATCCGTAACATTGACCCCAAGGTCTTTTTGTGAGGAGACCTCTACAAGAGCCTGACCACCTAAAGTATATGGTCTGGTCGCTAGAGATGGTATGGGACTTTTTCGTTTCCTAGATATTCTCATAGCTACACATTTTTTAATGTTAAATGATATGCCCCAATTTAGGGACCAGTCGTAAAGACTGTTAATGTCTCTCTGTAGAATATCACATTCGTTAGTGCTATTAACGGGACGCATGGACTTGACGTCATCAGCAAATAGAGCTATGGAAGTACCCCGGCTCGCCACATCAGGTATATCGTTAACATATAAAAGAAAAAGAAACGGCGCAAGTAGACTTCCCTGAGGTACTCCAGACGTCACTGGAACCCAAGATGAAAATGCACCGTCGACTAATACTCGTTGAGATCTTAAAGTGAGAAAGTCCGCGAACCAGGCATGAAGCGGGCCTTGGATTCCAAACCAGGATAGCTTATGAAGTAATCTCGCATGGGGAACCGAGTCGAAGGCTTTACTGAAATCAAGATAGATGACGTCCGATTCCATACCAGTGTCAAGAGATGCTCCCAGATCATGTAAAACAGTCAGCAATTGAGTTACACAAGATCGGCCACCGATAAAACCATGCTGCAAGGTGGACAAAAGGCTAGAGAGCTCAGGTATTAACTTGTTAAGGACGCAGCGTTCACATAGTTTACTTACAATGGATAACAGAGAAATTTGTCGGTAATTAGTGACTGATGATTTCCCTCCTTTTTTATAGACAGGTGTGATGTTGGCACTTTTCCAATCCAAGGGTAGTTTCCCCGTACTTAAGGATCGATTAAAAAGAACACATAGGGAAGGAGCAAGTTCGTTAGCACATTCCTTAAGGATTAGTAGATAACCCCCCCCCATATGGTGGTATATTTAATGAGGTAGGATCGCATATATAATTAGGCAGGATGCCGTCCTTATGGTGGTATATTTAATGAGGCAGGATGCCGTCCTTATGGTGGTATATTTAATTAGGTAGGATGCCTTCTCATTAAATATTCGTGACAACATTTCGAACGTCATGACTTCTCGTGAACCTACACAACCTTTAACCCTAATTATTTATTTAGATTACGTCATTAAACCTTCAGGATCCCTAACCATAGCTCGTGTACCAGTAGGACCCCACAAACCCTAATCTCGGCTTCAGTCTTACCTAGTACTCTCCCACCGCACTCATTCCGACTCCTTCCGAACTTGATTTCCGAAGGCATTACGTCATTATCAAAAGGTAGCTCTTATTTATTTTAATAATATAAGAAACGCCTTTGCATCTATACACTTCGCCTCTCTACGGCAATGTGAATGTGGGACAGTAGGCAATCCGAAAGCAGCGCATGCGCACAATCGATCTTGGCTGAATATTATAATCTGGAATGAACTAGCCAAATGCTGAAGAAAATACTTTCATACTAGCGCATGTCTCGACCAACACATAGAGATTTATACGATCGCCTTTACGTTCAAATACCCATTTAGATCTTCGATAGATCTATGAAGATATGAACCGAAACCATTTTGGCTATTTACGATATTCACCTATTTGTGATTCCTTAGCTTCGGTTAATAGATTCCTTTGAACAACGAAGCGAGTATATTTAAACCACTGAGTCGAAATAGTCATAAACAGGTTTTACGAACGTACTTGCTATATATGTTGAGAAACGTTACGGATTTACAACGAAGGTTATGAACGTATCGCTATATGGCTTGATCGAAATATAAAAACATGAATATTCCCTAAATATTTCGGTAAATACTGTTACCATGATCAAGTTGTATTAATACTTCATATGGCCATGAAGAGATCGGCCGAATTATCGCTCATCTCGCTTTAGTGTACACGATTCCTATGAGGAAGAAACACTTTGGGAAACAGTGCGAAGGATTTAAAACGTGTGGGATTTAAAACGTGTGGATTTAAAACGTGTGGAAAAATATAAACTAAAACGGTTTCAAGGCACTGCTTTCAAAGCGTTGCTAGGCCAACTTATCCTACGGCTGATATTTGCATATTTCGCCTCATAGCACGCGTGTGCAGGGAGGGCGATTAAAAGGTCATTAAAGGAATAAAACAAAAGGATATCACAAAATAAGGTTTCCTGGCAGAAGAGTATATCTCTAAGAGTTTTAAATAGGTTTACTTGAACGGCTTTACTTCATATTATAGAACGACCGAGCGAGGAGTTCGAATGAAGATATAAAGCGGGCTAACTAGAATCTACAAGCTGCTAGCTTGGATACATTTGTCCACCTGATCATAGACAAAAGCGTGGGAGCCATTAAGCGTAACGAAGGATTACATGCAATTCCACAGACAAAAGAAGGCACACGTATTTCGATAAATATAAATCGTCTTGGTTAAACTGGATGACTCGGCTATTTTATGACGCCGTTGTCATGATGTATATTCACGTTGTCAAGGTTAAGATTTCATGCATAAGCCTACATGAACCCTAACCATTTTGGCCGAATTATCGCTAAGAGATCTCGCGTTAATGCACGGGATTCCATGAATGGAGGAAGAAACCCTTCGGGAAACAGTGTGAAGAACTGTTCAAGATCTCAAACGCATCGACATAGAAAAATAATCAATCGTTACTTAGTTTTGGCGGTAAAGTATTCTGAAAAAACCATTCGCAAAATGATCAGGAATTACAAAATAAGGTTTCCTAGCAGAAAAAGTATAATATCTAAGAGTTTTAAATTGGTTGAACGCGGCTTTACTTCATAGAGAACGACGGAGCGAGGAGTTAGAACGAGGATATAAAGCGGACTAACTCTAGCAGCTTGAATATTTGTCCACCTTATCTTAGATAAAAGCGTGGGATCCGTTAACCGTAATTAAAGGATTAAATGTTTGATAGCATAAGCGTTCAAATCTGCAGAAATAACTTGCCGAGCAATCATTTCGGGAGAATTATCACTTATCTAACCTTCGTTTATCAATTAAGCGATTCCTGTGTCGAAGAAACACTTCGGGAAGCAGTGTGAACAACTGTTGGCATTGCTTTCAAAGCGTTGCCAGCTGGCCAACTTATCCTACGACCGATATTTGCATATTTCGCCTGAAAGCATGTGTAGAAACAAGGGCACTTATGGAGATATATAAAACCTTATTAATACGCGACACAAATATAGAGTTAAAAAATATTTATATCAGTTACAAACGTAACGGAGCATACCTAACAGAAACTAATTAGTATTTTTAGCCTTTCACCTTTACGATCCCCCCGATCCCCCCTTTACGATCCCCCCGTATTGTATTAGGCCCGTTTAAGCCCTATCTGGCCTTCTTTGGCCCGATAAGGCCTTTTGGCCCGTTCGTAGGAGGGAGTTTATACGGTCATCACGCTCCCATCTCTTGTCCTCGTGAAAGGTTCGAAAGTTTTCTTCGAAATGTAGGCATCAAGATTTGTAAGTCCGTAAGAATCGTGATTATAAATGATTGATTTGAACAAATAACGTTCGAAACTAATAAAGTCCCTGTACAAGAACAACAACCCTAACCATGCATAACCATAACCCAAATAAAAACTCTAGTCCTAGCCCTGAAATAAAGGAATACTAACCCTACTTTTAAACTAAAGATTTCAATTATGTAATACACGAAGTAAGAGTCCCATTTTGACTATTTGCGATATTCGCCTATTTGCGTATAGCATTTGAGGAAATTTGTAGCGGGGAATTCAAAATAGGGCTTTTTGGCAATGTTTAAAGACAGATATCTCGGACACGAATGGACAAAATCGAAAACCGTAAAAGAACTTATCAGCTATTTTTGCGTCCTCTATACAGAGAGAACTAAAATTTATGGAGGGTTTATATGATCGAGCTTTAAATTTGGCTGACTCAGTTCATTTTCAAAGTTATTGTGTACCTAAAAACCTGTATAGAGGGACATCAAAGATTGTTCAACGGTATAAGTGTCCAAATAGATGGATTAAATCTTTAACGCGTTTATGATGAAATGAAACCTAGCGACTTTAACGTATAACCTAAGGGATTCTCTGGACGAAGAGAAGCCGTACGAAGAACGAATTTTGAATCGTATTGACTTGTCAAACGAAGCGAAGATTGAGTGCTCACTTGGACAATAGCCCGTGGGTCGTTAAGAGGCATTAGTGCAGGTGCAACTCACAAATATTTGCATGTCTTGGGAATATTTAATTGATTTGAGGGTACACACTAGGTTATTTATGGGTAAACCGGCATTAGTCAATATGGGATAATTAGGGATATTTATCATCCATGACTTCGATGTGAGGCGTTCTTAACACTAATTAAGTATTCCCTCGTAGACTCCTAACTCTAACCTCTTCAAACGCATTCATTTGCCTGTAAGCGAAATAAAACGTTATCAAAATTGCTTTTCTAGATACAATCGAAATAGAACTTTAACGCGGTTGCTAAGGTTTATTTGGCTGAATCAGACCATTCGAGAAGCCAAACTGAGATAGGCGGCTCTCTGTGTTGCGAACGAAAGTAATTAGCGTTAAGAACGCCTCACATCCCGTGTAGACTCCTAACCCTATTCCACGTTCATAACCCTAAATTTAATAATATACTAAAATGTGCCATTCTTCGTTGTTGAGGTAGAAGCGGGTTTTCCACGAAGACACTTCATTGCGGTGATGTTACGTTGAAGAGAATCAGTACTCGAATGGAACGACGCTGTATTTACTCTACGGTTACAGAACTGTTAATCGCCCCATATGCCCCCAAAACACACCAAATGGCCCGGAGGGCCTTTTTCGCGGCCCTGTGGCCCGTTTGAGAAATATACCTACTATCCCCGCTCACCTCCATGAATACCTCTCCCTCACAATTCACCCATCCACCCCTCAAAAGTTAAAAGTTAAAGCAAAGTTAAAGTAAAGTTAAAAGTTAAAGTTAAAAGTTAAAGTAAAGTTAAATGTTAAAGTTAAAAGTCAATGCAAAGTTAAAGTAAAGTTAAAAGTTAAAGTAAAGTTAAAAGTTAAAGTAAACATAAAGTTAAAGTAAAGTTAAAAGTTAAAGTTAAAAGTCAACGCAAAGTTAAAGTTAAAGTTAAGAGTCAACGCAAAGTTAAAGTTAAAAGTTAAAGCAAAGTTAAAGTTAAAAGTTAAAGCAAAGTTAAAGTTAAAGTAAACATAAAGTTAAAGTAAAGTTAAAAGTTAAAGTAAACATAACGTTAAAGTAAAGTTAAAAGTTAAAGTTAAAAGTTAAAGTAAACATAAAGTTAAAAGTCAACGCAAAGTTAAAGTTAAAAGTTAAAGTAAAGTTAAAAGTTAAAGTAAAGTTAAAAGTTAAAGTTAAAAGTCAACGCAAAGTTAAAGTTAAAAGTTAAAGCAAAGTTAAAGTAAGTTAAAAGTTAAAGTTAAAAGTCAACGCAAAGTTAAAGTTAAAGTTAAGAGTCAACGCAAAGTTAAAGTTAAGAGTCAACGCAAAGTTAAAGTTAAAAGTTAAAGCAAAGTTAAAGTTAAAGTAAACATAAAGTTAAAGTAAAGTTAAAAGTTAAAGTAAACATAAAGTTAAAGTAAAGTTAAAAGTTAAAGTTAAAAGTTAAAGTAAAGTTACAGCAAAGTTAAAAGTTTAGTTTAGTTTAGTTTATTAGATTTTTCACTCTTAGGTGAACGGAATACCCCAACAGGCTAGAAGCCCAATTATAGGGGTTCCGAGGGCCTGCGATTTAAGGTCGTTATCCGAGAAGATTGTAGTTAAAGTAAAGTTACAGCGAAATTAAAAGTTACAGCAAAGTTAAAAGTTAAAGTAAAGTTAATTTAAAAATTAAAGTTAAATTTAAAAATTAAAGTAAATTAAATTCAAGTAAAGTTAAAAGTTAAAGTAAAGTTAAAAGTTAAAGCAAAGTTAAATGTTAAAGTAAAGTTAAAAGTTAAAAGTTAATGTAAAGTTAAAAGTAAAATTAAAAGTTAAAGGCAGGGTCGATCATCACTTGAGCGTTCGCTAACAGTTTCTTGACAAACGTTTTTCATGTTTTGTGCAATGAAAAATTTGATCCTGTGTCAGGGGTGAGCGGAGATAGTAGGTATATTTCTCAAACGGGCCACAGGGCCACGAAAAAGGCCCCCAGGGCCATTTTGAAGGATTTATCCCCAGAGAAAGAGCCACGAGAAAGCCACGTAAAAGCCCCTCCGTGCAATTTTGTAAACTTATCAATATAAATGTTATGCAGTGAACTAAACTATTCAGTTGACATCATTAAAGTAAAGTTAAAAGTTTAAGTAAAACGTTAAAGTAAAGTTAAAGTTAAAAGTTTAAACTGCTACGACTGCTACCTTTAGAGGACTGCTACCTTCTGTCCTACTGGCACGAGCACCTGGACTTAGTATACCTTTTTAAAGCATTAGTTGGTTCATGTGACTCTTACATTTCTATTAATTCCTCCAGCCGTGCAACAAGACGTACAAACCGATCAAATCAATTTGTTTTAAATATCCCTAAAGTGAATAGCGTAACTTTTCAGAACAGTTTCTACTGTAGAACCCCTCTACCATCACATCTGCGAGACGTTAACCTTTCTATTGGACAATTCAAATCTGAACTGCTAAAACACAACCAAATTCCGCAAACCTTTAAACCGCATGTGTAAAATGTCACCTGTGTCGTCCCCTATCTAGTTTTCTTATTAAAATGTGCTGTTAGTTTTTTTTATCTTAGGGACCCCGTAATGGAGCGATAACCGCTGTGGGGGTATCCCTGCTACTCAATGTGGCAAAGCTTGTAAATGAATAAATAAATAAAGTAAAGTTACAGCAAAGTTAAAGTTAAAAGTTACAGCAAAGTTAAAGTTAAAAGTTAAAGCATAGCCACTAGAAGGGAGAGGGCTGTGAAACTCCATTCTAAACAATAGAACTTCCGGTTTGATGTTGATCTGGCCGCTTCAGAGCGTCACGTGATCTTGAACCTGCACAGCTTGCTAGCATTTCAAACAGACGAACATGGCAAATCCGAGCAGTATTATAGAAAATGATGTAGAAAATCTTGAATTGGCAGCCACATTAGTTGACGAAGAGCACGTTGGTGAATTTGAAGCTATACTACACGATTCTTTGGAGGAAATACGTGGAAATAAGGAATTTGTGTGCTCAGAATGTGGAAAGAAGTACAAGACCGAAGGGGGACGAAGGCGTCACATCATTAACAAGCACACTTCTCAAGATTTGTTGTCAAAAGATGATTTAAAGCGAATAATTGAAGAGGTCGTGAATAAGGTGATTTCAGATGGGTGGTATGGAGAAGAAATCGAGGAACAAGTAAAGGTATTGCCGTCTGTTTGTTGTGATAACGACGTGTTTGTTAATCGGATGCAAAAGTGCTACCGAAATATGGAGATCAACAAAGACCAAGACAAGTTAATGCTTTTCTTTTCGTCTGACATTTTCCCTGAGGTTCCAGCTATGTTCCCTGATAATGATTCTCGAATAATAAATATTATTATGGTGGATCTTCCCGCAAAATTAGCATCTTACATCAAGAAACGCACTGGAGCTGCCGTAAATGTTTCGTGCGTACAACCATTGACTGACCAGGAAAAAGGTCCTCTCAGGTACATTATCGGAGCCGTAATAAGCAAGCTTTACCGCAAGAGTAAGACAAGTAAAGAAAGTGAAAGCACTGTCAACAGAATGTTACAGGACCTCTTGCTTTCGATGCGCATTCCTACGGAATTGAACGAGTACCTGCTGAACGTAGATCGAGGAGGCTTATGGAACACTTGTGATCTTCTTGTTGCCCTTATTGAGGTTGTGGAAATTATATTTCGGGAAGAGACCAACAAGACGGTAACAAGTGTACCCACTACTGACATTCTGAACCGCTCATTAGAATCTCCAGATATAATATCTCACTGGGATGCTATTGTACATGATTGTCCTACTGAAGTTGCTGAAGAATGCTCATCCTCAATGCTTGAGAATATTGTGAAACTGTTCATAACTGTTAGGTCGTTTTCCCACACACGAAACATTATTGAAAAGTATAAGATTTTGGAAAAAGCAGAGAAGAAAATGAAGGGTTTACGGAAAACATTGAGAAATACTGCTAAGGAGTAAGTTCAGTTTTATTTAATTCACTAGATCCCACATGTATTCATAATAAAAGATGGCAGCCAATTAATATTCTTTTGTATGCATTTTTATACAATTTATACAGAATGTTATACAATGTGGAGGCTTGAAAGAGCTAATTTTTACTGTATGCACAGAAAAGAATATTAATTGGCTGCCATCTTTATGAATTTGATGATACATGGACGATTGTCAAGCTCAAATCCTCAGAAAATGTTTCTGAGTCCCGGACAGAAATCGGACGTGTAACCTTCTGATTGCTGGTGAGACGCTCTAACTATTGAGCTACCAAGACTCAGATGGAGAGCGAAGGTTACAATGATGTACTGGTTCAATATTATATATGATACTATTATATAATTAATGCTTGGGTGTGTTAAATTATATACACTGCTGTAGTGAATGTGGGAGCTTGGAGTAGACAGACAATACATAAACGATCGTCAAGCTCAGAGTCCTGGACAGGAATCGAACCTGTAACCTTCTGATTGCCGGTGAGACGCTCTAACCATTGAGCCACCGAGACTCAGATGGAGAACATGTTTTACATGACATTTTAGGTTTTAATATATTAAATGTGAACATTGATGTAGTGAATGTGGGAGCTTGGAGTAGAATGAGTAGACAGACAACATATGGGCAATTGTCAAGCTCAATAAATCATGGAAATGTTTTGTCCTGGGAGATGCTCTAACCATTGAGCTATACCATGATTCAGATTGAGAGTAAAGGTTGCCATTGTGTTGTTTGCTCATTTATACAAATTATGCATGTATACTGTCTATCACATTAAATACAGTAAATATAATAAATAATTAGATTAATAAATAAATAAATACATTCAGTAAATATGAAAATAAATATCTCATTGAGTTCAACTTGACTCTTTCTTTGATTTTGGGCGTTTTGGTAATGGCTCATCACTAACTTCTACCCAATGTCCTTGGTTTCGTCCATGTACATTCCCTTTTGGCTTTATTGTTCGCTGCATGTTAATTGTTATGTCATTATACCCAAATTCTTGTGCAGTTGGGTTATCAGATCTCCTTCCTCTAGCTCTCTGATAGCCAAAATACTCCTCCAAGACATCCTGCATGAATCGCTCTGTCAGAACATATGAAAACCCTGCATTAAGTAGAAATTGAATAATATTTACTAAATAATTTATGGTAATCTGGTAGCCTTAATATGTTTGACTGGAGAGGAACATCATTTGTTTTTCTTCTTTGCTGAAACCAGGCCTGTCTGTTACTTTGCTTTTCCACTGATCTAGGTATGCCAAAAACACATCTGTCATCCAGGTAAGTCGTTGGTCTTGTGGGTCTTTGTAGGGTTTTAAGTTGGGATTTCTTTTGTGCATATGTTCTTTAATGGATCTTACATTTGCCATGTCAAAGAAATCATTTACCATGCCAATGAATTTAGCAAGTTCATCTGCTTCCCCATTTGGATTAAAATATCGCAGAGCATTAGCCATGGACTTGCTGAAGACTTGGATGGCATAGTTTACTTTCATCTTTCCAAATGATGAGAGCTTGATGTGGTCTAGAGTAATTTTTGGCAAGTGTTGAATAGCTACCTCTTGGTCACGATAATATGCTTGTGCAACAAAACTCCACAAGAGATATTTGTCATTGTTCCACATACATCTTGTGTGAACATCCCCAACTCTATTACCAGATGAGTAAAGACAGTTACGTGAGGTCTTAATGAGATGTGGTACATCGGAGAAAAAATAAATTTTACGTTGTGGGGCAAATAAGTTGACTGTGTAATAAATGACACCAGTATATGACGCGTCTTGCAGACCTTTATGTAGCTTAAAAAACTTTCTGTTGGGTGAAGCACCATCTGCTATAGCTGCAACACACCAAACATCTACCTTGAGCTCCAGGACTGACACAACTTGCCAGAAGAGGGTGAAGATTTGAAAGGATGTTGCAGCTCCAGAGATTAAAAAATAACAGAAAATAAATTTTAAGGAGGTCATCAATCCTCTAACTAAAAATGCAATAACTGTTGTTGCTACTGGCAAGTCGTTGTCAAACGAAGAAAAGGTAAGTTCAGGGTCACCAAGGTCTGTGAATCCAATAATTTCATCGCTATGCTTCTCAAAGACTAAGGAGGATTTAATTTTCATTTCGTCAAAAGCAATAGCCACATATCTCTCGCACCCAGAGTAAGACGCCACTAGATCTTGCAACTGCTGAATTTTACCATTGTGAATACCGGGCGTTGGTGTAAAAACGTTTTTGTAGTTTATAAGAGTCCTTTCGCTTGGCAGTACTAGAACCTCTTGCAGTTCTCTGTAAGCAGATGAACTCTTGGCGTGTAGTGACAAGCAAAATCGGACAAATTGTGGGTGGTAACGTCTGCCTTTAGGATTGGCAGCACAATGCTTCTTCTGCTCTTCCCAGAATAGCTTCATGTGTGGAGAGCACTCCAAGGAATTTTTGCCGATTATGGATGTGATATCTTCTTCGAGGTTGTCACTCAGTTTTATTCCATGGCTAGATATCTCTTCTTCCATTTTCTTGATTTCTTGCTCTAGCTGCTTGCAGTGAAGGCGTTGTTTTGTAATTGTAGCTGCCAAACGCGGCGCAGAGGATGCGGAGAGGGGTGCTTTTATGGGAAGAGGTGTGGTGGAAATATAATTTTTTTTCTTCAATTCGCTTATACATTTCGCGTTTGCAGTTGAACATGAATTGCAAATCTGGATGCTAGGTGGGCAAAGCATTTCGCATCTTTCTGTACGAAAAAATGAAGAAACCTTAAAAGGTAAGCGTTCCACATCAGTGGTCAAATCTTCCTGAGGATCCTGGAAAATGGGTATTGTGTGGCGCACAATAATATTTTTGCCTGAGCTGTGAGATCCAGTAGGATCTTCGACGGTTTTCACTGCACAGCTTTCTTTGGGAACACCGTCACATAATGTAAAGCGCTCGAGGGTATCAAGAAGATAACGTAAGCTTAAAAACTTAACAGATTGTTCATTCTGGGTATAGAGTGGATGGCTTATGATAAGGTTCCAACCGAAAATGCTGATATGAAACTTTAATGACGAGTAGATGGTGACTTGAAATTTTGGTAAAACATGTTGATTTTCGTACAAAGATAGTCGAATTAAGGATTCATGCTCTTCAAACTTCCAGTGATTCAGGACCATTCGCTTTAAATTACCGACTACGCTCGCAAGACTTGAATGGCGTGCGCGTTTCGCTTCAGCTTCGGCGTTATTAGTTATGGTCACGCGTTCAATTTCTCGCCTTGGTTTCGGATCAGGGACATCGTGCAATCTGTAGGGTAAATTCTCGCTTGGAACTGCACCGGTGGCAAGAGTTGAACGCTTTGCATCTAACAGAGAAATAAGATATCTATTTAATATTTTCCCGTCGCCAGACATTTTGCGCAAATAAAATTTTAATGCCAAAAATTTAGACTACATGCTCGTTTGAGCATGGTTTAACAAATGTATCTTACATCTAGTAATATCTTCTTCTTTGAAGTGGATTTCACAAATGTGGACGGTATTTCGATCGAGCTGGCGTTGGAGATCGGCATCAAGAACTCGTGTTTTGGTTATCACTTTTATCCACGCGGCTCTTGCGCTAAGTTTTCTTTCCTTGGTGAAGTCGCTGTCACTGCTATTCACCGTTGGAATTTTAAAAAGCGAAACATTTGGGGTTCTTCTACTATTGCTACAACCATACAAACTACAATTTTCGCCCGGCATAGCCTTTTATAATCGTTCTAAGAACACGCTTTTACTATACGCTTGTATACAGGAGAAGCCGACTGTGCAGGTTCAAGATCACGTGACCTTGAATTTTGAGAACAATAACATAAACCGTAGTCCCGCCCACTTTCACAGCCCTCTCCCTTCTAGTGGCTATGGTTAAAGCAAAGTTAAAGTTAAAAGTTGTGCCTTTTTCGTGGCCCGTTTGAGAAATAATACCTACTATCTCCGCTCACCCCTGACACAGGATCAAATTTTTCATTGCACAAAACATGAAAAACGTTTGTCAAGAAACTGTTAGCGAACGCTCAAGTGATGATCGACCCTGCCTTTAACTTTTAATTTTACTTTTAACTTTACATTAACTTTTAACTTTACTGCATAACTTTGCAACTTTTAACTTTGCTTTAACTTTTAACTTTAACTTTGCGTTGACTTTTAACTTTTAACTTAGATAGCGGACGACACAGGTGACATTTTACACATACGGTTTTAAAGGTTTGCGGAATTTGGTTGTGTTTTAGCAGTTCAGATTTGAGTTGTCCAATAGAAAAGTTAACGTCTCGCAGATGTGATGGTAGAGAGTTGAATATCCAAGGGGTTCTACAGTAGAAACTGTTCTGAAAAGTTACGCTATTCACTTTAGGGATATTTAAAACAAATTGATTTGATCGGTTTGTACGTCTTGTTGCACGGCTGGAGGAATTAATAGAAATGTAAGAGTCACATGAACCAACTAATGCTTTAAAAAGGTATACTAAGTCCAGGTGCTCGTGCCAGTAGGACAGAAGGTAGCAGTCCTCTAAAGGTAGCAGTCGTAGCAGTTTAAACTTTTAACTTTAACTTTACTTTAACGTTTTACTTAAACTTTTAACTTTACTTTAATGATGTCAACTGAATAGTTTAGTTCACAGCATAACATTTATATTGATAAGTTTACAAAATTGCACGGAGGGGCTTTTTCGTGGCTTTTTCATGGCTCTTTCTCTGGGGATAAATCCTTCAAAATAGCCCTGGGGGCTTTTTTCGTGGCCCTGTGGCCCGTTTGAGAAATATACCTACTATCTCCGCTCACCCCTGACACAGGATCAAATTTTTCATTGCACAAAACATGAAAAACGTTTGTCAAGAAACTGTTAGCGAACGCTCAAGTGATGATCGACCCTGCCTTTAACTTTTAATTTTACTTTTAACTTTACATTAACTTTTAACTTTTAACTTACTTTAACATTTAACTTTGCTGTAACTTTTAACTTCGCTGTAACTTTACTTTAACTACAATCTTCTCGGATAACGACCTTAAATCGCAGGCCCTCGGAACCCCTGTAATTGGGCTTATAGCCTGTTGGGGTATTCCGTTCACCTAAGAGTGAAAAATCTAATAAACTAAACTAAACTAAACTTTTAACTTTGCTGTAACTTTACTTTAACTTTATGTTTACTTTAACTTTTAACTTTACTTTAACTTTATGTTTACTTTAACTTTAACTTTGCTTTAACTTTTAACTTTAACTTTGCGTTGACTCTTAACTTTAACTTTGCGTTGACTCTTAACTTTAACTTTAACTTTGCGTTGACTTTTAACTTTAACTTTTAACTTACTTTAACTTTGCTTTAACTTTTAACTTTAACTTTGCGTTGACTTTTAACTTTAACTTTTAACTTTACTTTAACTTTTAACTTTACTTTAACTTTTAACTTTAACTTTGCGTTGACTTTTAACTTTATGTTTACTTTAACTTTTAACTTTAACTTTTAACTTTACTTTAACGTTATGTTTACTTTAACTTTTAACTTTACTTTAACTTTATGTTTACTTTAACTTTAACTTTGCTTTAACTTTTAACTTTAACTTTGCTTTAACTTTTAACTTTAACTTTGCGTTGACTCTTAACTTTAACTTTAACTTTGCGTTGACTTTTAACTTTAACTTTTAACTTTACTTTAACTTTATGTTTACTTTAACTTTTAACTTTACTTTAACTTTTAACTTTACTTTAACTTTGCATTGACTTTTAACTTTAACTTTTAACTTTACTTTAACTTTTAACTTTAACTTTTAACTTTACTTTAACTTTATGTTTATTTTAACTTTTATCTTTACTTTAACTTTTAACTTTACTTTAACTTTGCTTTAACTTTTAACTTTTGAGGGGTGGATGGGTGAATTGTGAGGGAGAGGTATTCATGGAGGTGAGCGGGGATAGTAGGTATATTTCTCAAACGGGCCACAGGGCCGCGAAAAAGGCCCTCCGGGCCATTTGGTGTGTTTTGGGGGGCATATGGGGCGATTAACAGTTCTGTAACCGTAGAGTAAATACAGCGTCGTTCCATTCGAGTACTGATTCTCTTCAACGTAACATCACCGCAATGAAGTGTCTTCGTGGAAAACCCGCTTCTACCTCAACAACGAAGAATGGCACATTTTAGTATATTATTAAATTTAGGGTTATGAACGTGGAATAGGGTTAGGAGTCTACACGGGATGTGAGGCGTTCTTAACGCTAATTACTTTCGTTCGCAACACAGAGAGCCGCCTATCTCAGTTTGGATATCACAGTAAGGATATCACAAAATAAGGTTTCCTGGCAGAAGAGATATACTCTTCTGCCAGGAAACCTTATTTTGTGATATCCTTTTGTTTTATTCCTTTAATGACCTTTTAATCGCCCTCCCTGCACACGCGTGCTATGAGGCGAAATATGCAAATATCAGCCGTAGGATAAGTTGGCCTAGCAACGCTTTGAAAGCAGTGCCTTGAAACCGTTTTAGTTTATATTTTTCCACACGTTTTAAATCCACACGTTTTAAATCCCACACGTTTTAAATCCTTCGCACTGTTTCCCAAAGTGTTTCTTCCTCGTAGGAATCGTGTACACTAAAGCGAGATGAGCGATAATTCGGCCGATCTCTTCATGGCCATATGAAGTATTAATACAACTTGATCATGGTAACAGTATTTACCGAAATATTTAGGGAATATTCATGTTTTTATATTTCGATCAAGCCATATAGCGATACGTTCATAACCTTCGTTGTAAATCCGTAACGTTTCTCAACATATATAGCAAGTACGTTCGTAAAACCTGTTTATGACTATTTCGACTCAGTGGTTTAAATATACTCGCTTCGTTGTTCAAAGGAATCTATTAACCGAAGCTAAGGAATCACAAATAGGTGAATATCGTAAATAGCCAAAATGGTTTCGGTTCATATCTTCATAGATCTATCGAAGATCTAAATGGGTATTTGAACGTAAAGGCGATCGTATAAATCTCTATGTGTTGGTCGAGACATGCGCTAGTATGAAAGTATTTTCTTCAGCATTTGGCTAGTTCATTCCAGATTATAATATTCAGCCAAGATCGATTGTGCGCATGCGCTGCTTTCGGATTGCCTACTGTCCCACATTCACATTGCCGTAGAGAGGCGAAGTGTATAGATGCAAAGGCGTTTCTTATATTATTAAAAGAAATAAGAGCTACCTTTTGATAATGACGTAATGCCTTCGGAAATCAAGTTCGGAAGGAGTCGGAATGAGTGCGGTGGGAGAGTACTAGGTAAGACTGAAGCCGAGATTAGGGTTTGTGGGGTCCTACTGGTACACGAGCTATGGTTAGGGATCCTGAAGGTTTAATGACGTAATCTAAATACATAATTAGGGTTAAAGGTTGTGTAGGTTCACGAGAAGTCATGACGTTCGAAATGTTGTCACGAATATTTAATGAGAAGGCATCCTACCTAATTAAATATACCACCATAAGGACGGCATCCTGCCTAATTATATATGCGATCCTACCTCATTAAATATACCACCATATGGGGGGGGTTATCTACTAGGATTCTAGGATGAATTTGGTCAGGACCAGGCGTTTTACTTGGATCTAATTTATTCAACGCGGCGAGAACATCCTCGTTGCTCAGTTCAATGGACGAGATGAACTTATCAGTAAAAAGACATGGCGATATGTCATCATCAAGAGGAGCGTCGTTTTCGTCGTTGAATACAGACATAAAATATTTATTGAATGCCTCAGCTTTGGCGTCAGCGCTTGAGAACGAAGAGTCACCTAATGTTACAATGTTTGGAATTGAAGACTGTTTAGATAGCTTATTGAAATAATTCCAGAAACGTTTGGGTTGAGAATAGCAGTTGTCGGCGATGTCTTTCAGATATGAGAGATGTTTGGATCTGATTAGGTATTTAACTTCTTTACGGAGTTGCCTAAATTTTTCCCAAAGAGTTGAACTATCTTTGTTCAGGGCTTTTTTCCTGAGAGTGTTTTTTTTTGCGAATAGCATGAAGCGCCTCACCATCAATCCATGGGGGAACAATAAAATTTCGAGGTTTTCGTTTTGGAATAAATTCCTCGAGTTTATGTAAAAGGGCAGATTTCCAAGTTTCCCAATCCCCTTTGATGTCATCGCTAGACGCAGATAGAAGATTCTCAAGGGGGTCATTAGCAAATGCAAAGCGAAGACCCACAAAATCGGCTTTGTTTAGATTGAATGACAACCGATTAATGATGTTGTGATATCGACAAGCAAAATGCAAATCGAATGTTACCGCCTTGTGGTCTGATGACACAGCGACACCTTCACAATTGGACACGTTAATATTACTAACACCCTCAACAATAGACGTGATTAGGAGGTCCAAATAGTTTTCCTCACGCGTAGGGGAGTCAATTAACTGAAATAAATTATTATCGACCAGAGCTTGACATAATGTAAACACTGAGGATTCAGACGAATTACAGAAACCAGAACCGTCAATCCACGTTATCGATGGCAAATTAAAATCCCCCAAAATTACGATTTTGTTGTAATGGCAATTTTCCAGAGTTTTGATAAAGTACCTTATCCAATCTACATTGGAACTCGGGGGCCTATAGAACACCGCAACTAGTACTTTGCCGCAGTTGTTTGTGTTCAACTCAATAGCAACATACTCCATATTAGATTCCTCGGTGACATGTAAAAATACCGGGCGGCATCGTAGATTTGTGCGAGACGCGATCAGCACACCACCGCCACGAACAGAATCACCAGAGCTGCTTCTATCACAACGATGTATGTCGTAATCCCACGGCAAGAGTTCAGAGTCCGAGATCGTCTGGGACAACCAAGTCTCCGATACAGCCACAATGTCGAACTGATTTACTATAAACAGAATCCTGAAACTCCCTTAGTTTAGTACCTGACTGGATACTCCGGACGTTTTGATAGAAACAGTGCAATCTGTTCGATGGTTCAGACGCATTCTGATTTCCCGTCACACATGAGAGAGAACGGCGGGAGTCTGACACGCTTGAATTCGGACCAGGCTGGGATTCCACATCCCCACATTGTAGAATGTCACTCTGCAAATAAATATAGCCCCTAGGAAGCCATTTGTGGAAGGTGTTGTGAGAAATCCGTCTTCGGCGAACACAGTGTACCCGAACAACAGCGTTAGACGAAACCACATAACGAACGAAGATGATGGCGGCTCTCGTCTGACTTACTGGGAAGTCAAAGCCCTTCTTTCCCTCTGAGTTCGTGGCTACTTGAGTTCCAATGGAGTAAGATTCGAAGGTTAATTGAACTTCAGTGTTATATGACAAAAATAGTTGCCCAGGTTGAGTGTTTCTGATGCACAAAACCCATAAAACGAAGAGCACGCCAAAACACGTCATTGTCTGATGATTTGTATGGATATTTTTTATAATGCCAAAAGGGTGTCACAGGTAGAAAGTGGCCAATCAAATACACGGGAAATAAACTAACTAATAATTAATGAGATGGGAAAAGTTAAATCATTTGCTATTTTTAAAGTCGATCAATACGCAGACTGAGGGGGTGGGAAAAATGACAGGTCCAATATTCAATGGGATTAGGCGATAATAATAGAAACAAAGACTTGAAAAGAAATGAAAGTGCATAAGCTAATGATAAAAAGTTCCAAGCAACTAAAATAATAAAAAACTTTTAGGAAATTAAATAAAAGAAAAACGTTCGTTAAGACCAAGAGGATGTGTGGTGCCAAGTTTAAAAATGAGACGCTTCTCTTGCCGCTTGCGGTTATCGTTGCCACCGGAAATGGGAAGGATGGCACAGACTGTCATGTCTGAAACCAAATGGTTGGAGCTAGTAGTATAGAAACTGGGGATCCTAGCGCATTTTTCCATTTTTCGTGCTTCGCACCCAAAATTGAAAAATTCGCTGTCACTCCCCAGTTTCAAGACTACTAAAACGAGACGAAATAAATTAGACTCGAAAACCATCACACGCGTTTCCCAAAATAGTTTTTCGAGTATTACTACGTAGAAGCTGCAACTCTCTGTCGTGGCTAGTCATCCTTTCCCCGAGTACAGTATGTTTAAACCTCTCGTCTAGTTCCTCACATTCTAAGCTACTCTTAGCGAAGAGTTGTCGTTTGATCTCTCTAATCTGGTAGATAAATAACAACTCTTTGTTGAGTCTCGCTGTATTTTCCTCCACCGGCTCCTGGCGTTCTACACTCATTAAGTTAGTATATACTCATGTCTTTAGGTCGTTTTGTAAATTGTTATAATTAGATAGCACCGTCTCCTTCATTCGGGGGTTCCCCCTCGGGGATTTCCCCTCTAGCCATATGGCTAAATACGTGTTTACTAGTTGTCAGTCCACCTGATAACAACCCTAAACAAGGGAGGTAGGGGGATATGTGTGATATAAACTTCTCTACATCTCTTTTTAATAACTGGTCAGTAATCAACTCGTTTTCGAGCTTTTCAGGTGACTCGATAGCGTTGAACCCTCCTAACGCGTGGGCGAACTTGCTTATTAAACGGTCACAGAGGAACATGTTCGCTTTCTCCATTCTTTTTACCTCCCATTCTTCATAGATCTTATTGATAACTTTAGCTGAGGCCTTTTTAAGATAAGCGACGGATTGGTCTATCTCACCGTCCTCTGAGAGTCTTCTTAGTTCGTTTCGTTTCTTGTCTACGTCAGTTTGCGGGGTGTCGTCAACTTGTGGTGTGTCGATTTGTGGTTCATCGATCACTTCCTGTTCTGCTTCTTGTATGTCTTCTACGAGTTCGTCAATTGTCTCAGGATTTTTTGTCTTGCGTCTTGGCATGTCCTATATTATACGACGTGTTTTGTTCGTGTTTTGTTCGTCACGGAGTTCGTGCTGAAGTACTTCACATTGTGTTTATCCAATAGATCCCTCACACCAACGTTATAGAATTCCTTACCGTCGTCAAACTGAGCCAATTTTGGATACTCACCAAATCTAACCTTAGCCTTCTCTAGTAACTCTGTGACAGCCTTAGTCATGTTTTTCGTATCTTTCCTATAGACGGGTATTGCGAAAGCATACCTACTAAGTATCTCAGTGGCTGTTAGTATCCAGTAGTGCCCGTTGTTCTTGTGCTTGTACTTGCCCATATCGACCAAGTCCATCTGTATCTGCTCACCAAGATAGTCAACAAACCGTTTGTCTAAACTTGTGTTTCTTAACAACTGGTTTGTACCTAGTGTATGTGTTTTGGGATTTTAGCCAGTCCTTTATCTTTACCCTACTAACGTTTAGGCCGTCTTCCAACGCTCTTCGGTACAGCCTCTCAGCAGACTGGTAACCAGTTGATGGATTATAGTAAATGTCTCTTAGTTCTTGCTCTATGTCCATATGCACTACATGATGTGTAAATCTAATAGCACCTCGCCAACGTTAATACTGTTATCGTCCTGATCTGTTATCTTGAACTCTAGTTGGTTGATGACTCCTTTATTTATCAGGATTTTTGACCCAACACCGAAGAAATGTTGTACAGAACCCTTTAACGTCTGTGTGCTAGTTATTGGCAGTACTGCGATACAATCACTTTTGCTACCATTAACTATGTTCTTAGATCTGTCCACAACATTAGATGTTACTTGTATGTATTTCAGTCCTCTGTTAACGTTCACAACGTTAGGACTGGTTTTTGTGGTGGCTATTGTAGTGTTTTCGTCAAATCCTAAAAGTTGTCCAAATCTAAACAGTTCTATTTGTTGATCAGTTGTTACTGTACACGTCGAGTCATGTCTGTTAGCCACTAGCTTGACGTCTCCTAACTCTCCCAAGTCGTCGGCGATCATTTTAAAGGTGTGGTACCCAGGACTAAAAACGTGATTATTACTGTTATAAGTTATCTTATTGTTAGCTGTGGTTACGTTAACGTAGTCCCAAAAGATGGTTGGGATGGCTATCCAACGGAAAGCGTGTTGAACTACCCAGTGAATAACTTTAGAGTCTTCGTTAATCAAAATAACTACTTTTTCTCAAAGCTACCAATATTACAAATCGCCACGTCAAAGACAAAGTCAAAGTGGGACGATAACGAGAGCTACTATAGGGTCGTGTTTGCAACGTATTGTGCGAGTTTCTGTTGTGGAGTGTCGTTGCAACACTTGTCACCCTCGCAAGAAGTTCACCCTGTTATCACGAGTGCATGTAATGAGGTTCCATCTGTACTTTACCATTAGAAGACTTCTCAGAAGGATGGAAGGTGGTGAGAGTATGAGATCGATAAGTAGAGAGTTTGATGCTGGA
Organism: Chrysogorgia sp. JL179-B06; assembly: GCA_035772405.1. Lineage (NCBI taxonomy): Eukaryota > Metazoa > Cnidaria > Anthozoa > Scleralcyonacea > Chrysogorgiidae > Chrysogorgia > Chrysogorgia sp. JL179-B06. Next base: position 1,891,185 of record JAYKKM010000215.1, on the reverse strand, counting down.
GAATTGTATGGTAAGACAGACAAGATTCCTAAAAAACATTACTACCAGGGTAAAGTCCGAAGAGCCTAAGACCGTTGTTATAAAACCATCACGTAAACTCGACAGCCTCGATTAAAACATGTCGTATAATATATGGCATCAATAGACAGAAAAGAACTGATGAACGAGCTATACGACGCAGCCCTTGTGACTGCTGGAGCCGTAGCCGTATCCATGGCATCAAAGAAAGTACTAAAAGAACCGTTGGGTACCCCTGAATCAGTAAAGGGCACCCTCAAGTTAGCGACTGCTGTAGGCGTTTCAACGCTACTCGTTAAGTGGGCGCAGAGCAAAAAATACCTACCTATTGACCCGTTCTCAAAATAATCTAACGTAATACATAATGGCTAGTGTGATAGCAGGTGGTTTGTTCAACGCTATAGCATTCGCAGGAGCTGGATTTATATTCAGCAAGCTAAACCACACCGGCTACGAGACAGAGATAAAGAGACACAACAAAGCACTGGAAAGTCTTGCAAGAGCAAAAGAAAAGTTCTACGAGAATGAGATTCGTCAAAGAGACAAAATTCAGGAGCTAAGACAACAGTTGTCAGACGCTAACGCAGACATAAACGACACAAACCACGCTCTGGACCAACTAAGACAAGTACTGACGATACAGTATGATGGGAAGACATTTAGTAAAGAGCCTGAGTTGTCAGACTATTACAAACCCTCAGATGAGATGAAAGAATATCAAATGGTATTCGTTGGAGTTGTTGGGCTACCTTTAGGTTACTTAATATATAGAGTATTATAGAAATGAGCGCTAAAACCTTGAAGGAGATGGCTATGGAATTTGATAAAAAGCGTAACTTGACAGAGACACTCTCTTACCAAACTCGTCAGATAGAAGAGTTGGAACAACTACTATCAGACGCTCTAAAACAGGTCACAACAATAAAGTGTGAGTGGGAGACACTAACCGACAACCACGAAGTTACTACACTATAGTCTAAAGGTATAGATAGTGTGGTAACTTAGATGGTTAACAAACGTACAATGAGAATGTTCTATGCTGGGTATACATTGGATGAGATTGCATCAAAAAAGTGGAGTGGTACTACATTAGGGTACACATTGGACGAGATCAAGAACGGAAGTAGGGACGCAAAACCAAAAAAGTGGTACGACACCACGTACTGTTACGAGTGTAGTAACCACAGAACCCAAATCGAAGATGGTGTATTTAGTGGGACAGAATCAATGGGACAGAATCATTATTTTTGCAACAAGTATATCCTTGTTTTATGTTCATGGTTATTAATGTTATATAGATTAAGCCGTAATGTGCCCTACTTTGATATTTTACTCTCACTCATGCCAGATGATTTTACTCACCAAGAGAAGAGTCTTGTATCTTAATTAATGGTTATATTTTACAAAAATGAACATTGACTGCAGGGCCTTCACTGACGCATCTACTGTATAAAATATACTGCACCAAGTGAATAGCACCTTTATCTTTTTAGTTGCTGACTGGTTTTCAGCTTTCTTTCCTTGTTTGCCAATAATAAAAAAGGAATGGTCAGTCGGTCACCTTACTGAAAGGTTAAAGAACAGGGTGTGTGGTTCTGCTTTTCACAGGACTTGGGACCCACAGGACTTGGGACCCACTATGTACGGCTACACATTGTTGGATTGCATTGTGGAGTCACCAGAGTGCTCAAACTGCGAGCAGTGAGCAATGCATAATGCTAACAGTAAACGTCTCATTGAGAGAGACTCTCCGCCCAATCCATGAGAGTGCTCAAACCACATGAGCGGTGAGCGTAATATATACGAAAGTATACAATGTGCCCTACCGGCTATCACCATATGGCTTTATGGTAACTGTGGACTTGGGACCCACTATGTACGGCTACACATTGTTGGATTGCATTGTGGAGTCACCAGAGTGCTCAAACTGCGAGCAGTGAGCAATGCATAATGCTAACAGTAAACGTCTCATTGAGAGAGACTCTCCGCCCAATCCATGAGAGTGCTCAAACCACATGAGCGGTGAGCGTAATATATACGAAAGTATACAATGTGCCCTACCGGCTATCACCATATGGCTTTATGGTAACTGTGGACTTGGGACCCACTATGTACGGCTACACATTGTTGGATTGCATTGTGGAGTCACCAGAGTGCTCAAACTGCGAGCAGTGAGCAATGCATAATGCTAACAGTAAACGTCTCATTGAGAGAGACTCTCCGCCCAATCCATGAGAGTGCTCAAACCACATGAGCGGTGAGCGTAATATATACGAAAGTATACAATGTGCCCTACCGGCTATCACCATATGGCTTTATGGTAACTGTGGACTTGGGACCCACTATGTACGGCTACACATTGTTGGATTGCATTGTGGAGTCACCAGAGTGCTCAAACTGCGAGCAGTGAGCAATGCATAATGCTAACAGTAAACGTCTCATTGAGAGAGACTCTCCGCCCAATCCATGAGAGTGCTCAAACCACATGAGCGGTGAGCGTAATATATACGAAAGTATACAATGTGCCCTACCGGCTATCACCATATGGCTTTATGGTAACTGTGGACTTGGGACCCACTATGTACGGCTACACATTGTTGGATTGCATTGTGGAGTCACCATACTTATATATATATATATATATATATATATATATATAAGTATGTTGATAAAAATTATCAGGTTCAAAGTCATATGCATAGGATAGAGTGCTCAATGCGTAAACGCAGAGCGAAATAACAAACAAAGTGAAAACACTGATAACTTCATTGAAGTTTATGCACAACAAACTTGTTTCGTATGACAATCCGAAGCTTGCCACACTCATCAGGTGAATGATATATAGCTTACAGTGCAGTAGAATATAATATGAGATGCATGCGTCAAATAGGGATAGTGTTACAGTTACATAGGGATTAGGTGGGAAATTTACATAACGGATGTTTACATAACAGATATTTCTTTCGATGACGACAGGTGGATATCAGTTCGTTTCGTTTGTTAAGAGAGCTTAGTTCCGGGTGATATATAATTACAAATTTTTCATGTAGGCATAAATTACATCGTTTTGACTTGTTAGAGTAGGGTTGGCATTGTTTTAGGATTTTCCAGTTAATAGTATAAGGGGTGTTAGTTTATTTTAGTGTCCAAATGTGTTTACTAAGTTCGGTAGCGTTTTTCTTATGCATATAACGGAATGAAGAGGTGTGATTGAGGTATCTAGTTTTGAAAGAGGTCTCTGTCAATCCGACATAAGTATTGTTTTCGTTGTTGTCGGTGGTGGTCACAGTGGCTTGGTATACTACGGCTTTGGTAAGGCACTTTCCGTTCAGCGGGCAGTTATTCTTTTGTCGGCAGTTACATTCTGGATTTCTCTCATTGTGTTTCTGCTCTTCTTGCTTCAGAATGTGTTTGTTGTGCGTGGCGATTATGCTCTGCACGTTTGGCATGCAACTATAACTCAGCTTCACGGTGTTGCGGTTGAATAGCTTGTGGAGAGGATGGTTTCGCGGGAAGCATTCGTCGACTGCCTTCAGAAACTTGTGACCGATGTCGGTAGCGACGTTCGAGCTATATGGAGGATTGAACCAGGTTACATTTCTACGGCGTTTTTGGGTCGTGGGCTGGGGGTCGTTATGCAAGTTGTATTCGAAACCGCTGTGTTTGAGTGCTTCTTGGTATGGTTGGGAGCTGTTGTCGAATGTTTCCTTGTTTGATGAGATTTTTGACAATCGCCGGTTGATCGTTTCAGGAATTCTCTATAAGATAGTTGGAGGGTGGTTACTGTTGATGTTGATGTACTGGGTGGTGTTGCCGGGTTTTGAGTAAGGTTTGAAGGTGCCGGTGGTCAGGTTGAACGTTAAGTCGAGAAAATTTACGCATTTCTTGTTCGCTTCGGTTGTTAGTTTTAGTTTGTGGTCACCAAATATCTTACAGATTTGTTTCTTAATGTTTTCGATCATCTTTGGTGGGTCATCGAAAGCACCAAGACCGTCGTCACAAAACCACTGTAAAAAATGACCGGTTGAAACAACCAAAAAAAATCAGTTACCTGGGTGAATCTGAGAGAACCAGTTAAAATTATGTTGTTTCAACCGAAATAGTTTAGGTTGTTTTAACCTAATAATATCGGTTGTTACATCCTAATAAATATGGGTTGTTTCAACCTAATAAATACTGGTTGTTGCAACCAATAATTATTGGTCACATGCATGAATCTGAGATAACCGATTAAAATCGGTTAAATATCGGATTTTTAACCGAATTAATCGGTTGGAAATAAATTGGTAGATTCAACCAATTCGTAAATTGGTTGAATCTATCAATTTAACCCTAACCAATTTTAATCTTGACTAAAGTTGTATCGTGCAAAATAAAGTTAGTATAAGCAAATAACAACAAATAATTTATTTAGCAATCTTAAAATAATGTAATCGTCTTATAATAGTAAAGTCATAAAATATAATAGCTAATATAGTTCACAAATTGGATAAAAAGTTTTCTATACCCATATGATTTTGCTATGACTGCAGGTAGTTCCTTTGGGGTATTCTGCATCAAAGGCGTAAAATACCGACAATAAACATAAAACAGCATTTAAAATGTTTTGCAAAGTGAAAAGGTGGTAAACTGCCAAGGGTTTTAGTAACGAAATACTGACGTTTCGAGCGGAGTCCTTCGTCAGAGTAAGATTCTTGTATATGATATCAATCATTACTCGGATATTACTATAAGTAAGACCGATGAAAGGCTACACTCGAAATGTTAGTATTTTGTTTACAGTTCACTACCTTTTCACTTTGCTATATATCCATACACAGCTGCATACACAGCACTCTACTATTTAAAATGTTTTTATTCTTAAATTTGATGACCACCATCCTTCTGCAACGAGTGACGTGGATATAGTGTCTTCTATATCTCCAGTAGTCCAGTTGAGAGGAGTTTTGTAGATGAACAATTCTTCACTTTACTCAAAATGTCAATGTCGGTATCATTCTACAACACACAAGAGTAAAAAAGCCTAGCTGTAAGCACCTTATATTGTACTTTTACAGTAATAGCATTTTCAGAGAGTTTGCAGAGGTGGAAACTCTGCAAGTAAAATATAATGTAAAAATATAAATATAATTGCTAATTGCTATTACTAAAATGCAATTAGCAGGACACAGCTTATCACCATCCAGTAGGAATATTATCTGTTTCCTTACCTGAAGCAGAGTTATTTACAAGTAGAAAACTTACATTTATACTAAGAAATAACTTTGCAGTGTTACAATAGGAATAATCAATAAAAATGTATCCTTTACATAAAAATTAGTATTAAATTACCATACAAAGATTCAATAAATATCCTACATAAGTACACATCAATGCTTATGATTGCTTTGGTTTTTAAATTATCATTGCATAGATATAGAAAATAAAATCTTCCAGGGAGAGCAGGATTTTAGCCAATATCCTTCCTGTAGAAAACACTGTCTACAGGTTACCAAATGTTTAATGCTATTAATTTTACATCCCAATTGTGCAGTAAATGGTTACAATTTGGCACAAAACTAGCTACTGTAACTTGCATATTACATTACTGTGACAAATCATAAAACCAGAAATATATCAGTTGGTATGGACTACCTAAGCAGCCACAATAGATCCTAAATTATCTTTAAAGTGCCTATAACGTCTGTGGGGATTTAACATATTTGTAATCTATGGATTCTCGTGAGATAAATTGTAATATATCTAGTCAGCTGAAATTTTCATCTTCATAGACATTTTTGCTGTTAAAGTTGACGGAAATGACATAATTTCCGTCAACTTTAACAGAAAAACGGTCTATGAAGATGAAATTTTCAGCTGACAAGTTATATTACCACGTCTTTCTGATAACAGACAAAAGCTGTGCCTCAAAACTTAAAAAAAATACAATCGACACCATCTTCTGCTTTGGCCACTTTGATTCCACCGACGAGATATGAAGCACATGGCCGAAAATTACGTGGTAGTGTTGATCGACTTTCTCTTTACCAATGCAATACTGACCGTTATAACGGAAAACTGCAGCTTTTTTCCCGCCATGACGAGATGCATAAATGACTTAATTACATCTTGACTAAGTTGTATGTTAAACTTTAGTAAATTTTGTTTCTAATTGTAAACCGGTTCCAGTCCCCCGGTATTCTATTATTTGTTTGTAAACTTTTTCAATATGACCTTTTTTAAGACCTTTTTAAACAGTTGTAAATATAAAGCAATTCACTGTATTAGTGCGATTTTATATTCAATAAACCATCTATTATTATTATTATTATTATTACAATTTATCTCAGGAGAATCCACAGATTACAAATATGTTAAATCCCCACAGATAGTTAGCCTAACCCCCAGGGGTCATTTGCTGATGTTAAATATGTAAAAAGTTCTTGACACCAACTGCATGGCAGCATTTTGATGCATGATTGCTTTACTGGTTAATGTAATATAAAAATCAAATATTTCAAGGGAGAGCAGGATTTTAGCCAATATCCTTCCTGTAGAGACATACTGTCTTAGTGTCTACAAGTGACCAAATGTTTAATGCTATTTAATTTAACATCCTAATCGTGCAGTTTCGCACATAATAAATTAACCAGACTGACCAGAACAGACCAGACAATGTCAGGGCCATTTCAAATTTCCTTTTCACATGTTTAATATCAGCTATAACTTGGTAGTAATTTGCCACAGGTTCAAATTATTGCAATTTTAATAACAATGCTAATTAAAGATAATTCAGAATCTATTGTGGCTACTTAGTTAGCCCATACCAACTTGTATTTTTATGGAGTTACGAGTTGTGAACCCTTGTATTACCGGTAACTAATAATATATTGAAAATTTCTTGATTAATGTCAACTCATTCATATTGTAAAACATACACAACAGACTTGTACAAGTCAGTAGAAACAGTATGGCTTGTATGAGAAAAATAAACTTTTTGAAGTCTCTGATGACCCTACATGCCTAGTGGTGGTGAGGGCAAATTTTCAGTGTCTTAAGGCAGCTAGCTACTCATTAGTAAAGGCATTTTATCCTTTAGGTAGGGTATAGTCATTTGACTAGACAGTCATTTGCCACAAAAGATAATTTAGGATCTATTGTCGATGCACGGTATGAGATGTCACAGAGCTGTTAAAGTGCCTATCCAGCCTGTGGGGATTTTACATATTTATGATCTTTGGATTCTCATGAGAAAAATTATAATATATCTTGTCATTTGCAAATTTCATCTTCATGCCCTTTTCCCCTGCTAAAGTTCACAGGAAGTGACGTCAACACAGGGACACGCTATATTTTGCGGAGTGATTCAGCAATGAAATACAGCGAAAGTTTGGCTTTGAACTTTAAACTGCCTGTTTAGACAAAATTCACTCAATAACATTCACTGTTGAATAACACCGCAACATATTATGTGTCCCTGCGTTGACGTCACTTCCTGTGAACTTTGGCAGGGGGAAATGCATGAAGATGCAATTTTCGAACAACAAGATATACTACATTTCTTTTTGGTAGAAGCCAAAGATTACGAATATGTAAAACCCGCACAGGCTGAATAGGCACTTTAACCCTTCTACTAAATGGCATCTTCACATGACTGTCATGTAAACAATATGCAAAAATGTAATACAGAAATTCAAATTTCACAATACATTAGATACTAACCAATTATAAAGAGGACTTTCACACGGTATAAAGCAGAATGTCTTTATTTTCTTTTTTCTGTCATGTATGATAATCACAGGAAGTTCCCAAATAAGGCACATACTTGTTTGGCTATCTCATATGGGGACTGTTGAATTAAGTCAAGAAAATCCTGAAATCAATATTATATGTTAGTAAATAAATGCTTTAAATGTCAATTTTAATCATGGACGGTAACTCAAGCATTGTGCATGCTGGGTACCATTGTATGAAATTTCTGTGAGCATTGTTCTTAAAGTGCCCTTGAGACAACTACAATAATAATAATAATTATGAGAATTTCTATATTGCTAATTCCCTATAACCCATTAGCACTTTACAATATGGTAGTAACCTAAGTAGATAAATCTTAAAATTACACTCTTAAATTTACAATTGATAGATAACTATTATAAACATATATTAAAGTCCTAAAAATATTAAAAATAAAAATTATGTATAAGCTGCTGCCCTACTAAGCTTCGAGGAATATAATTTGTCGAGGTTAATAAATGTTCACATTTGCCAGAAAAGATAAACAATAAAAAGTTGTTTATGGAGATAAGGCAGGAACTAAAACAATCAGACATACAGTAGAATCCATAATTCACTATATACAGGAACTGAGTGGCGTTCGGTTCTTGCCCCATTGTAATATGCAATTTATATAACTCAAATTGTATTTATACTTACACCTGGCATATCACATACATTTAACTGCTCATATTTTGTTAGTAAAGTTAGGTAGTTGCAGCTTGATGTTTGTAAAGGTTTAAAGGTTTTGCTATGCAAGCTGTGTTAAGTTGTCAATACTCTGAGTACCAGACAGGACTCAAACCTGTAACCTTCTGAACGCTAGACAGATGCTCTAACCATTGAGCCACTGGAACTCAGACGGCAGAGCAAGGTTAATTACGGTATTTAAACCCTGGGACGAGTCTTGCCATTATCACAAATACTTGTTGGACCACAAGTCGTTGTTGTGACAGTGAATTTCCAGTTAAATGTTGTTAGTAAAGTTAGGTATAGTTGCAGTGTGATGTTTGTAAAGTTGTAAAGGTTTTGCTGTGCAAGCTGTGTTATTTGTGATAACGGCAAGACTCTTCCAGGATTTAAATACCGTAATTAACCTTGCTCTGCCATCTGAGTTCCAGTGGCTCAATGGTTAGAGCGTCTGTCTAGCGTTCAGAAGGTTACGGGTTCTAATTCTGTGTGATGCTCAGAGTTTTTCTGAGTATTGACAACTTAACACAGCTTGCACAGCAAAACCTTTACAACTTTACAAACATCAAGCTGCAACTACCTAACTTTAACTGGGAAATTGACTGTCACAACAACGACTTGTAGTCCAACAAGTATTTGTGATAACGGCAAGACTCGTCCCAGGGTTTAAATACCATAATTAACCTTTCTCTGCCATCTGAGTTTCAGTGGCTCAATGGTTAGAGCGTCTGTCTAGCGTTCAGAAGGTTACGGGTTCGAATCCTGCGTGGTGCTCAGAGTTTTTCTGAGTATTGACAACTTAACACACTTGCACAGCAAAACCTTTACAACTTTGCTCAACACTCATGCTAGAGTGAGATGCTGATGATACAGTAAAGGTATTATAGTATATGAACACACATGATGTATGAAGTAACTACAAACTGCAATATGCCAATAATATTTTCTTGATGTCACCTACAACAGACTTGTATGGACCAGTAGAAACTAGAAGCAATATGGCTTGCATGAGAAAAACAAACTTACCAATTGAATTGGCAAATGGCAATGCCAATATTGCGAACTTTGATATAAATAATTTCAAAGTATGTTAAGCTGATAGTAAAGCCTTCACTAAAATCGAATCTGGAAAAATATAACAACTATCTACGTCAACATATGAGTATTTATCTCAAACTTTAAGTGCGATTCAAACCAAATTGTCAGCCGAACATAAAGGCAAACACAACTCAATTATTAACCTCTGAAATAACCATCCAATCCTTTGATTACAATACGTATGAAAACAAATAATTGAATAAGAACAGGTAATAAATAAATGCGCATTATTAAACAGCTAGTATCTAATAACTAGTTGCTGACTCGCACTCAAATGATATACAAATATAAAATGAATGTGACTTACGGACGTACCTTCAAAATTCTGACAACAATCTTCGTCTACAGCCCATGATTCGGAAAGCAACGAGTCCTTTTGAAAACCATCACAAAATACAGCCAAGAAATTCAAATTAAATCATCGAAATATAACGATCAAAGACCAAGAAACTTCAAGTTCGCGTTCGAACATTTCGAAATGGCCGCGTGGTGTATTGTATCCCATGATTCTTTGAGGTCTTACAAGCATCGTGGGTAGCGGAGCTAAGACCCTGGGTACGAGGTTGGGGATTCACTAATTGCGTGTGCCATTCAGCCACGCTTTTCGCGTTGTTCGTTTTATGTTAGATTTAAAGTTTTTATTTGTTATATTGTATTAATTATTAAATACAAATGTTAGGAAAAATGCTAGTTTAACAAAAACCAAGTGACTGCAAATCAATTTTAATTGGCATCTTTGTGTACACAGTGGACACAGACCACGTCATAGACACATCAAGGTTATTTTCTCGAGATTCAGAAACTTTACAAGAACAAAAACCCTAACCATAATCCAAATAAAAACTCTTGTCATAACCATAAAATAAAATATATCCTATTCATCGGAGCATCGTGGGGGCGGACCTCGTACCCAGGGTCTTATATCCGCTCCCGGTTGCTTGCCGCTTTGTTCGCTTTATGTTCGCATTAAAGTTTGTATTTGGTTATATTGTATCAAATTATTAAACCCAAATTTTATGAAAATATAAAAATGCTAGTTTAACAAAAATCAAGTGACTGCAAATCAAATTTAATGTGCCATGCTAGCAGTTTTGTAAAAACACTTCGGTTCTTAGTGTTAGGACTAACTTACACTGGGCTAACTTACACTGTGTTATTTTAGATTAATTAAATCCGTCCATCCGCGCATGTGTGATATTTCAAACGTGCGGGACTCCATATGTCAACAAACTTCAACGGAATAGATTTTCGACAGTTCGAAAGCGAGTATTCGTCAAGGTGGCGAAGGCGCGAGTGGAAGTTAAATATATTATCCAAGAAGCCATTTAACAAATTCGACCAATTTAAATCGGTCGTAACATAAAACAATTTGGTTATTTTGTTCACATGCACTGTAACAATTGGTTGTGACCAATTAACAATTGGTTTAAATAACCAATTTATATATGGTTGTAACCAATTCGTTTGGTTATTTCAACCGTTTTGAATTGGTTGCAACCAATTTAAACGGTTGTTTCAACCGGTCGTTTTTTACAGTGTACTAGTGCAGTGAAATGCCAAATATTATAATATATATATATATATATATATATATATATATATATATATATATATATATAAATATATATATATATATATATATATTATAATATATATATATATATATATATATATATATATATATATATATATATATATATATATATATATATATATATATATATATATATATATATAAGTGTTGTGATAGAAACTATCAGGTACAAAATCATATGGGTAGAGTGCTCAATGCGTATACGCAGAGCCAAATAATTACAAAACCATACTCAAAACCCGGAAACATCACCCAATATATCAACATCAATAGCAACCACCCTCCAACTATCCTACAGAGAATACCTGAGACGATTAACCGGCGATTGACAAAAATCTCATCGAACAGAGAAACATTTGATAGCAGTTCCCAACCCTACCAAGATGCACTCAAACACAGCGGCTTTAACTACAACTTACATTACGACCCCCAACCCACAACCACAAAACACCGTAGGAGCAGAAACGTAACCTGGTTCAACCCACCATTTAGCTCGAACGTCGCCACAGACATCGGCCATAAGTTTCTTAAGGCAGTTGACGAGTGCTTCCCGAGAAACCATCCACTCCACAAGCTATTAAACCGCAACACAGTGAAGCTGAGTTACAGCTGTATGCCGAATGTGCAGAGCATCATCTCATCACATAACAAGTACATCTTGAAACAAGAAGCACAGAAGCACAAAGAGCCAGAACCAGAATGCAACTGCAGACAAAAAAACAGCTGCCCGCTGAAAGGAAAGTGCCTGACAAAAAGCGTAGTGTACCAAGCCACCGTAACCAATACCGAAAGCAACGAAAACCAAACTTATGTCGGTCTAACAGAGACCAGCTTCAAGACAAGATACCTGAACCACACTTCATCATTTCGAAACAAGCATAAAAAACACGCCACAGAACTAAGTAAACACATTTGGACATTGAAAGAAGATAACATCCCTTACACAATCAACTGGAAAACCCTCAAGAAATGCCAACCCTACTCCAACAAGACAAAACACTGTAACTTATGCCTCCACGAAAAATTTGTAATTATCTACCACCCCGAACTAAGCTCCCTCAACAAAAGAAACGAACTAATATCCACCTGCCGACATCGAAAGAAATATCTATTATGTAAATATCCAACATAACTTACATCACTAACCGTAATACGAGCCCTATTTGACTGTAGGCATATCACATATATCCGGCTAAACTGTAATATAAGTCATTCACCTGATGAGTGTGGCAAGCTTCGGCCTGTCATACGAAACAAATTTGTCGCGAATAAACTTCAATGAAATAATCGGTGTTTTCATTTTGTAATTATATATATATATATATATATATATATATATATATATATATATATAATATATATATATATATATATATAATATAATATATATATATATATATATATATATATATATATATATATATATATATATATAATATATATATATATATATATATATATATATATATATTTATATATATATATATATATATATATATATATATATATATAATATATATATATATATATATATATATAAATATATATATATATATATATATATATATATATATATATATATATATGCCCTCTTTCAGACAACTCGACTTGTCAAAAGGGCAAAAGTCCATTAAAACTCCAAAACAATCTTACTGTTGCATCTACTCGTAATATATAACAAGGACAACTGTATATATATATAAATAATAGCCTGGGTAGTGAGTGGGTCTCTGGCCTCTGGGAATATCGTTGACGTTGGTGGAAAGTTCGTTATGGAATCCACACGTCCATACTTTGAATACTTTCCTTATTTCAAATTTGCTAGGATCACACAATTTTTCCACGACCATACCAAAATACACCCTGGCAAATTATTTGTTTGTATAAATATTTCAATTCAATTGTGTAATGTCATTAAAATCAGTTATAAAACAACGCAATGGCATGGCTCGCGCGGTAAATTCAAATTTATAATGTAAATATTTGTTTGCGATACGTCTTATATTAAACAACAATACAAGCCAGTCCTACTTTTAAGATCGCCAGCAACTTGTTTATTGATTTCCGCAATCCTGGCAAACACCTGCAGACATTATGTATTGGTAATTGTTCCAAATTCTTTCAAGTAATCGATAAGCATTGACAAGCTCCAACTGAAGTTTGAAGGACGCTATCCCACAATCCATTGTAAACCAACAGACTGAACAGCGCATGCGTATTTCGGGAAATACTTCATGATAGTCCCACATATAGTTGACGTCGTAACCGATGTTTGTCCGCTTTTACCCATAATTCTTGCGGCCATAACAAAAGAAATAGTAGCCAGACTCTACGCTATTAGTCGTTTTAGTAAGGGTTTAGCCTCCTCCGTAGTCATCACGAGCTCCACTAAACGGGGGACGGATCACTGGGAGGGATAGACGAAGTTATCGCGGGTACTATATGTGGACTTCCATGAAGTATATACCTGTATTCCTTCATACATGTATTTCCATTTCTTACAAAAATAATATATCACTATCCTTTTTGCTTGTTTTCAGTAAACATATATACTTATGTCTTCGTGTTTAATCTCGGTAAGAATATTTTCCATATTTTAAGAAAAATCTTGTTTATTCTTGGACAGAATATTTCGATCGAATATTTTTCTTATTTTAAGAAAAATAAAGTTCTTCTTTATTCTTAGTAAGAATATTTTTCTTATTTTAAGAAAAATTAAGTTCTTGTTTATTCTTAGTAAGAATAATTTTCTTATTTTAAGAAAGATCAAGTTCTTGTTTATTCTTGGTAAGAATAATTTTCTTATTTTAAGAAAAATCAAGTTCTTGTTTATTCTTGGCAAGAATATTTTTCTTATTTTAAGAAAAATCAGGTTCTTATTAATCTTGGTAAGAATATTTTTTTCTTGTTTTAAGTAAAATCGATTCTTGGTAAGAATAATTTTCTTGATTTTTCTCATTTTAAGTAAAATATTGACTAAAATAAGAATTTAACAAGAATTTTATTCTAGATAAGAATTCACAATTTTGCTGTGCTTCCTCTGGAATATAATCAGGTTCATCAAACGGATCATTTCTGCTTCGTAAAAAATTGTACAAAATAGCTGTAGCCACAATAATAGTCAGTGTCGTTTCCAGTTTTGTACGCAGACACATAGACAAGCATGGAAATAATTGTACGCAGACACATAGACAAGCATGGAAATAATCGCTACTCCAAATGTTCTCTCTACCGTATTTCTAGTTCGTATTTGAGACACATTATAGCTTCGCTCTGGCCGTGTTTGGGGATTCAACAGTGGTGTCATGAGATAAGGCCGACATGGATACCCACTGTCACCCAGTAACACACCATCGATGTCGCCTCGTTCAAACTTTGCACATAAGCGACTTTTGTACAAAAATTCTAGCATCGTGAACGCTTCCTGGCCAACGTGAGACAATGTTTACAATTTCCAAATTTGCTCCGCAAACAACTTGCACGTTAATGGATAAATACCCTTTTCTATTCCGATACAGCTCTGCATTCTGGCCCCCTGGAGATGAGATTTTAACGTGGCTACAGTCTATTGCCCCAACCACATTGGGAAATCCACAAATGCGCCAGAAATTAAGCTTGCTTTGGTGTAGCATATTCTCATCAGGAAATGTTATGTAATTATTCTTTAGTCGAGCAATAGCTTCCGACACGCGTTTTATAATGCGACTTGCTGATGGCTGCGATATTTGACATAAGTCCCCACATGCTAACTGGAACGTACCAGTAGCATAAAATCGGAGAGTTATCAGCAGTTGGATATTAGCGGGAATAGGTCGTCCCCTGTCGTTATGTGCACGCATAACTGGTCTGATGACCAGCAACTCCTGAAAAGCATCCTTTGTTAACCTATAACTACTCCAAGAAGTAGTTCTACTTCATAAACACTCTCTGTAACATCCTTTCTAGCCTTCTTTTTGTGCGGCATTTTTGAGTTGTCTTTTCACGAAATGCTTGGTAACCGTTCCCGCATAAATGTTTCCGGATTTCATTGGGTGTGTAAACGATATGAATCCGAATACTCGCGAGTGTAAACAGCTTACCAATCCGAATACTCTGTTTATGATGAATCCGGAAATATTTACGAATCCGGAAACTTTTGCTCCAGTGTAAACGTGGTCTCTAAATGTACCCGAAACTGAGCCCCGAGGGACTTTTACTAAACCTCCCGAGGGTTGAGGGAACATTTAGACTCGTGTGATCGCGGGCGGAAAAATATTCGGATTCATTGGAATACCCGTTTACACTACAAAAGATTCGGGATTCATAAGTATCCAGATACAAAATTTCCACTTTAGATTCCGGATTCAAAATCTCCGGAGACGCGACCAAACCGGGACGTTTTATTTTGGTTCATCCTCTTGTGTGTAAACGGCAAAAACGAATCCGGAACCAAAACGTTCCGGATTCGTGATTGCTCTAGTGTAAACGCAGTCTGAGTGAACGTGTGTATAAATTTGGTTTGCAAATACACGTTAGTATTTTTTTAGTCAGAGCTGTTGATGGCGGATGTTCGCTATTCCTTCGTCAGTGACAAAGAAGTTGCCGAAGCAAGGGAGAAACGAGTTGCTTTAGGCACTCAAAGACATACATTGTGGAGTAAGAACGTATACGAGCAATGGACATGAGAGGCAAGGAATAATGAGTTCCGCGATTTTAGACAAGAGAGCGAAGAGTTCACTTGTGTGCCAAGTATCGACGACGTAACGGTCAAAGAAGTGAACTATTGTAATAAGTAAAACGATAAATAAATTGAAAGTTTGTGTGAAAACAGTTAGTAGAAGGGATGGTTTGGAAGGTTCGCAAAAGTCATTGTTCTATGTTGTTGTTCACTTTCACGGTCACTTAACGTATTGTATTTTATGTATAATGAAGCAGTAATCACTAACAACGTTCAACTCTGTGTTTCTCTGCATACGTAAACGTAGGGCAATCCTCTAGCGGGACTGCTACTGGTCCTCTGTCCTACTGGCACGAGTACCTGGACTTTATAGTATATACATTTTTAAAGCATTAGTTCGTTCATGTGACTCTTACATTTCTATTAAGTCCTCCAGCCGTGTAACAAGACGTACAAACCGATCAAATAAATTTGTTTTAAATATCCCTAAAGTGAATAGCGTAACTTTTCAGAACAGTTTCTACTGTAGAACCCTAGCATATTCAACTCTCTACCATCACATCTGCGCGATTTTAACCTTTCTATTGGTCGATTCAAATCTGAACTGCTAACACATTATCATTATACAACCGAACACGTGCACGATATCGAAATTCCGCAAACTTTTAAAACCGTATGTGTAAAATGTCACCTGTGTCGTCCCCTATCTAGTCTTCTTGTTAAAATGTGTTGTTAGTTTATTTTTTATCTTAAGGACCCCGTAATGGAGCGATAAGCTCTGTGAAAGACGCAAGGTTAGTACAAGGGTTAATATTAAGGTGACGGTTACTTAGTATAAAGGTTTGAAAAATAACCCTAACCCAAAATCACCGTCACCCTAATATTAACTCATTGTATTACAACACGATCTCTTCCTTAAATTAACTATTATCCTTAATTTACAAATCGCTCTAACTTAACGATAATGGTTAATTTAGCGGCGATTCTGAGAGTCGCGCATGCGTATGTTAGTCAATTACTATCCCACAAGCTTAGTATCTCTCACTTGTTTATAAGTTTAGCTAGCCAAGTAGGGGAGTGGATGCGTCGGGGGCTAGGGATGGAGAAAATTTTGACAGGGGGTTGGGGTCTAGCATTAGATTAATTAGAACGATTTGTAAATTAAGGATAATAGTTATTTAAGGAAGAGACCTGGTTGTGTACTAACCTTCCTACTAACCCAACCTCGTACCCAGGGTCTTCTCGGTGCCCGGGGAGGGAGCCACCCTGGGTACGAGGTTGCCTACTAACCCTGGAACAACTAGTTTTCAGTCTTTACGCGGAAACCTTATTTTAAAGTATACTTTCTAGGATCATAAATAAAACTAGAGGGGGCAACCAATCTTCATTTCAGTCAAACCCGGGTAAACAATTGAACGCCGCCATCCTGAATAAATTGGAGGACAATTATATATTTATATTTGATATTAAATCAATCATTTTGATCTTTTACTCAGCAGAGAATGGCCCAAGTAACAATAGACAACCCGGTCTCTTCCTTAAATTAACTATTTTCCTCAATTTACAAATCGCTCTGAATTAAGGATAATGGTTAATCTAATGTTAGAACCCAAAACTCCCCACCTAAAGGGATTTCTAACCTATCCCTCTAGTGACAGATACTAAGCTTGTGGGATAGTAATTGACTGTTATACGCATGCGCGACTCTCACGATCGCCACTAAATTAACCATTATCCTTAATTTAGAGCGATTTGAAAATTAAGGATAATGGTTAATTTAAGGGAAGAGATCATGTTGCAATAGAACAACAGGTTTAATCACCAAATAGTGAAAAATAAACGCTAAAATCGCGAGGTTCTCGAATTGTAGAAAAAGGACTGGGATCAAGACGTTTGCCCTTCAATTGAGGTATGATAGTTGTCAAAAACTGGTCTTCAACCATGCAAACCAACCACAGAAGTAATTGTTCCCAAACCCCCAAAACAACAAATATCCAAACCTAACCTCCCGCCTAACGAGTTTTCTAACCATAAACCCCCGCCTAACGGGTTTTCTAACCCTAACCCCTAGATTTTACCAAAGTCCTTCCCAGTCTTTTTTTTCGCGGTTTGCTTGGCCCCGATCTCACGCTTTCGGCGTCGCTCGGTTTGCTTAAGCCTGGTTTCCATTTGGCCGCCACGATTGCAACGGTGTCATAGTGGTCGATGTAATATAGTGTAGTGTCTATCTCTGCAATCAGTAAAGACTACTTTGCATACAGCAGACAAAAGACAAGATAGATAGACACTCTATTACATCGACCACTATGACACCATTGCGATCGTGGCGACCAAATGGAAACCAGGCTTTAGCGACTAGTTGTCGCTCGTAGAGATCGACTTGTGGCAAGTCTACCTAACCCCCAACGTGTTTTCTCCCCGTCTCTATAGCCCGCGCGTCCACTGACACCCCTATTCGAGGTGCTAAATTAATAGACTCATGATAGAGACTAAGCCGCTTACTCGGACGCATGCGCACGCCTGGTTCGTTTGCATTGTTGCAGACCAGTTTTTGACAACTATTATACCTCTTCAATTCGCCCAAAATGGCGCCGTTCAATTGGTTACCAAATTATCATATGTACTTCTAGTACGTATTCCATATAAGGAAGTGACCGACGAGCAAATAGAAGGCATTGACGAGCAAATAGAAGGCATTAACGAACAAATACATGGCACTCGTACCAGCCCGCAGGATGTGGGATTATTAACACGTTACGATATGTTCGATTATCCGCTCTTTTTAAGAAAACTACGTTCGCTAGCAGGATAAGCTGTACGCATATTGTAAACAGATAATTTATCTTTGTTTTAATATATATTGTAGCTTTTGGAGTTGATTATTTCTCAAGAAAACGTTCGTCGAAGACAGCCGTGTTTTTGTTTACAAGATGATATCCGTATTAGGAAAATTATATTTTGGCATGTTCGATTATCCGCGCTTTTAAAGAGAACTAAGTTAGCTACCGGGATAAAGCTATACGTATGTTGTAAATAGATAATTTAACTTTCCTTTGATATATTGTATAGCTTTGGGGGTGGTTTATTTCTCAAGAAAACGTTTGCCAAAGGGTTAGGACCTTTGTTGTTTTGGGGTCGGTTACAATCCAATTAATAAGGAGGCTGGTACGAGGGTTGAACGTGTTAGCTATTTGCTCGTTAATTCACTCTATTTGCTCGTCAATACCTTCTATTTGCGCTTCCTTATAAGGAATACGTACTAGATACCCCTATCCAAATTATGGGCCCAGTACCGTAAACCATTAAAATGACGTCACCTGATGTTATGACGTCACGTGACGTTTTTTACGTCATTTCGGAGAGAAAATCATAGACGGTTACAGATACTTTTTTCATCTTTCGTAAATTTTTTCTTAAACAAATAATTCATCGCATATAAATATCAATCTATCAAGTATCATTTGTCCATATTGTCCGCGACGTCTACACGAACTGACTTTTTACAAAATCCAACGAGCTTATTTAAATACAACGAAAATGATTGTGTAAATATTTTGAAAGTTGATTATAAATATTGCGCGGCGTATCGCATGAATTGGTAGATTATTGTTAGACTTCACTTTGTGGTATTTCGCGGAGTTTTTCATCCAAAACATCTGTCGCTTTCCACACACGGATAAGGCGATCGCTGAAAATAAGAATAGTTCATTATTTTTAAAAACTAAGAGTAATCAAAGATTGTGGTGTATGATTTAGCTAGTTTCCAGGTCGATCTGTACACAGCGAGTCCAACTATGACGCCTGTGGTGTGTTTCTCTGTGTTTCCAAAATATCCTCCTACCCTAGAATTACCAATAATCAGTGTAATGTGCAATGACCTTGAATTACCAATAATTGGTAATTGTAGGGTTAGAACCCAACCCTAACTTCCCACCTAACGTGTTTTCTAACCGTACCCCCGCCTAGCCAGTTTTCTAACACTAATCCCCACCTAACGACCTTTAAGACACAATCCTACCTACCCCCACCCTCGTCTCCCATACTTGGTGTCCTTAATGAGTAGACTAGTAAGAGAGACTAACCCCCCGCCTAACGAGTTTTCTAACACTAACCCCCCACCTAGCCAGTTTTCTAACCCTAACCCCCCGCCTAACGACCTTTAAAACACAATCCAACCTAACCCCCACCCTCGTCTCCCATACTTGGTGTTCCAACACAACGCCAATCCTAACCCTAACCCCCCCCCCCCCCCACCTTAAGTGTTTTAAATCAGCATATCTTCTCACCTAGGATTCAGGATTATCCTGAAATGTTATCTGGACCAGGATTCAGCAAAAACACAACCGGGGAGCTAGGTTACAATGAAGTTGAACCCGGGGGTTAGGGTTAGGAAGACACTTAAGGCGGGGAGGGGGTTAGGATTATAATTGATGTTGTGTTAGGGTTGGGTTCTAGAACTACACAATTACCTATTATTGGTAATTCAATGCCATTGCACAAGCAGCATGGGATTACCAATAATCAGTAGTAAATTTATTTTGGTACTTTGGTACTTCGTGATGCACTGGATATTATGGTTGCTATCGGTTTTTCATTCACGGTATGGGAAAGTGCTTTTACCGACGTTCAAACATCGCTATTTTGATAGAAAAATTTCTGGGACCGAAAGCAGCAGTCTAGTGACGTCACACGTTAGAGTCGTCGATAATATCACTATGTTTTTTTGTGGTGCTTGAATGCTTAGCTGTGGAAATATTACTGATGTTTGAGATAGAGTCAACTTCATCCTCTGAAAGCGAGATCAGTAATGACTTTTTCATCTCTAGAATCTATGCCGACTCTAACGTGTGACGTCAAAGAGGTGATTTGACCGCGTGACGAGGTGGAAAAAATAGTGTAATTTTTCCACTTTTACATAAAAAATAAAGCACTTTCTTTTGTAGTGATTGAAAAACCGATACCACTATAATATTCAGCGCATCAAGAAGTAACAAAATGGGTCATAAAAACAGAGTATAATTTTTCGTTTCATAGAAAAGTTGTAAACGCTAATTATTATAATTCATGAACACTTTAACATTTTTAAACATAACATTTCAGGGTCTTTGATATTAAAATGATTTATTTTTTGGACTACAGTTTCCCTTTAAATTAACCCGGGTTGAATGATGTGGAGGGGGGGGGGGGGGGGGGGTGGGGCTTACGTTATACATCATGGATAAAAACGCAAACATAATTAGTCTAGAGTGATCTATGAAACGCTAAACAAACGGTAAAGTACATTGCTATGGATGTGATCTAGCTTATTCTACCATGAAGCAGTGAATACGAATGAAGAGTTAGTGGCAATTGCATTGATAGGATGTCGATGAGCCTTGATTTCACCTTTGGAGAAGAAAAACGACACTTGCCCATGAATGAATAGTAACATGTTATAACTATACGGTAAACAGCTGCTAATAAGAACATTTCACCTAGAAGAACTTCAGGCTGACATTTTGGGCATGTATTTGACGATATTTAAATCCTCTCTAATGTTAATTATTATTCTTAAAGCCCTCTATACAAGAAGTTGTGTATCGCTTCGCTACTTTGGGAAGTGCGCTCGTGCTTCACGTTATGGTTAGATGCGATGTCTGCCTGTTTGTGTCGAGTGAAAGCGGCAAATTTAATATGTATATGGAGAAATTACCGACTGTTCTGACCGTGTCTCAATAGCTCAAAGGTTAGAGCGCCGAAACGTTGATTCGAAGACCAGGGTTCAATTCCCGGTTGGGGCAGTCACTTTTTCCATATATGTATTTGACAATACTTAAATCCTCTCTAATATTAATTAAATAAGAACCCTTTTCAGATTGTGATCAGGAGTACATCGGTCAGACTAAACGTCAGTTTCGTACGCGTTTAAAAGAACAACAAAAGGCTGTTTTCTTTTCAAAAAAGGAAAATTCTGCTTTGTCGGAACACGCGTGCCAACCATGAGATTGCGTGGGAAAAATCCAAAAATGTTACCACTAATCCGCGGTACCATCAGAGACGTTGTTTGGAGGCTTGGCATATCAATAGCGCCCACGCCCCATTGAATCACGATGACGGTGGTTTATTACCAGAAGGTTATTTGCATTTTGTTAATAGATAACGTTATCATTGGTTCAATGAGGGTATAAATAGGGATCCTAACTTTACAACGATCACCCCTGATGAAGACACTAGATTGGAGTGTTGAAACGTTGGATCATAGACAGTAACTTTTAAAGTTACGTTCAAAACACTTTTCAAGCCACATGTCAGGTTTAAAGGGATACTCCACCCCAAAACAAGTGTTGCAGAAATTTAATTTACGCCTTACATGATAATAGGTATTAGTTTACTTCTAATCTTTTTAGTTTTAGAGAAATATGGCTTTGTTTCGCGTATTTTTGGTAAATTGAAGGCCGCCATTTTTGTTCTGATTGCGGGCGAATGCGGTCACTCGCATTAATCTTTGACGTCATTGCGTGTTAGAAACACGACAGGTTTCACGTATTTCCAACTGATCTCAAAAATAGGACTGGATTGAGCTTTCTATTATATCTGATGAGCTGATTTTGAAGCTTGCATGTTTACATAATGTAAATTGACGAGAGATCATTAGAAGCTCCGAGTTTGCAAGCAAATCAAACTGTGACGCTCGCGAAATAGGTTTAGTGTCTGGCCAATATAGTTTCTTTGTTAACATTAAATCAGCATAAAATCTTAAAACTAATTTGACGTCTATTAAATATTAGGCTTCTCTCACTGGATAATTAGAGCCAATGGCGGCCATTACTAAGCGACCAAAGTCGTAGTAAATCTGTAGGTAGGCCATGAATCGTTTTACCCAGTAATTTGAAAAATGTCTTCTGGTCGTCTTTATAGTAAAATTATTTTATTTTGTCGATGGTAAGAGCACATAATCCAACAAAAAAAACCTCATAGGATTCTCAGTTGGTCCCTTAGTAATGGCGGACTTCCGGCATCATTTTCTGAACAATAGTTATTCGATCCAGTATTCTTTCGAGATCAGTGGTATTCCCCAGTTGGCGAGTAAATGCCGATATCGAAAATAATTCACATTAATTATTCCATTTGTTGAACGTTGGAACATTGAAGTTACCCTCCAACATGGTTGCTTTGACGTCATGTGAAACCACTTTAAACAAAGAACCCTTCACAATACCATGACAATAGTGTGGTTTTAGCTATTATGAAAGATTTCTATTCACACTATTGTGAAGGATTTCTTTTCACACTAATATTGTGAAGGATTTCTATTCACACTAATATTGTGAAGGATTTCTATTCACACTAATATTGTGAAGGATTTCTATTCACACTAATATTGTGAAGGATTTCTGTTCACACAAATATTGTGAAGGATTTCTATTCACACTAATATTGTGAATGATTTCTATTCATAGTTTTTCTATTACTCAATGACAACAATGACAGCAATCGCAACAAAAATGACAATAGAAAGAAATTAAATGAAAGAAGAGCGGAGCATCGTGCTATTTTCTTTTATAAGTGCCATAATAATCTTAAGGGGTGTTTACATGGAGGAGAGCTAGCCCTCTTGGTAGGGGGCTGGCACTAGTAAAAGGGATGGATTTCAACTCGCGTTTACATGGGAATATTCTAGCCCTTCGAGGAGGGATAGCCCTTCGAGGAGGTCTGACTTGTTTACCGAGTTGACAACATCTATTTTCCCACGTAACACGCTGAAATTTAAAACCTACGCACGAACTAACAGAACTTGTGAAATAAAGAGTTGTCTTAAAATATACGGGCGAAGACCAACTTTATCGCGTGTACGGAGATTTGACTTGCCAGCCCTCCTAAGAGGCCCTCTTGAGTGCGTTTACATGGAAAATTCCCAGCCCTCGTAGGCGAGGTAGTCAATAGCGAGATCTCGCCAATAGATCTCCTCTCATATAAACAAAAACAAATTTTACATATGGTTTGACTGAGAGGTGGGATCTCGGTAAAGAGGGCTAGTCCTCCTCGATATAAACACCCCTTATAGAGCACAATTTTGAATATAGCCGATACTAGAAATACGAATCCGCAATAATCCCCCATCCATGGTGCCCAGACCTCGCACGCCGTGGCCGTGTATTTGCAAAAATTCACAATTTGCAAAAGCCCGTTTCGTCGAAGAAATATTTGAACGTTATCTCGGCCAATATTTTACCGATTTACACTCTGAAAACAGGTTTGGAATTAGCGAGTCAACATACATAACATACTTGTTTACTATATTACGAGAACGTGAATACCCTTCGTAAAAACGGTTTATGCACTTAGAAATTAATCGGCTATAAGCCGGTCACTTCGTCATATTATTTTGAACGTTATCTCGGTCAATATTTATAACCGTTTTCAATTCTGAAAACAGATTTGGAATTAGCGAGTCAACATACATAACATACTTGTTTACTATATTACGAGAACGTGAATACCCTTCGTAAAAACGGTTTATGTACTTAGAAATTAGTCGGCTATATTAGCCGGTCACTTCGTCATATTATTTTGAACGTTATCTCGGTCAATATTTAACCGTTTTCAATTCTGAAAACAGATTTGGAATTAGCGAGTCAAAATACATAACATACTTGTCTATTATATTACGAGAACGTGAATACCCTTCGTAAAAACGGTTTATGTACTTAGAAATTAGTCGGCTATATTAGCCGGTTACTTCGTCATATTATTTTGAACGTTATCTCGGTCAATATTTAACCGTTTTCAATTCTGAAAACAGATTTAGAATTAGCTAGTCCAAGTACATAACATACGCGGCTATTATCTTACGCAAACATGCATGCCCTTCGTAAAAACCTGTTTATGTGTCGGATTCAAACGGATCACCCAAGACGACATTTTACTTCCTTACAAGGAGATATCCTACCATTTTACATATATATATATATATATATATATATATATATATATATATAACATATATATATATTTCGAAATGAGAAATGAGCGAAGCGAGGGGATAAGGATTTTCATCAATATAACTATTAACACTAGGGATAAGAATAATGTTCGTAAGTCAAATGGCCACACTAGATGGGGCCACTGGAGCACACTAAATTTTGCTGCAACTATCTGGAATAAGATATGTAATAACATACATGACTTACCCACATTAGCAAGCTTTAAAAAACAAATTTCGACTAGGATCTTTTCACAATTGATCTTGTATATTCTTAAATTATACTTTAATTTTTCTTATCTTTATGTATAATTTTTATTATCTTTTTATCTTTTAATGTATTTATTTCGTTAGTCTTATGTTAGGACCCTTCTGTAAGCCACCAAGTTTGTATCCTCATTAAAGATTATTTTCACCAAAAATGCGGGTCTTTAATTTACCAAAAACACGAGAAACAAAGCCCTCTACAACTAAAACGATTAGAAGAAAACTAATAAAACAATCAGATTATAATCACCACTCATCTCAAAAATAGGACTGTCGTTAGGGTTAGGGTTGAAGTTTTCTTATTTCTCTTTTCATATTATATCATTAGACCTACAGTACCTCCACACTATTTCATTAGTACACCAACATTTTACAGTATTCAATTTCTAAAATGTAGGTTCTTATTTGCAGATGTTCACTGTACATCAAGACCATACATCTGACCATCCATCTGTTCACCCGGTCCGTCTGTCCACCCGTCTCTATATCTGTCTGTCCGTCTATCCTCGGCCCGTTCACCATCAACCCGTAACCTTCAGACCGCCCGTCAATATATCCACCCATCATCCATCCATCAATAAAATTCATCTGTCCACCCAATGTATACATTATGACGTGGCGAAATAGCAAGCACAATAACATCATTAATTTCACTCACCAACTTGGTAACAGGTTTCTGGCTCCCAGAGTTTCAACACACCAGCACGGCAGCCGCTGAGCAGCACATTATGAGAGCGAAGGAAGTCGAGCGAGCAAACCCAATCCTTGTGTGCTGAAATTAAGTTCTAAAAATACACAAGTTTAATGAGATTAAAGACACGAACATGTCAATGAAACACTCGCCTTTCAATAGCGAACTTTATGTAATAGATATGAGAGACTGAGCTGCATTATGGGATTTACAAGACGAGCCGTTGTAAATCCCATAATGCAGCTCGACAGCGAATATCGTACCTTAAAGTTCCCAAAGTAACTACCCCCGGAAAGTAACCACCCCCCGAAAGTAACCACCCTCGAAAGTAACTACCCGCCGAAAGTAACTACCCGCCGAAAGTAACTACCCGCCGAAAGTAACTACCCCCCGAAAGTAACTACCCCCCGAAAGTAACTACTAACTACCCCCCGAAAGTAACTACCCGCCGAAAGTAACGATAAAATGCAGAGGACTGAAAGGGAACTGTGGTAAAGCGATAAATTAGTTTGAAATAAAAGACATTAAGAATTGTTAATAATTTTAAGGTATTTGCTCTTGTACTCAAGACATATGGTTTTTCATTCTCGTATTTTATGCTTCTGGACGGACAACGCCATTTTAGAATTTTAGCTTGACGGCTCAAAGTTGATGTACAGCGGTAGTTTTCTTTTCAATTTTGACGTCATTGAGTGCTTGTCTCTTGTTCCTTGCACTCAATAAGCTCCCCGCTGGACATCGAGTATGACACAAAATGGCGGCATCCACAAGCATAAAATACGAGAATGAAAACTCCTATCGCTCATGATACAATTTAAAACAACTGGCAGTACAGATGCAGGGCCAATAGCGATATCATAATATTACAATAACAACACTTTGTTAAAATTATTTTTCAATAAAGAAAATGATGTCTATAATAGCATTTGTCATGATACACATTTTTACCAACCGAAAGTAGCGACACCCCGGAATTATAATTATAATTATAATATACAATATACACTATACAATATACATAATAAATTATAAATTATATAATATAAATATATAAATGATAATAATTATAATAATTATATTAATTAGTATAATTATAATTTTTATAATATAAATTATAATAATTATAATTATAATTATAAAATATAATAAATAAAATATAATTATAAAATATATTTATAATATATTATAATTATATAATACAATTTCATAATTATAATATATATTGAAGTTATTAACTTTATACTAACTAATTAAGTCCTACAACTTTACATGTCAGCATTACACACGTAAAAACGCACAGTCCGTTTCTACCTGTTAACAGCCAAAAACATGGTTAATATCATCGGCAGGCTTGAACAGTGTTGATCCTGGCCAGCTTGAACAGGGTTGTCAACAGGCCTGTTCAGGGATGTTGGAACAGTATTGTTCATATATGGCTGATGATTAAACAGTCTTGAACAGCATTGAACAACATTGTTCAACATGATAGTATAACATGTTGTCAGAGCATGATGAAATAACAAGATTGAACAGCATTGTTACAACAGCCATGAACTTGGTTGTTCTATCAGACTGGTTTTTGCATGTTCTAACATGAATGAACAACTGCTGTCGATTCAACAAGCCAGTCATAACATGATGAAACATGCTTGAACAGTCTTGTTATTTTAACAGTCATGTTCTATCATGTTAACAATGCTGTTACAGGCATGTTGAACTAACAACCTTGTTACAGCCTGTGAGATTTTTACGTGTGTAGTTGCTAAATGTAATGGCGCCAAAATAGGACGAATCATCTAAAGTTTTTTATTATATTTGAGATGGAGAAAGTTTCTGTTACTAAACTGTTGAACTTGCTGTGTAGAAAAGTCCCATTTCTTGATACTGTTGTCTCTTGATCCACTGAATAGGTTATTGCCTTGCAATGCAAGGGACTGGCCTCCATCATAATGCGGTGGTTCGAAGGTCTGAATAGGAGTCTGGGGACAAGAAATAAGTTAAGACGAAGGTACTAAGAAAACTGGACAACAGTTAGAGTTAACCACTGATATCATCATAATGTGGTGCAGGTTCAAAGGTCTGAATAGGAGTCTGGGGACAAGAAATAAGTTAAGACGAAGGTACTAAGAAAACTGGACAACAGTTAGTTAACCACTGATATCATCATAATGTGGTGCAGGTTCAAAGGTCTGAATAGGAGTCTGGGGACAAGAAATAAGTTAAGACGAAGGTACTAAGAACTGGACAACAATTAGAGTTAACCACTGATGTCATCATAATGTGGTGGTTCGAAGGTCTGAATAGGAGTCTGCAGACAAGAAATAAGTTAAGACGAAGGTACTAAGAACTGGACAACAATTAGTGTTAACCACTGATGTCATCATAATGTGGTGGTTCGAAGGTCTGAATAGGAGTCTGCAGACAAGAAATAAGTTAAGACGAAGGCACTAAGAACTGGACAACAGTTAGTTAACCACTGATGTCATCATAATGTGGTGGTTCAAAGGTCTGAATAGGAGTTCTGGGACAAGAAATAAGTTAAGACGAAGGCACTAAGAACTGGACAACAGTTAGTTAACCACTGATGTCATCATAATGTGGTGATTCAAAGGTCTGAATAGGAGTTCTGCAGACAAGAAATAAGTTAAGACGAAGGTACTAAGAACTGGACAACAATTAGAGTTAACCACTGATGTCATCATAATGCGGTGGTTCAAAGGTCTGAATAGGAGTCTGCAGACAAGACATAAGTTAAGACGAAGGTACTAAGAACTGGACAACAATTAGAGTTAACCACTGATGTCATCATAATGCGGTGGTTCAAAGGTCTGAATAGGAGTCTGGGGACAAGAAATAAGTTAAGACGAAGGTGCTAAAAACTGGACAACAATTAGTGTTAACCACTGATGTCATCATAATGTGGTGGTTCAAAGGTCTGAATAGGAGTCTGGGGACAAGAAATAAGTTAAGACGAAGGTACTAAGAACTGGACAACAATTAGAGTTAACCACTGATGTCATCATAATGCGGTGGTTCAAAGGTCTGAATAGGAGTCTGCAGACAAGAAATAAGTTAAGACGAAGGCACCAAGAACTGGACAACAGTTAGAGTTAACCACTGATCTCGAAAAAAGACTGGATCGAGCAACTATTGTTTGGTAAATGAAGCCAGAAGTCCGCCATTACTAAGGGACAAACTGACAATCCTATGAGGTTTTTTGTTGGATAAAATTAGCTCTTACCATCGACAAAATAAAATAATTTTACTATAAAACTTTACTAATTAAGTCCTACAACTTTACATGTCAGCATTACACACGTAAAAACGCACAGTCCGTTTCTACCTGTTAACAGCCAAAAACATGGTTAATATCATCGGCAGGCTTGAACAGTGTTGATCCTGGCCAGCTTGAACAGGGTTGTCAACAGGCCTGTTCAGGGATGTTGGAACAGTATTGTTCATATATGGCTGATGATTAAACAGTCTTGAACAGCATTGAACAACATTGTTCAACATGATAGTATAACATGTTGTCAGAGCATGATGAAATAACAAGATTGAACAGCATTGTTACAACAGCCATGAACTTGGTTGTTCTATCAGACTGGTTTTTGCATGTTCTAACATGAATGAACAACTGCTGTCGATTCAACAAGCCAGTCATAACATGATGAAACATGCTTGAACAGTCTTGTTATTTTAACAGTCATGTTCTATCATGTTAACAATGCTGTTACAGGCATGTTGAACTAACAACCTTGTTACAGCCTGTGAGATTTTTACGTGTGTAGTTGCTAAATGTAATGGCGCCAAAATAGGACGAATCATCTAAAGTTTTTTATTATATTTGAGATGGAGAAAGTTTCTGTTACTAAACTGTTGAACTTGCTGTGTAGAAAAGTCCCATTTCTTGATACTGTTGTCTCTTGATCCACTGAATAGGTTATTGCCTTGCAATGCAAGGGACTGGCCTCCATCATAATGCGGTGGTTCGAAGGTCTGAATAGGAGTCTGGGGACAAGAAATAAGTTAAGACGAAGGTACTAAGAAAACTGGACAACAGTTAGAGTTAACCACTGATATCATCATAATGTGGTGCAGGTTCAAAGGTCTGAATAGGAGTCTGGGGACAAGAAATAAGTTAAGACGAAGGTACTAAGAAAACTGGACAACAGTTAGTTAACCACTGATATCATCATAATGTGGTGCAGGTTCAAAGGTCTGAATAGGAGTCTGGGGACAAGAAATAAGTTAAGACGAAGGTACTAAGAACTGGACAACAATTAGAGTTAACCACTGATGTCATCATAATGTGGTGGTTCGAAGGTCTGAATAGGAGTCTGCAGACAAGAAATAAGTTAAGACGAAGGTACTAAGAACTGGACAACAATTAGTGTCAACCACTGATGTCATCATAATGTGGTGGTTCGAAGGTCTGAATAGGAGTCTGCAGACAAGAAATAAGTTAAGACGAAGGCACTAAGAACTGGACAACAGTTAGTTAACCACTGATGTCATCATAATGTGGTGGTTCAAAGGTCTGAATAGGAGTTCTGGGGACAAGAAATAAGTTAAGACGAAGGCACTAAGAACTGGACAACAGTTAGTTAACCACTGATGTCATCATAATGTGGTGATTCAAAGGTCTGAATAGGAGTTCTGCAGACAAGAAATAAGTTAAGACGAAGGTACTAAGAACTGGACAACAATTAGAGTTAACCACTGATGTCATCATAATGCGGTGGTTCAAAGGTCTGAATAGGAGTCTGCAGACAAGACATAAGTTAAGACGAAGGTACTAAGAACTGGACAACAATTAGAGTTAACCACTGATGTCATCATAATGCGGTGGTTCAAAGGTCTGAATAGGAGTCTGGGGACAAGAAATAAGTTAAGACGAAGGTGCTAAGAACTGGACAACAATTAGTGTTAACCACTGATGTCATCATAATGTGGTGGTTCAAAGGTCTGAATAGGAGTCTGGGGACAAGAAATAAGTTAAGACGAAGGTACTAAGAACTGGACAACAATTAGAGTTAACCACTGATGTCATCATAATGCGGTGGTTCAAAGGTCTGAATAGGAGTCTGCAGACAAGAAATAAGTTAAGACGAAGGCACCAAGAACTGGACAACAGTTAGAGTTAACCACTGATCTCGAAAAAAGACTGGATCGAGCAACTATTGTTTGGTAAATGAAGCCAGAAGTCCGCCATTACTAAGGGACAAACTGACAATCCTATGAGGTTTTTTGTTAGATAAAATTAGCTCTTACCATCGACAAAATAAAATAATTTTACTATAAAGAGGAGCAGAAGACATTTTTCAAATTACTGGGTAAAACAATTCATGACCTGCCTACGGATTTACTGCGACTTTGGTCCCTTAGTAATGGCGCCTGTCAAATTTCGTTTTCTGCCATCGGTCGACATCCAGTCTTCTTTCAAGATTAGTGGTGTTAACATGAAAACGTAAACAAAATTTCACAATTACCCATGTTCTTGTCGCCATCATTATTTAGGATTATCGTCGCTGTCACTATCATTATCATTGTGATTATGGCGATGATTATGATTATGAATGCTATTAGGATTAGGATTGTCATTAATATTATGATTATGATTATGATTGTCATTATGATTAATTATGATTATGAATGCTATTAGGATTAGGATTGTCATTATGATTATGATTATGATTGTCATTATGATTATGATTGTCATTAAGATTATGATTAGGATTATGATTATGATTGTCATTATGATCAGGATTATGATTGTCATTATGATTATGATTATGATTAGGATTGTCATTATGATTATGATTGTCATTAAGATTATGATTAGGATTATGACTATGATTATGATTATGATTGTAATTATGATTATGATTATCATTAATATTATGATTGTCATTATGATTATGATTGTCATTAAGATTATGATTATGATTATGATTGTCATTATGATTATGATTATGATTAGGATTGTCATTATGATTATGATTGTCATTAAGATTATGATTAGGATTATGACTATGATTATGATTGATTGTCATTATGATTATGATTATCATTAAGATTATGATTGTCATTATGATTATGATTGTCATTAAGATTGATTATGATTATGATTATGATTGTCATTATGATTATGATTATGATTGTCATTATAATTATGATTGTCATTATGATTATGATTATGAATGCTATCAGGATTATGACTATCATTATGACTATGATTATGATTATGATTATGAATGCTATCAGGATTATGACTATCATTATGACTTTGATTACGATTATGATTATGGCTATCATTATGACTATGATTATGATTATGACTATGATTATGATTATGATTATGAATGCTATCAGGATTATGACTATCATTATGACTATGATTATGATTATGATTATGAATGCTATCAGGATTATGACTATCATTATGACTATGATTATGATTGTCATTATGATTATGGCTATGGTTGCTGTTATGATTATGATTGTTGTTATGAATGCTGGGATTATCATTGCTATTATTGTTATGATCATGATTGATAATAATTATGATTAAGATTAAGATTATGATATTAACATCGCTATCAATAATCATTACGGTTGTCTGATTATGGAAATAGTTATGATTGACTATTATTATAATAATTATTATTATTATTATGATTATTATTACTATTATGATTATGATTGATGATAGTTATTATGTTTAAGATTTATTGATTATGATTGACAATGATAGTTATTATGACTATGATTATTATTATGATTATTATCGATTGATAGTTCTGAATATGATTATGATTATAATTATGGCTATGATTGTTAAAATTAGGTTTACATTTATGATCATCTTCATTTAGAGTCATTAACAATACATTATAAGTTAACTGATCTTTTGAGTGTTTTTTGTGTAGGTTTTTGCGCCGAGCAGGCACCACTTTCTTCATCATTTGATAACAAATAAATAAAAATCACCATCAACATCCACATCAACCAAAAACATCCACATCATCGCCAACATCATCACCATTATCACCAATAACATCATTATCACGTGTTCTCCCTTTCTCTATCTCATTTGGTTGCACCATTTTTCAAGACAGTATTGAAGATTGTTTCGGTATAATACATCATTGATCGCTTGGGGAATTCAACGAAATATTACCCCTCCGGCTTATATATCGTCCCTCGGGGTAATATTTCGTCGAATTCCGCTCACTCCGGGTATGAAACACGAAGAAGAGTGTTTTATCAGGATGTCCAAACACCGAGAAGTTTGTTGAAAACCGTTTTTTAACGTTTGGATCTCAAACAAATCAGTATTTTAAGAGAAAATCGAGGTGAAAGTTGTCTTAATTTATGTAATATCTTCCTCCGATAACCAAACCACCTTCTCGGTGCTGATTTCCTTTGTTTTCGGCTCATGAATTATTAATTTTTTTTTTGAGATAAATATATCTTAGTTGATGTCACTCGACATCCTGTTTTGTGAAATGATGCTATTCATCATTTTATTGTGAGACTGTGTTGTCCCAGTTAACGCGGGCTCAACTGGTAGAGCAGCGGACCGAAATCCCAAAGGGGGGGCCAAATAACTCGGCTTCTTTTTTTCCTTTTTTTTTGGCTTCTTTATTTTTTGTTTGGCCTCGAAAAAATGTTAGGCCTTTTGGCGGCTCCTTTTTGGCCTCTTAACAGTTGACAAGAATTTTTCGAAAATTTTATCGATTTATTTGAAAAACATTGATTTGTATGGAGGTTGATTGTATTTGCAATTTAAGGATGAAATTCAGCCAATTGTAAAGCTGATAAACTAACCAATAATAATTCAGCATAGCATTGCGTTAACAAATGTTTGTATCTGCTTGTTTTTTTGCCCTTTTCTCCAACATATCGGTCCGATTTTCTCCAACATATCGATCCTTTTGGCTTCTTCTCAACAAAAAGTAATTTGGCCTAATTTGGTGGATTTTGGCTACTTTTCAAACGATATTTGGCTCTGAGCATGCGCTGGAGCCTACCAACCCTGGCTAGTTCAAATCCCATTGGAGTCAACAATTTTCTGTCGACTCAGCAGTGTAAGTTAATTATGTTGATACATTTTCATGTTACCCTGAGGATGATTCTGAAGTAGAGAAGTAATAATACTCAAGGAGTTTCGGGACACATTTGCCACGACATTAACAAGACTATTAATTATTCAACTATACCTGAACACCAGACAGTGATCCAGTCAGTTCAAACAACTAAAAAAAAATAACCGAGAGTAGTAAAAAAGTAAAGTGCTGTATAGGCAGTGTCTTGGATATATAGTAAAGTGAAAAGGTGATGAACTGCCAAGATTTTTAATAACGAAATGCTGAGCTCCGCTCGAAACGTCAGTATTTCGTTCCTCAAATCTTGGCATTTCACCACCTTTTCACTTTGCTATACAAATAACGAGTTAGACGTGGTGACAAACTTAAAAATATTCCTTAGGCAAACGCATTTACCAATGTTGGATGTAGTTATTACAAGAACTGTTGAGTCAGAGAACTGTTGAGTCAGAGTTAAGAAACTAAAAAAAAAAAATCAAAACGAGTGACATAAAAGTATTGTGCCACGTATGCAGTGTAGAAATATAAATCAAATACTATAAAAGGTTGGTGTACTGCCAAAATAATGTGAAGGAGATCAAAGTATTGCGCTGTATAGGCAGTGTAGAAATACAAATCAAATACTCTAAAAGGTTGGTGTATTACCAAAATAATGTGAAGGAGATCAAAGTGTTGTGCTGTGTAGGTAGTGTAGAAATACAAATAAAATACTATAAAAGGTTGGTGTACTACCAAAATAATGTGAAGGAGATCAAAGTGTCGTGCTGTGTAGGTAGTGTAGAAATATAAATCAAATACTATAAAACGTTGGTGTACTACCAAAATAATGTGAAGGAGATCAAAGTGTTGTGCTGTGTAGGTAGTGTAGAAATACAAATTAAATACTATAAAAGGTTGGTGTACTGCGAAAATAGTGTGGAGGAGATCAAAGTGTTGTGCTGTGTAGGTAGTGTAGAAATACAAATAAAATACTATAAAAGGTTGGTGTACTACCAAAATAATGTGAAGGAGATCAAAGTGTCGTGCTGTGTAGGTAGTGTAGAAATATAAATCAAATACTATAAAAGGTTGGTGTACTACCAAAATAATGTGAAGGAGATCAAAGTGTTGTGCTGTGTAGGTAGTGTAGAAATACAAATAAAATACTATAAAAGGTTGGTGTACTACCAAAATAATGTGAAGGAGATCAAAGTGTCGTGCTGTGTAGGTAGTGTAGAAATATAAATCAAATACTATAAAACGTTGGTGTACTACCAAAATAATGTGAAGGAGATCAAAGTGTTGTGCTGTGTAGGTAGTGTAGAAATACAAATAAAATACTATAAAAGGTTGGTGTACTACCAAAATAATGTGAAGGAGGAGGTCTAACGTTTTGAGCGAAGGCAGTGGATTTTTTAAAGTGCACCTAACCCCCAAAATGATAATGCTATGTTTGAAAGGCCACTTAAAATGATGAAGAATGGCACTAACAGTTCTACGATATATATATATATATATATATATATATATATATATATATATATATATATATATATATATATATATATATATATATATATATATATATATATATATATATATATATATATATATATATATATTTTGTATACTTTCGTATATATATATATATATATATATATATATATATATATATATATATATATATATATATATATATATATATATATATATATATATATATATATATATATATATATATATATATATATATATATATATATATATATATATATATATATATATATGACGTCATAGCAGGCAAACAACGTTGTTGCAATTCTAAAATTGGTGTATATCTTCAAAGTTATCCAACGAAATTACTTGAAACTTTGCACGTGGATACATACCACCAAACTAAAGAACATCGTTCAAGTTATGTTGTCACCATAGTAACAGATTAGCTTCCAAGCTTTTCCGTTCCCATATAGAAATCTTCATTTTCTGTTGTCGCAAGCAACGTTTTCGATTTCAAACTTGGGTGTTGCATTGGAAAAGTTATTGCAAAAGTTATTGAGAAATGCCAATCTGAACATGTTCTGCATTTGAGAGAAAACAAATTATTTTGTTTTAGAGACAATAAATAACAGGCAAAAATACACAGACAACAGTTATGGGAACGACTCTTATCCAGGCCACTTTGTTGTCCCTTTCCGGCTTCCCGGCAGCGGGAGAGGGTCTGGGGACGAGAATGTGTCTTTCCAGAAGACAGGAATTTGACTACTTCCAGGGATTATTATGGGGATTATTATGAACAACACGGCCTCTTCCTTAAATTAACCATTATCGTTAAGTTACACATTGCTCTGAATTAAGGATAATAGTTAATCTAATGGTAATTGTAGGTTAGAATCCAACACCAATCCTAACCCTAACCCCTTGCCCAATGAGTTTTCTAACCCTAACCCCCCGCCTAATGAGTTTTCTAACCCCTCGCCTAGCGAGTTTTCTAACCCTAACCCCACGCCTATCAAGTTTTACGACACGACCCTACCTATCCCCACCATCGTCTCCCACACTTGGTGTCCTTAATAAGTAGACTAATGTGGCATTAGTAATTGACTGAAATACGCATGCGCATATTTCCGCCTGTATGTGTGCCATTAGATTAACCATTATCCTGGAAGAGACCATGTTGAGCTGAAAGCCAGAAACCTTCATTAATGATGAAAAGCGCCCAGTTTACTGGGGCAAAAATCAAAAATGTTGCTTCATTACTGGGGCAAGCCACAGTTAGGCAAGCAAAGGGCCTACTGGGGTGGGTGCCCCAGTAGTTATAACGTTACAAAATGCCCTGGGCGAACGCCCTTCGTCAGAGAGGCTTCGCCAGCAAGAGGTAGAATTTTTTGGTTTGATAATGAGTCTGAAATAAAGTCGAAATCATAAGCAGTCGATAATTTCAAAAAGTAAAGGATAGTTGTAAAAAACATCAGGAAGATAGAAATTTTATTGATATTAGAATAGGAGCAAGATTTCGCGTTCTTGTTGAGAAAGAGATTGTGTCACTTTACCTTGATGTAATGGTCCCTAGAACCAGTCAACATAAGGTAAGGTTCTTCTCTGCCAAGTAACATAAGTGTCATCACATGTCCAGCATGACCACCAAGTTTACCAACCATCTGATAGCTAAAATAACACAGAAAACAGAAACAACTGTTCAACAATCAGCAATGGAGAATAAT
Source organism: Chrysogorgia sp. JL179-B06 (assembly GCA_035772405.1). Taxonomy (NCBI): domain Eukaryota; kingdom Metazoa; phylum Cnidaria; class Anthozoa; order Scleralcyonacea; family Chrysogorgiidae; genus Chrysogorgia; species Chrysogorgia sp. JL179-B06. The sequence goes on along the minus strand of JAYKKM010000215.1, from coordinate 1,854,145 downwards.
TATATATATGAATTGATGTATTATTTAATATGAAGTCACTTGCTATGCCAGTAATGTAGATCAATAGTTAGACTTAGAGTATCTCACTGGTCATCAGAATGTTACAGGTTGTAAACATATGTATCCTTCACTCATCATCTTAGTCCATGTAGCTCAATAGTTGGAGCATCTCAATAGTCATCAGAAGGTTACAGGTTGTACACATATGTAATCTTCACTCATCATCTTAGTCCATGTAGCTCAATAGTTAGAGCATCACACTAGTCATCAGAAGGTTACAGGTTGTACACATATGTAACCTTCACTCATCATCTTAGTCCATGTACAGTAGCTCAATAGTTAGAGCATCACACTAGTCATCAGAAGGTTACGGGTTGTACACATATGTAACCTTCACTCATCATCTTAGTCCATGTAGCTCAATAGTCAGATCATCTCACTAGTCATCAGAAGGTTACAGATTGTACACATATGTAACCTTCACTCATCATCTTAGTCCATGTAGCTCAATAGTCAGATCATCTCACTAGTCATCAGAAGGTTACAGGTTTTACACATATGTAACCTTCACTCATCATCTTAGTCCATGTAGCTCAATAGTCAGATCATCTCACTAGTCATCAGAAGGTTACAGGTTGTACACATATGTAACCTTCACTCATCATCTTAGTCCATGTAGCTCAATAGTCAGATCATCTCACTAGTCATCAGAAGGTTACAGATTGTACACATATGTAACCTTCACTCATCATCTTAGTCCATGTAGTTCAATAGTTAGAGCATCTCACTAGTCATCAGAAGGTTACAGGTTGTACACATATGTAACCTTCACTCATCATCTTAGTCCATGTAGCTCAATAGTTAGAGCATCTCACCAGTCATCAGAAGGTTACAGGTTTTACACATATGTAACCTTCACTTGTCATCTTAGTACATGTACTGTAGCTCAATATTTAGAGCATCTCACTAGTCATCAGAAGGTTACATGGTTGTACACTTATGTAGCCTTAAAGCGTCCTAATTTAATTTGTACTGGAATATTGATATGTACTGTGTCAATGTCGTGACATAACTTACTTATTCAAATCCCATATTTTAACTGTATTTCCATTCGCTGCAAACACGTGTGTTCCGGAATGGTTGACTGTGAGATCATTGATAGTTGCGTCACTGGTCACGCCTGCAGATATAATGGTCTTGATGCATTTGGCTGGAGGAGATCGAATATCCCATATCTTAATAGAACAAAAACAGAGTTGGTAATCAGAAAGATCACACAGATTTCAAGACTTCCACTTCCCATATTATTAGAGGTGCGTCGTGCAAAAACAACTTGATGTAAAAACAAGATGGAGCACGAACATAAGTTTAAAAACACACTCGAAGGACGTTGATATTCATTATTCATTTTCTTTTCTATTACCTTTAAAAACAAATTACTTTTAAACAAAAGACCTTTTGGTATAATGTTTAGAAATGTTTATTGTTTTACGGTATCTGCTCTTGTACTCAAGAAATAACGTTTTCATTCTTGTATTTTATTCTTATGGACGCCGCCATTTTAGAGTTTGCTCGACGGCTCAGACTCGAAGTACAGCGGGAATTTCTTTTCAATTTTGACGTCATTGAGTAGTCTTTGTTCCTAGCACTCAATGACGTCAAAATCGAAAATAAACCCCCGCTGTATATCGAATCTGAGCGATCGAGCAAACTCTAAAATGGCGGCGTCCATAAGCATACAGAACGAGAATGAAAACGTTATTTCTCGAGTACAAGAGCAGATACCGTAAAACTATTAACATTTTTAAACATTATTATACTAAAAGGCCTTTTATTTAAAAGTAATTAATTTTTTTGGGTACAGTTCCCCTTTAACTTTATGTAGTAAAGTTATTAAAGGATAAGTACAGTTATATATATTAATCCGTTAATCCGTAAAGGTGCATACTTTATAAGTACTATGTATATGGGCTACTAGCATTGTCGGTGTTTATCGCATTGATTTGCCTTTACAAATAGTCCGTTTTTGTCAGATTTTTTTGCTGAACAGGAAATTTATCTTTAACGTGGAATGAAACATTTCCTACATACAATTTTCACAATAAATTTCCTGGCAGGGGCGCTTCATGCCGGACATTTTCCAGCACTGCTTGACCGTTGGAATTTTGCATGAATTTCAACACAGAATGCTCGATACGTACCTTAATTATATTTTGAGATACGCTAAACAATCTCTTCGTTTCGCTACAGAACTTTCACGACGTTACGTCGCGTTTGTGAAGTCCCAACGACATGGTTTCTTCGCCAGTATTTAAATCCCAAATTTTTACTGTTCGATCTAAATGGGAAAAGAAGTTCATTTAGCATTAACAAAGATGAGAGACGATGAAAGCTGGAAGAGAGAAGAGTTTGTATGTGAGTTATTTTGACTCCTCTTGCTCCTGGTCAAACAAGGATGCGAGTTAATGAAAGTTGGTAGACAAGAGTTTGTATGAGAGTTGTTTCAACTCTCCTTGTCAAACAAGGATGGGAGTCAATGAGAGTTGGTAGACAAGAGTTTGTATGAGAGTTGTTTTGACTCTTCTTGCTGCTAGTTAAACAAGGATGAGAGTCAATGAGAGTTGGTAGACAAGAGTTTGTATGTGAGTTGTTTTGACTCCTCTTGCTGCTGGTTAAACAAGGATGAGAGTCAATGAAAGTTGGTAGACAAGAGTTTGTATGTGAGTTGTTTTGACTCCTCTTGCTGCTGGTTAAACAAGGATGAGAGTCAATGAGAGTTGGTAGACAAGAGTTTGTATGTGAGTTATTTTGACTCCTCTTGCTGCTGGTTAAACAAGGATGAGAGTCAATGAAAGTTGGTAGACAAGAGTTTGTATGAGAGTTGTTTTGACTCTTCTTGCTGCTGGTTAAACAAGGATGAGAGTCAATGAGAGTTGGTAGACAAGGGTTTGTATGAGAGTTGTTTTAACCCTTCTTGCTGCTGGTTAAACAAGGATGAGAGTCAATGAGAGTTGGTAGACAAGAGTTTGCATGAGAGTTGTTTAGACTCTTCTTGCTCCTGGTAAAACAAGGATGAGAGTTGATGAGAATTCGTAGACAAGAGTTTGTATGAGAGTTGTTTTAATTCTCCTTGTTGCTGGTCAAACAAGGATGAGAGTCAATGAGAGTTGGTAGATAATAATTCGTATGAGAGTTGTTTTGACTCTTCTTGCTCATAGTAAAACAAGGATGAGAGTTGATGAGAATTGGTAGATAATAATTCGTATGAGAGTTGTTTCAACTCTCCTTGCTCCTGGTTAGACAAGGATGTGAGTTGATGAGAGTTGGTAAACACGAGTATACGAGAGTAGTTTTGACTCTCCCTGCTCCTGATCCAACTGTTTTGACTCTCTCTTCTCCCTGGTCAAACAAGGTATGAGAGTCGATGAGAGTTGGTGGACAAGGGTTTGTATCAGAGTTGTTTTGACTCCTCTTGCTCATGGTAAAACAATTAAAATGGGAGTAGATGCGAGTTGGTGGACAAGAGTTTGTATGAGAGTTGTTTTGATTCTCCTTGCTCCTGATCCAACTGTTTTGACTCTCCTCTTCTCCCTGGTCAAACAAGGTACGAGAGTCGATGAGAGTTGGTGGACAATAGTTTGTATGAGAGTTGTTTCAACTCTCCTTATACTCCTGGTCAAACAAGAAATCCTTCACAATAGACTAAGACCACGCAATTGGCATGCTATTGTGATAGGTTTCTTTGTGTAGGGTTTCTATCACTCAATGACGTCAAAAATTAATGGGAGCGACCGCATTCGCCCGCAATAAGAACAAAAATGGCGACCTTCAATTTACCAAAAATACGATAACCAAAGACAAATTTCTCTAAAACTAAAACAATTAGAAGAAAACTAATACCCATTCTCATGTAAACAAGCAACATTTAAGCAACATTTAATAGTTAAGCAACATTTTTTTGGGGGGTGGAATGTTCCTTTAACATACTGTAGGCATGCATATGCATGCTAATAGGTATATACCTTTTGATCCAGTAAACATTGTAGTGCCGCTGACACACAACGACAGCACGGCACTATTGTGGCCTGTGGACGCGTAGACGCAGACGAGAGGACCAGGTTTACCTGTTGGCGGTTTAACAGGTAACATACGACCACTGCAATGAAACAAAGAAATCGAACGAGTGTTGAAATTATTACACGAAGAACTCAATTTCCCTCTATTATTTGGTAACACGTTCTCCACAGATCTCGACGAGACAATAACAAATGGCAGGACCTTTGGAAAGAGGATTAAAAAAAAACCTCCATTTCAGAAGAGCATCCCTTGGTCCCATCCCTTTAACCCCCAATCGAAAAAATACCCCGCTGTTCCTAGTTTCTATTTAAAGTATCTATGAAGTGAAAACGTCGCTAGCATTTTTTTGCTCTAACGAACAAAATAGCACGGCAAGAGCGTACACTGAAAATTTCAAGTGAATCTGCTGCATAGTCTTCGAGCTATCAACTCTCTAAGTTTGGCATGGCTAAATGTTTTTGGTGAAATCTGAAATGCGCATTTTATTGTCTTGTGACGTATGCAGGTGTACTTACAATGCATAAGAACAATGGATTTGAACATTAATGATCCATCTGCATACGTCATATACCACATATATTCAATCCCAGTCTTTCCCTATTTTGTAACGTTAAACTATGCCAATGGACAAACTTTGAGAGTTGATAGCTCGAAGACTCAGCAGCAGATTCACTTGAAATTTTCAGTGAACGATCCTGCCGTGCCGTACTTTGTTCGTTAGAGCAAAAAAAAATGCTAGCGATTTTTTCACTTCATAGACATTTTAACAAATAGATTCTACTTTGCCGTTATATGTTCAGTTATAGATGCACAGACGACGTCGCCCACAAGACGATAGTCGAGGTCACTGACGTTCTTATAACTGAACAGACAACGGAAAAATGGAATCTATTTGTTAAAATGTCTACAGGGAAAATGTCTACAAGCTCTTAGGGATTCCTGGGACATGGAAAAAGACAAAAAATATTATTGTATTGCTGCCACGTTTGGCATCACAGTCTTCCTTCTTGTCTGAGTCGTTCCACTGAGTCGATCCAGAAAAGGGCCTTAAAGATCATCTATCCTGGATCTGATTACAAAGAAGCTCTTCAGTTGGCTAATCTTCCTCGCCTAGACTCAAGATGTTCTACTTTATGTAAGAAGAATTTCCAGAAAATACGCACACAAGGTTCCAAGCTCTCTCACCTACTGCCTCAGGCCAGAGCTGAAATACATGGACTTAATTTACGAAACAATAACCAAACTATCGTTATTTAAATGTCGTACTGAACGTCTTAAACGATCTTTCTTTCCCGCAATGCTGTTCAAAACGCAAGACTTATAATTCTTCTAATCCGAGTTCAAATAGTAATTTTTAATTTTAATTGTAATAACTTTGCCATACACATTACAAACATAAATACAGACATTAAGACAATAGGCTGGGTAACCGCAACAGCTATGGCCAATTACTGCGGCCCCAAAACAAGCACGATATAACAGTCACTTTAAAGATACATAGCGATATACAACACACATTAAATATAACAAATTGACTACGATATATACTAAAAACTAGAAGTTACTATCTTAAGGAAAGTTCTGCCTTGAAATCCAAGGCAGTCATGATATTGTGCAAAATTGCAAAAAATAAGTGGTGGGCTTATTGAAGTCAAAGTGGTAGCGAAGGTAAGATAGCCTTGTACCCATGCGGTTATGGTTTAGATAAGATCAGAGCAGCGAACTCTACGTAATGTTTAAAACACAAGCAGCAGTGTTTTATCAGATATAAAACACGAGGCGCAGCCGTGTGTTTTATATCTGATAAAACTGTGCTGCGAGTGTTTTAAACGGCTTAAAAAAACGACCAGCATTTGGTAAGTTCGTTGGCGTAGTAATTTTGAAAATTATCGTTGTCTAAGCCGAGAAAAGCAAAGCTAAAGTTTATGTAAATTAGGATGAATCTTTATCACATATAAAGATACGAGACGGTGGTGATTTTCCTTTGTGTTTTCTTCATGTATTATTAATGAGTTTTTAAAATATATTTCAAAAACTTATTAATAATGCATTTTTGAAGCCATTTACAAAACTCGTTATCGGGCTTTATCGGTGTATAAAGCCGCTCGTCTTCGGCTCGCGTCTTTATACACCGATAAAGCCCTCCAACTCGTTTTGTAAATAGTACTTAAAAAACTCATTAATAATGCATGAAGAAAACACAAAAGAAATGCATCTTTAATCAATCTTTCTGCCATGTAGTACATAACTCATTAATAAAACATCAGTGTCTTTAAATGTGATAGAACACTCATTAATAAAACATCAGTGTCTTTAAATTTGATAGAACACTCATTCAGCCAGCCTGAAGCGCTTCATCTCACAATTATACCAAAACTATGCTGCGGCACAAGCAGCAGTACAAACGCACTGCAGCGTGTCCCTCGTTTGCATTGCTAAATAATTTCACACAATAGATAAATACTAATTAATGGACGTTTTTTAAGCCATTTACAAAACTCGTTATCGCGCTTTATCGGTGTATAAAGCCCTCCAACTCGTTTTGTAAATAGTACTTAAAAAACTCATTAATAATTCAAGAGCAAACTGGCCTATCATCTCACGTAAATCGCTCACGTGCATCGTGTTCTATACCACATAAAACACCATCATTCTTGAAAGCCCGGGGGCGGACTTTGAAATCGGTCCCAGGGGGAAGCGGGGCTGATTGTAGTTTGACCTCATTAGTATTCTCTATATATAGAATACTAATGAACATGGCATTTTATATAAAATTGTCATCCTAATACGAGAAGTCCAACGAGAAAGCAAAAATATTCAAGCAAATTTCAACGAGCTACCTGCCTATATTTTATAATTTACTAGAGAACCACCTAACAAGAAACCTAACAATGTGAATGTGATACGATATATAATAAGTACAATGAATAAGTCAGGACAAACATACATGAACAACATAACTTTATATAACATTGCTAACAAATTTGAAAGCGTACCTTCCTCGGTGTGGGATTTTTAGTCAAAACCGATGCTACGTGAAGCCTCTTGATTTATCTAATATGCTCTTCGTTAAAATAGTGTGATAAATAAAGGCAGAAAACCTTTGTCGAGAAAACAGGTTCCTGACTTGTTCCATTCGAACCATTTCTATGTCTTTGAAGATTCTTAAACCCGCTCTAAAACGCGAAGTGTTGACTGTTGTAGAATTTGATTCTTCTGCAGTAAAAACAACGACATTCAAATTTTCGTCAAATTGCTGACAGGTCTCGAAATTGAATGAATTAACACTATTATTGGAAGTCCCAAGAGGTTCGTTTTTGAAGCTATTCAAAACACTCGTAGTGCGTGTTTTATCAGATCTAAAACACTTGGGCTACGCCCTCGTGTTTTAAATGTGATAAAACACTGCTTCTCGTGTTTTAAATATTACTTAAAAAACTCATTAATAATGCATGAAGAAAACACAAAGGAAAATCACCACCGTGTCGTATCTTTATATGTGATAAAGATTCATCCTAATTTACATAAACTTTAGCTTTGATTTTCTCGGCTTAGACAACGTTATTTTTCAAAATTACTACGCAACGAACTTACCAAATGCTGGTCGTTTTTTAAGCCGTTTAAAACACTCGCAGCAGTGTTTTATCAGGTATAAAACACTGCTGCTCGTGTTTTAAACATTACATAGAGCTCACACTGAGCTTGCTGGACCAAAGGTACTCTGGGGTATGTTAGACATCTATCTCTGGTAAGACATTCATTACACAGCCATGGGCAGATGAAGCATGTGCGGGGGGCCTGGCACATTTACAGATGCCTCAAATCTGCCCCCAACCTTGTTGACAACCCTTGTGTGTAACCGTTCTAAACATTTATTCACAATCTAGTACTTCAATCATGAACATGTATAATATTAAACAGATGTAACTTGAACAGGTCCATAAAAATACAGTTGAATATAAAGATAAAACAGTTGTATAACATAGTTCTCTGTACAAGGCTTGCATAAAAATGCCAGTTCAATATATGAACAAAAACAGTTGACGTACATGTACAGGTAATGCAGTTGACAAATTAAGTTAATCAGAATTTGTTTCTGATGTGGACACGGATGTGCATTCTTCTGCATGCTCAATATCTGTTATCTTGTTATCTACATATGTGATATTGAATGATTTGCCATATTCAAGAATAAAGAAGACCACGTCTTCTTCCGATGTGGTATATATATTTAAGATGGATGTTGCTTCCCAGATGCTGATCAGCGTGAACACAGTGGCTCTTGTAAGAAACAATGAACTCACATGCCACCAATATACACCTAAATAGAAAGTAAACCGTATTCACAAACAAAACAATTTTATAATTGATGATAGTAAATAAATTGCACATGACATCTTGTAAATTTCTACCTCACTCAGCCATATTGCCGTTTTAAGCGAGCCGCCGAGCCTTTTTAAAGGACAAAAGTACAGAAAACTATCTTTAGTCGTCTTACCTCGACAACAAAATATCTCCTCACTGAAATGAGTTGAAATTCGCGACAGCAAATCGTTCGAAAACTTCGTTCACTGTTGGCACTTGGCACAGCTCACTCACCTCATTGCGTTGCGAGTTCAGAAAATACCATGTTCGTGGTGGCGTTGACATGTTCCGAACATTAATTCCGTACAACTTCCGTGAATACGAATAACGTCTGGAGCATGGATGTAATTTTATCTTGAACTTACGTCACAAACCGTCATAAAACTGAACATCCATCCATCCGACCGACATCCAAAAATTTACAGATCGAGATCTCGTCGACTATACATAGCTCGGTAAAGAAGTCTGGGCACGAGCCAAGTCAAGATTAGTGTGCTGCCTAGGGTACGTAAGGCTGTATTAGAGTCGTCTATGTCATATGTGTGTTGTTAAGTGCGTTAAGCTTACAGAATACCCTAGAATGGTAAATTATTTTGAAAATGGTGTTTTTATATTTTTGTAAAGGTTACCATTAGATCTATCAGCTGCAAAAATTTGAATTGAAAATATTGAAAATTGAGCGAGTTATCGTGTTAAAACGGTTTACGGTTATTATCCGTGGCGGGAAAGTCAACTATTAATTAACAGGATGAATGACAGCTAACTTGTATTAAATTACATCGAAAGAAATTGGAAAAATAAACACAAACTTCAAGTCGTCTCTCTAGCTCTATGTCTGACATAGCCTCCGGGTAGGGATAGACGCGGGGGGACTGGGGCGGGAAAGGCGAAAGTGTAAAAAAGTAGAGTGACGCGTAGACAATGTTTTGGATATTAGTTAAATTAGAAAGGTGATGAACTTCCGAGTCTTGTCTTTAATATTTCTCCCTATATTAACGCTTTTATTATTGTAATTATAGCTTTTATCTCACCCCAAATCGGGCAAACTTTCTCTTGAAATCGAACCAACTTGAATTCTGTTGGCAAGTTGTGTACCTAGGAACAACTACTTAATTTATTTACTTCGAATTTATGTTTATTTTAGATCAATTAAGTGGTTCTTTAGCTTCTTCTCGATCTGACGATCTTCAGTGCTAACCGAGCAACCGAGATGCTTTAGCCTTTGGAAAATACAAGAACATTTTCAGCAAGTTTAAATGAGAAATTGGAGGAGTTTCCGGGGGACCATGAGCATGTCGATGGTTGAGGCTAATTAATACAAAAACATCGTTGCTGTACTTTATATGATGATTCCTTACATTCTTTTCATTGGCCTGCTTTGATACTTTATGGCATAGTATTTGTTAAATTGTATTAAATTAATTTACTTTAACATAACATAACATAAATATTAAAAGTTTATATAAATATTGATTATTATATAATTAGTTGTAGTATTTCTATTATTTCATGCTCCTCTTTGAAAGCATGATTAAAACAGGAATCATTCAACCAATAATACTGGTATTTCTTAGATTATCAACAAGAGTACCGGTAATATATATAGCAACATAATAAATCACAGCACCAGAGCATCCATTGATAACATGTACAGCTAACCAGAGCACACATATACATTGATAACAGCTATAGCTAACCAGAGCACCCATTGATAACAGCTATAGCTAACCAGAGCACCCATTCATAACAGCTATAGCTAACCAGAGCACCCATATGCATTGATAACAGCTATGGCTAACCAGAGCACCCATTGATAACAGCCTACAGCTAACCAGAGCACCCATTGATAACAGCTATGGCTAACCAGAGCACCCATATGCATTGATAACAGCTATGGCTAACCAGAGCACCCACTGATAACAGCAATGGCTAACCAGAGCCCAATTGATAACAGGTACGGCTAACCAGAGCACCCATTGATAACAGCTAATGCTATGGCTGATGGGTTCACCGTTCACCCTTGTAAAATATCAGATTATTATTAATTATTATCCTTATTATTTAATGATAAAATATGAATTTTTTATACAAGGAAAGTCAGCATTTTAAAACAAATACAGATTGATGCATGGGTGTTCAAAATAATAATACTAAATACTGTACATAATATAATTAATCTGGCAACAACATTGAAATTAAGTTGAATACTTTGTATGTCATATGATTAGGCCACACCAATTTAATTTGTTGTTTCGCAAACCTGCAGCTTGATTGAGCAAGCAAATTTATGACATGTCTGCTTGGCTATTTACAATTATAACAGTTGGAGTTTTGACCAATAAGAATGCGTGTTATGTCAGGCAATATGATATGATACAGCATTTAGCTCCATGTTGCATTATATGTAAATATATGTAGAATTTTAAATGAAGGGAGGATTTATTACATGTATAATTATTATATGAAAAATTATTATATCTAGAATTGTTCAAATTAAATATTTTAATTATTGTTTGTGTCATAAATTGTTCTGTTTTGACCATATTATCCTGCAAATGAAGCAGATTGTCCCTGAATACTGATCTCTAGTATCTGGTGTTGAGGGACTGCAGCACTTAGTTAACAATAATTTGGGCATGGATAATTTGCCAATGCATCTGAAGCACTCTGTAGCGAGGATGATTGATATTCCCCCATGTACAGATGGTATGGGCTTCATCAAATACAATTCTTTCCAAAAAATTATTGTTGACAAATATTTCTGGTGTGACAAATAGTAATTTAAACTTAAAAAAGTTCATTCAACAGACGAACCTCAAAAGGAACATCACGCCGAGCATCTGATGAGAAGGTAATCGATTTTGAATGTACTTAAGGGTCAATCTTATTGTGGGCCTTCTGGCTTCTCGTCCTCGATCGCTAAATATTATAATCTCCACGACCACATGTAAATTAATTCGACGAAGAAATCAGAAGGAAGTGCGATAACACAAATCCAAATTTTGTCGCTGCTTCAAAACTACTACTTGAACACGAATTCGCTTGAATGTTCAAGGCACTACATTTTTTTGCTGCTCAAAAGCGGGATCAGTTCAATTTTAGCCAATATTTCACCAAAGATAGCCAACAGCCATGTTTATTTCGACAATATAAATTTTCCTCCCTACCCTCGACACTAGACTTTGTCATGCGCAAGCAAGATGCGCAGATCGAACCAACCTTGTCTCGTTTTGGCAGGCAACTCCACGCGATTTTTTCTCGCCCCAATCCCCCGAGAGTTGCCTGTGGAGGAGGCTATGTCTGACGGCAACCGGGCGATGATCGAGGATGAGCATGAAATCTTGTTGGTCAGCAGTCACATGAACTGGATAACATCAAGGGAATCGAGGTATATAATCTTCAGAATTTTGTCACTTAACCATGAAATAACCGCTAACCCCAAAACAACTTAGATCCTAACCCTAACCCGCCACCTAATGCGTTTTCTAACCCTAACCCCCCGCCTTAAGTGTCTTCCTTTGATGTTATCCAGTTAAGGTGACTGCTGACCAACAATATTTCATGCTCATCCTCGATCATCGCCCGGGTTATAGCAAATCCCATGTCTGACAGTAAACGGAATAAAAATCCATTCTGTGGTAATCGTAAAAAACAGGCCAGACACAAGAAAGCTGACAAAGACGTCTTTTTGGATGAAAAAAAGGAACATTTATCTGCCAGCGACAAGGGTTCATACTTTGAACAAGACACAATGGCTAGACGTGATTGCGAACAGCGATAAACGTTCCGAAAGGCCTTCTAGAAGCGAGCAGAAACTGAAGACAAGTATGGAAAGTTTCCAGAAACGAAAAGCGGCATTACTGGGGTCAGAATCACAATCTGAATTAGATGATTTTGATTCGGATTTTAACTCAAGTGAAAAGGATGACAGTACTGCTTGTTACCAAGTAATACCAACCACCCGTAGGTTGGAAATTATATTAGCGACCTTTAGATTGAGTACGAGTACGAGTACGAAGACGAACGTTTCTGCGCAGTGGAGAAACAACAATGGAAAAGAACCATGCGCAATGGTAAACTCGTCTTCATACTCGTCTTCGTCCTCAAATATAAACTAGGTCTCTATTGTGGAGTACCAGCTTCCACTAAAAATACTTGAAAAAATGAATTCGAGACAAGGTTCAGGAGCGAAATGGATTTTCTCTTGCTCAAGTAAGACATGTATTACACACCAAACATGTTTTCCTGAACCGATTAGTAGAAAAGAACAGGCCAGAAATATGACGTGAATAAATCCTCTGTTGTTAACTTTAACTTTAATGATTATGCTATTTTAAGCATCTCAAATACAATAAATATCTCATAACATGCAGTAAAAAGTACAAAATTTTAAAAAGTTATTTAAAAATAACTTATTTACTATATGCATACATCCTATATTAAAATCTAAAAATTGTAAAAAGTTATATAATCGTTTGAAAATTTCATCCGAAAATTCCCAATAACCATTGTTAATACCTTGCCTAATTGGATTGATTTTATGCTGTTCTAATAATATTTGTTGTTGCTTTCAGAGCAATAGGAAAAGGCAAAGCCGCAGCAGAAAAATGTCTTAGGGGCCGTCAGGTGTAGAATCTGACTCACTGGCATTGCGCTTTCTTTCTTTAGCCGTCCGAGTACTTTTCGCGCCCTTTCTTTTTGCAAGCATCTTGGAACTTTGTAGACAACGGCTATTTCAGTGTACTAGTATAGTCTTTGTTTTGCAATTGCAACTCACCACAAAACAAACAATTAATATCGCTGTTGTTCTTATTGGTGGAAAGTAATTCATTATTCTAGGGGGTGGAGAATTTGCAATAGCTGTTAAAACTGCGCCAAACTTTCACGGCTTATTTATTACCACATCAATTTTGAGTCACATAGGGGCACTAAAAGGTGTAACCCAACTTGCACAGGATGTCAGCGAAACTGACATCAATTGCTTCTTCCGCAACATAGGTCGAGGAATAAAATATCCTAGCTGCTAAACCGCTCCAGTAATACAAAATCCCGGACACACTTTTTTAGAACAAACATCGAGAAGTGTAAATATGGTAAATTGAGAGCTTTTGGTAAAACCAAAGATCAGGTTATTAACCGCGGCGCGAAGGTCATATGATTTTAAATTGATGAATATATCTGGAAAAATATTGTATTTTTTATTTTTTTCACAATTTGAGAGTGTTCTATATTTGATGCAAATTTGAGACAAATCGGAGACAAATTGCGCGGGCGGTAACAAATTCCTGAATGGGCTTGCTAGGCTGTTCTGTAACCTTAATGTAGTAGTTAAATAGTAACTTCCTGAAGTTTAAGAATGTGATGTTTTTTGTTGTAATAGTTTTTGGTAGTATGTTCCATGTTCTTGTTGTCCGAATTGTGTATGATTTTTGGTATGTCGAAGGATTTTTTGGTTTGATATTTGTCGCAATCAGGGTTGGATGATCTTGTTTTTTTTGTGAAGTTGATTGATGCCGTGGTTAGTTTTGTAGAAAAATACAATGCATAGGTATTCATGCCAGTACGTTAAAGGAAGGAGTTTAGTCGTAAGTAGTCGTTCTTTGTATTTAATGTCACAAAGGAAGGGTAGATCCAGAATGAATTTCGAAGCCCGTCGTTGAACACATTCAATTATATATATTAGTTCTACTGACTGCGGAGCCCATACTTGAGAAGCATAACTCAGGTGTGAACGGACTAGAGAAACGTATAGTTTTCGTCGTAATGGGGAGTATTTAATGTTCTTGGTAGATCTTCTGATATACCCCAGCAGATTGTTGGCTCTGCTGGTTTGCTGAGCTACTTGCTTAGACCAAGTCAGGTTTCCTGTCGTTAAAACATCGGCCGCGGATATTTTAAAATTTAAACGAGCTTGTAAAATTCATAGAATATATGATGCATACTTTGTTTGGAAGTTGTAGAAACGGTACAAACAAATTATTTTAACTCCGAAAATAAAAGCTCAATTTTGATAAAACATTGATGTTTTATTAATGAATGTTTTATCCGTATTTACAAATAATGATTAAATATTAATTTCTTTTGAATTTTCTTCATGAATTATTAATGAATTTTACAATTGTATTTATAGTTTATCTGTTTATACTTGTTTTAGATAATTAGATTTAATTATAATACTTCTTAATCTACCTCTATTCCATTGTAAACATGATGTATCCATTAAAACTACTATTATTATTGTTATTATTATCATTATTATTATTACTTTCGAAAACGCTGACTCGGCGTTTACGTGTGGACGGAAGGCAAACGATTTAAAAACTTATACGTGTTGACGGGGCCTCTTTCCTGTCCGGCTGAAAAACATCCAAAATCGAACCACCTCTTTGTTCTATTGATATCTCTGGATAACTGTTGCGAAAGCTATACATTTTCTGAAAGCCCAATAAACTGGCTTTTACCAATGCTTTTTAATAGCGCTCCGTCGAGATGACGTCAGTATCGACGTTTGTCCGCTTTTACCCATTGCGGCCATAACAAAAGAAAATAGCTCATTTGCAATCATTTGTGAGTCAAATTTGGTTTGTTTGTCCGCTTTTTGAGCTATTAATAGCAGCCAGACTCTACGCTATTTCCCAAACAAGACACATTATGCTAATATAAATTAGCATTACTTATCATAAATTAGGTTGAAAAACTTTCATTTTTCTGGATTTAGCCCATTTCGTACGCCCACGTAGCACCATGAAAATTCAAAATGCCACCAATCGCAGAGTTTTTTAAGAAATCAAATCAAACTTGGCGTGTTAGTAGATCTCGTGTGTCTGGCGATTGTCGATTTTCAATTTTTAATTTTGGGTTACGGTGTACCGTGTTTTTCGATTCACGACTTCATCAATCTTGTTCGACCCATTTTGATAGGACCAGATAGGAAAGATTTCATCATCTCACCGAATAAATTAAGTAACCAAACACAAACAACAACATATTGACTTACGTGTCTGGATTAGCATCCTGAGGTAGAGTACTGGTAAGACGGGAAAATACGTTTTCACAATCGTTTCTGTGAAAAGAGGGAACAAATAGGTACAGTTAGATGTATATCCATTGCTATCAAATACAATGATCACTGAGCCTAAGATAATATGAAGATTAATCAACATGATTAGAGTGTTCATGCAACGAAACTTTGAGTTTTGAGTTTATTTATGATTCTGAAAATGTTGATGATCATTTTCATATAAAAGAACATTGGCGACAAAAATAAATACATTTTCGATCAAAGTACGTAACTGAAATAGCCGGAATATAGTAGTTTGAGGTTGTAAAAATGCTTGTAAAGCGAAATATTTATCTAGCCATTCTCGTGTCTTTAAAAGTTTGGGAATGACTTTCTTTTTCAATTGAACCACATAATTTTAAAAAGCATCCCATGGAAACTCGGCTACCCACACAGTAGTTTCATCAGGTGTGATGTCACCAACTTCCCTGTTAATTAGTCAAAGTATTACAACAAGATGGTGGATGACAGGATTGTCTTTGGTCAAAATTAGTGTTGTTGTTTTGTACAAGAGTAGTTTTGTTTACTTGGATTATCTTCGTAAGCCTATTTGTTAATCAGAAAGTCAAAAATTTGAAATTGTGATTTTTGTTGCCAATGTCCTTTAAGATACAAAAATTCGAACATGAGGTTGTAGTAATATCGGCTCAAAGTGCGGATTTTTGGGCAAGTAAATGCGAGATGTTTTCTAAGCATCGTGATGTCATGTATGACCAAAAAGAAAAACCAGCATGGTGTCTAGCAAGGTGAAAGTTGTTCGTGTCGATTTTTTACTAAGCAATAGGATGTCGCTGTTATAATTTATCATGTTTAAATAGTTTAATTAGATTTAACAGAATTTATGAACATATTTTAAATTTTTCCTTGATTTCGATTTTCGAAAAATTAAACTTAACGGCAACACGTTTTCATGCATGCAATGTTTTGGTAATCAACCTTATGTACAATGTACACAAACCCCAACCTTTTAATGACCATTGACTAAGCTGATGTGTGAAGGTTACATATGTCCACAACCTGTAACCTGATGACTAGTGAGATGCTCTAACTATTGAGCTACATGGAGTAAGATGATGAGTGAAGGTTACATATGTGTACAACCTATAACCTTCTGATGACTAGTAAGATGCTCTAACTATTGAGCTACACGGACTAAGATGTTGAGTGAAGGTTACATATGTGTACAACATGTAACCTTCTGATGACTAGTAAGATGCTCTAACTATTGAGCTACATGGACTAATATGATGAGTGAAGGTTACATATGTGTACAACCTGTAATCTTCTGATGACCAGTGAGATGCTCTAACTATTGAGCTACATGTACTAAGATGATGAGTGAAGTGTGTAACCTTCTGATGACCAGTGAGATGTTCTAACTATTGAGCTATACATGGACTAAGATGATGTGTGAATGTTACATATGTGTACAACCTGTAACCTTCTGATGACCAGTGAGATGTTCTAACTATTGAGCTACATGGACTAAGATGATGAGTGAAGGTTACATATGTGTACAACTTGTAACCTTCTGATGACCAGTGAGATGTTCTAACTATTGAGCTATACGTGGACTAAGATGATGTGTGAATGTTACATATGTGTACAACCTGTAACTTCTGATGACCAGTGAGATGGTCTAACTATTGAGCTACATGGACTGAGATAATGAGTGAAGTGTACAGAGACTTGAGTACCACCACATAGCATAATCATTATTACGTCATCTCACCTGGAACCTCTCCTGTTCAGCGAAGAACGCGCCATTCTTGTCATGTTAAACAGAACCAAATTTCAAATCAAAAATCAAATTTAATTACATTTTTTTAAATTTAATTAATTTTTTAAATATAATTAATTTTTAAATTAAATTTATTTTTTAAACTTAATTTATTTTTTAAAATTTAATTTATTTTTAATTTAATTTAATTTTAAAAATGTAATTTGATTAATTTAATTTAGATAATTTGTTTAATTTATTTATCCAGACCCTGTATCCCAGTTTCTACGGAGCAATGGTTCGACCATTCTTGGGCTGAAGTTGCAAACACATTTTAGATTTATGGTTTAGAGGCATGTTAAGGATGAGAGACTGTTGAGTTTACCTTACATACCTAAAGCTGCAATACCAAAAGTGGTAAGGAGAAGGCTACGATATTGTTCCAATGTGAAGCACTCAAACGCTCTAATTTCTTCATATCTTGGTTCTTGTACACAATGTTGCCGTCATTGCCACATTTCTTGTTATGGTTGGACGTAACTAGAACTTAACCAACATAACTTGTCGTGTCTCATCAAGGCTTGTCGTCTCGTTTTTTTTGTTTTTTTCGGGCAAGCTGAAGTTCTTCGGAAGTGTCTTCCCCTCTCTGTCTTTTATTTTTGTGGTGATGCTCTAACAGAAAATAAAATGGTAAATTAAGTAACGTTAAACATTAACCAGGCAGGTTATGTGTAGTCCTGAGAGAAACTCTCGTTGATGGTGTCTGACGTTTATTGAAGCAATAGTAGCTAGTCTACTTTGAGAGGTGTTTTTTTGGCAAAGTTATATACGTCAGTTGTGAAATAGTCAGTTACCACAACCAGGGGTTGAAATAACAGGTAGCCAGATCGCAACCAGGGGTTGAAATAACAGGTAGCCAGATTGGTAACATCAAAGGTTATTAAATTTTACACTGAGAGCATATCAATAAAATTATCGAATAGTGTCGAAAAGTATTTTTGATGAGTTTGTTGTCGTCGGTATATTTCGTATTGTACAGGCTGCCGCCATGATAATAATGCGCAATCACTGATCTCAAAAATAGGACTGGATTGAGCTTTCTATTGTTTTTGATGCTTGCATATTTGAATAATGTAAATTGCGAGAGATTATTAGAAGCTACGAGTTTGCAAGCAAATCAAACTGTGACGCTCGCGAAATAGGTTTAGTGTCTGGCCAATACAGTTTCTTTGTTAAGATTAAATGCATAAAATCCTGAACCTGATTTGACTTCTCATATTATGCTTCTCTCACTGGATAACTAGAGCCAACGGCGGCCATTACTAAGGAACCAAAGTCGCAGTAAATATGTAGGTAGGCCATGAATCGTTTTACCCAGTAACTTAAAAAATGTCTTCTTGTCCTGTTTATAGTAAAAAATTATTTTATTTTGAGAAGAGAACATAGTAAGAGCACATAATTATCCAACAAAAAACCTCATAGGATCCTCAGTTGGTCCGTTAGTAATGGCGAAATTCTGGCTTCATTTTCTGAACAATAGTTGCTCGATCCAGTCTTATTTCGAGATCAGTGTGCGCAATACTTTATCGAAAGCGGGATCAGTTCAATTCCGGTGCGAACATGCACATTATCAACCTCGTACACAGGTTAACAGATTAAAAATAAAGCACATTGCAACTATGGTGAATGTTTATATTGTGACGGTGACTATTATCACCATGAATGATATTGATACAGATTGATATATTGATACAGATTATTACTCGGTTTACCGTGGTAGAGCGAGTCTAGGTTTCGCCGTTTCGGCTTCGTTTCTATGTTATTGTCAGAGGATTCACAAATCTGCAAAATTACGCAATATTTTCCATAAGGCTTTGCGAAACTTGTATGCGATCGATCTTGCGAGTCACGCGCGTGGTTATAGTTCATCAATGATGTGGCTGATAACAATCTATGGATTCTTCATAAATAAGCTCACGATGACGAGCGATATCGAAACGGATTGGTCCGCGATCTCAAAGAGATTAAACTGAAAGTAAACACGAGTACAATGAATTTGAGAAGCAAGTTCTAACACTCGTAAGCGTTCATCTTCTGATTTATAAATACGGACAAACCGGTTAAAAAACTCGGTTGCGCCTTGTATTTCCAACCTGCTTGTCCGTGTTAGAACAATTACTTACCTGATCGTTAACATGACGTCACAAGCAAACATGATAAAACCTTTCTTTCTGGTACCTGAATTTATGTGGTATATTTTTAAAGTATTGTGGTTCAATTAAGAAAGAAAAACATCCACAAAAATCAAGTTTTACACCTATATACGTGAAATTATGGCTGACTAAAGTTTTCACTTTACCATGCTGTGACGTCACACGCATATCGAAAAATTATCCAAGATGGCGGATCATGGTTGAAAACAGAAATGTCTTTTGTCGAAATTAGTGATGTTGTTTTGCACAAGAGTCGTTTTGTTTCTTGGATTACCCTGTGAAAGCAATTTGCTAATCAGAAAGGCAAAAATAATTTTTTATTGCCATATTCCTTTAAACCAATATTTTTATTTATCGTAAGCAAACGGGCTTTTACAATATTTGACCCACGGTCACAAAATTATAGTAAATACTAAAATATATTTTATGTTGAATTTGATTTATTTTCAATCATGCCACGTTCGTGATAAACCAAGAACGCCGTGAATATTATTCCAACCACATTCAAGAAAACTGCACTGATCAACGGCGATTGTTCAAGGTATTCAAGATACTTACTCTATGAGTCAAATATGTGTCTTTGAACTAACTTGCAAATTATTTTGGTGATTACTTCATTCAAAAGAATATTAACCCTATCTAGACTGGGAGGGGCGGAATCTGCCCACGCTGAATTTAAATACTGATATCTCAATAATAAACACAGCTATGAATCTAAAATTTTGCGACTTTTCCTAGTTATGCATTGGTAGTATGGGTTGAAAAATATTAGGTTTTAAAAAAGTTACAGAGTATTCCTGAACACCTACTGACACGAAATTTCGACAAAAATTTTCATTATAATAGAAACAATAAAAATAAGCACATATCGATTAAGATAAATCTATTTATTGATATAATAACTTATGTACGTTAACAGAACAGTAATAAATAATCCTGAGAACAACTTTTGTTTTCAAATCCGTCATAATTTGTTGTCATGATAACAAAAATGTAACGTATATTCAGTGTTACCATGCCATCAACCTGCCAAATTTCATTGGCATACATCCAATAGTTTTGGAGATATTGGCCGCGGGCAGATTCGCCCCCCCCCCCGTCCAACCACAGAAGACCAAAAAAAGGGTTAGATAGGGTTAACAACTCCTTGGAAATTATATTCACGCAGCGTCTCGCGCTGATAAGTGACGCTGTTGATGATGACTGTACAAATGTCGTCTTTGCTGATTTTAAGACACTATCTGCAGAAGTGGCGCGAAGTCTGATTGGAAAGACTGCTAAGAAATCCTGAAGCTTAGATTCCATATCAACTTAATTGATGTTTTACTGCTAGTTATCACATATATGATCAACTTAATACTTATCGTTTAGAACAGGCCGCTTTGCCAATGCCTGGAAGGAAGCATTAGTACCACCTTCGCATAAGAGCTGATCTTGGTATCGGTGCTAAGGGTCTGCTAATGCTTTTGTATGGTTCCGATCGTATTTGTCAGAACGATGTCAACGCGCGTCAATGAACGTAGGCATAGTCGAATGTTTTACTTGAATCAAGGCTCCTTTCTAGCTTGGGTCCTATATTGTTTACCGTGTACACCGGTAGACTATTCCAAATTGTTGAGGAACATCCGCCTCAAATCCATTCCTACACAGATGAAACACAGTTATATCTTTCATTCAAACCAAATGTGTCTTCTAATACAGACTCCGCTGTCATGTCAATCTCTAACTGCATCAAGGCCACTCGTAAATGGATGATTTCAGACAATCTTATGATAAATTACTCAAAAACTGAACTCATACTTATAAGCACTAAACACCAGTGAGCGAAAATAGATATAGATCATCTTAGTTGGTCAGATATTGGTCACATCTTAGTTAGTTAGATATAGATCACATCTTTCCAAAGGCAGCAAGCAAAACAGCAAATATACATGACATCTTTTAATTAACAGTGAGCATTGAATACACGACTTTTGTTCTGGTTTTAAAGACGCATATGCGAAATGTGTCAATGAATCTGACAAGGCCATTTCGAAAAATTGGCTTTCAGACTCCATCGTTGTAGGAACCAATAACCACTATTATAAAGTTCTCGCATGTTTCAAGTTACAAACTTTGCTCAATACGACCTAGGATGAATTTATTTAAGCGAGTAAACAATCAAAACCTAAAATATTAATTAGTCAGCCAATCGGATGACGTAAAATCTCCATCCAGAATCCACAAAGATTCCCACAGGTTTATGAATAGAGTTTCATCAGGCCTTCTTTTTTCTCGTTTTCTCGTCTTTTCCGGCCCCGCACGGTTTTCAGCGGAAGACGAAAATAAACAAGGCCTGACATTCAGGTGAAACTGCGACATTTTCCTAAAGTTTTTGGAATGCAAGGGTTTTGAAAGTTTTGAAAGTTATCGTAAGTACAGATTGTTGATAACTATTTTAAAATGATGCCGGAGATTTTCTTTGTGATTTCCTCATGTATTCTTGATTTACTTTTCGGCATCTTTTCTGTAACTGTACTTTCTTTAAACCTTCCTGCTTTTGTTTTCAGCTACATATATTGCCTTTTCTTAATGTTATATTCCGCAGAAAAGTTAGGGAACATGATTGTTACTTCGAAGATACTTTTTTAAAGTGATTGGGCTACTTTTCTACCTCACAGCCAGACCGATGCTTTAAAACAATCCTTCATCTTATAGTGGGAGGGCCGTAGAAATAATTTCGAAAATCAGGTAAATTTCTTTCCCACCCCCCTGGTCTTCTTTGCTCGCAACGGCCCTGTATAGTGGTGTACTAATTCTTTTTGCTTTTTCCTCAAAAGGGTACATGGGGTGTGATGACGTTATTCTAAGGGAACTGGATTACATTTCCGTATGATAGAAGGACGGATTGCTGCAACGAAGCCCCAGCTTGTTTAACGGAAGCATTCATTCAAAAAATACTACATTACATTTTAAGCTTGGTTTTGTACTCAACGCTTTGATTAAGCATTTTAATTCGTTGTATTGGTTAAACATTATCATAGCTGTATGTAACTGCACCTGTACGGTTACCATGAAATTGGCGTCGTCCACAGACATGTGCAAGACCAAACTTTGTTTGAATTCCTTGGTACCTCCGAATTGTCGATCTCGAATAGTGAGCATACCATCCACCATTATCACCTATACTAGCCCTCGATCTTCCACTAATACTTGCACTTGCATCTGCACATCTTTTTCTGTCATTTTTCTTCTTTTTTGTACTTGAGTCTGAACTTGTACCTGAATATTTTTAATTTTTTTATTTTCTTGAATTAAAATCTATTATGGGGAAATTAGCTAAGAAATGATATAAAGAAAATTAACAGAAATTATTTCAATATAAATCAACAATCCGAATGTTTTCCGTCCCAGGTAAACGTCAAAACAACTCCTGTGTCTCTTTTTCTGAGAATGAGCAAGAGGAGGAAGAAGAGGATGAGCAAAAGGAAGAAGAGGAAGCACACGCAAAGCACCCCACAATCTAAAACACCCCAAAACACCCACTAAGCGCCCCCAAGATACCCCAAACGCCCAGAGCACCCCTATAATCTAAAACACCCCCAAATACACCCCCAAATACACTCCCAAAACACTCGACAACACCCCCAAAACACTCCAACACCTTCAAAACTTAGTGGTATCTTTATCAGTACGACAGAAGTAAAACAGGCGCTCTTGGTTGGGTCAGTTTTTCTTGACTTTACGTTCACTCGAGGCCCAGCCATGGCGACACATCGGTCTGGGATTCTCGGTTACACCTCCCCACTAAATAGCGATTTATTTTTTGTCGGAGTATGCCTTTGTTTCGATCCTTAATTTGTTATTAATGACTTTCTTGCATGTGCTTTCAGGCGAAATATGTAAATATCAGCCGTATTAAACATCTCTTCTCACTGTTTTCCGAAATGTTTCTTCGCCAAACTATCGCTTACTTTAAGAATGATAATTCGGCCAATCTCTTCATGGCCATATGAAGTTTGCAACTTGGCCATGGTAACAACCGTATCCTAAATATTCATATTTTTATATCTCGCTCAAGCCATATAGCGATACGCTCATAACCTTAGCAAGTACATCCGTAGAAGGCATTTATGACTCATTCGACTCAGTGGTTTAAATACACTCGCTTCGTTGTTCAACGGATGCTATTAACCGAAGCTGAGGATTAAGAATCGCAGAGATTAGTGAATCGAAGATCGGCAAATATCGCAAATAGGCGAAACGGTTTGGGTTCATATCTTCGTAGATCGGTAGAAGATCTAAATGGGTATTTCAACGTAAAGACGATCGTATCAATCTCTATGTTGATCGAGACATGAGCTAGTATAAAGCATACGATGTTTCTTCAACGCTATCTCTCTTCAGTTCATTCCAGATTATATTATTTAGCCAAGTTCGATTGTGCGCATGCGCTGCTCTCGGAGCTGCCTACTGTCCAACAACGAGTTTGACCACATTCACATCAAGTGTATAAATACAAAGGTGTTTCGTATACAGTTAACGGACATGAAGGCAACCTTTGATAGTGACGTAACTTCATCATTGGGAAGAATCGGCAGCACTCGGATAGGTATCTGTTAGGGAGTTAATTTAAAGGTGCACAGGGGAGATATGGACAGGTCCTACAGGTACACGAGCTAGGGCTAGGGATACTGACAGTTCAATGACGTAATCTGAATAGTAAATGTGCGTTAGGGTTAAGGGGTCATGGATGTGCACGAGCTAGGTTTGGGGGAATTAGAAGAGTGACGTATGTATCAATAATAAGTTGAATAATTTAACGAGGCGGCAGAAATAGTGACGTCATGGGTGTAATGTTTTGTTTTTAAGGTGTTTATTTCACTCTCACTCTACTAACTCACAAACCCGAAAAGAGCCCCGTTTCCTCGTGGTCATCCGGGTTATCTCTCTAATACACACGTGACTAAACTAAGATAGAAACACTACATCCCTCCCCACTTTTGGAAAGAAGACCTATAAAAGTATGTGTCAACAAAATATTAAAATAAATAGTTATATAATGCGAAGCAAAGTTATTTCATGTCCGAGTACTTTTTGTCGAAGTTCTCAATTAAAATACTCTGCTCTATCGTTGTGATTGTAATCCAAATCTTGCAGGACGCTTTCTTATTCTTCTGGGATAGCGAGGTAACTCAGGGGCCTTGGTTGCCGCTACATCTGCTTCCTGCACGGGATCATCATCTTCTTCCTCATCATTCGTCTCATCATCTTAGTTGTTGCCTGGCTTAAAGCACGACGAATCTCTGGTAATCGTTGCGTTGTTATTCGTTGCTGTCACCATGGATCCCTTCTTGTGCATAACAACGTATGAATCAGGTTTGTAGGGTGTATCTCTCTTCCTCTTCGAGTCATCGCGTTTGACCAATACTGTATCACCTTTCTGGATCGTTGAAGGTTTCACATAGGCATTAGCATCCGCATACTTCTTCATCTTCGACTTAGCCTTGCGTTCTTGTTCCTCAACTGCTGGATCTTGTAGGCTCTTTTCCAACTCTGGTAACTTCGTCTTCATTGCTCGACCAAATAGTGCGGTTGCTGGAGGGACCCTTGTTCTGGTGTGAGGGGTAGCTATGTAGTTCCTAAGAAACCGGTGCATTTCCTGTTTCCAATTTTTATGCTCTACGGCCGCTGTCTTGATCACTTTCTTTACCGTTCTCACGAACCGTTCAACTTCGCCATTCGCTCTTGGCCACCTTGGCGTTATCTTTCGGTGCTTGAAACCAAGCACTTGTGCCAAAGACTGGAACTCATGGCTGTTGAAAGGCAGTCCGTTGTCCGTCTTTACTACACTGTAAATTCAAAAGAGTCGTTTTGACCCCAAGGAGTCATTTCAGCACCTTTACTCGAAGGGTCATTTTGACCCTTCAAGGAGTGGTTTTGACTCTAAGGGTTGTTTTGACCCCAACATGGGGTCAAAATGACACTTTAGTGGACTCCATGAACTCTTTCTAGGAGTTATACGACTCCTGGAGGAGTCGATGGACTCTTTGTTAGAGTCATAGCACTCTTTGTTGGAGTCACAGCACTCTTTGTTGGAGTCCGAGGACTCTTTGTTAGAGTCATAGCACTCTTTGTTGGAGTTATTATGCTCTTTCTTGGAGTCATTGTAGTTTTTCTTGATTTGTGGATAAGTTGAGGTAAAAATTGGTAATTAAATATATAAAATTATTCTATTCAAAAATATTTGAATAATTATGAACTATTCTGTATTCTGTTTTAGTAATACATGAAAAACAACTGAATAGCTGATTTCACTAATATCATAAATGAAATTGAATGCATCATTGTCTTTATATATGGTTGTCTACACACCAAATCTGTCTAACATTACACCAATCTGGTCTAAAATAATACTGAAATCCTCAGGCTCCGCCAAGCTGACAACATTGTTAAAATCTCTCTGAACATGGTATAAAAATGCCGACCGGTACTTTATTCCACCTAGCACGTGATCAGAGTGACACGTGATGTTATGGCGCAATATTTCGATATTCGTCGCTTCGCGATTTTACATGTTTTGCGTACGAAGAGAAGCTCGTATCTTTATAACTTTATTTGACGTATGAAACCTATCTAGAAGCGAGATGAAATACGTATTGATCCACTGGACTTCTACCAACTAGACGACTATCCTTACTAAAGATTTTGTTCACGATTATGCTCGTTAATCCGAAGAAAGAAGGCATGCAGTTGATCACTGTTGTTTTCACAAAGCAGTTGTCAAACGGTCAAACCGCCTAAAGGTGGCTGGAAAGCGTATCTGGGGCGCGTGATTGCTGCGACTGGTGAGTTGTATATAATTTGTTAATGACTTTGGTGATAATCTACTGCTCTCTTAATGTTTAATAATACTTAAATCTGTGTTTCATAATTGCGAATCACCATTAATTTTGGACGCCATTGACATTATTCGTCGAGTGAGTCGCTGTTGAAACATTTATATTGATCAGCTTTCGTCAATTGCTCATAAGGCCTTTGAAAGTTTTCTGAAAAAGGTCTTATGAGCCAGTTAAGCCCCTGAAGAAAAATGCACCAATATTACTGTACTAGAACTGTTTATTATATGAAATCTTGCTATTCATCAAAGCAATTAAACTGATTTAATTCTAAGAGAAACTGGTTGCTGGTTGGCACTTAGTTATGACAATGTTGAAGTTATAATGAAGTAAAACTTTGAGTGTGAAGATGCAACTGAGATGGGTTGTGAAAAATATAACTTCAAGGCACAGCTCTTGGGATTATGGAGTCCTATGACAGGAGCTTCATGGCAACAAGTTCAGTATGATATGATGGTGGTATTATGCCATTATGAAGTGAATGGATATTTTACTGAGAATATTTGGCATTTACACTACATTAATTGGATGACATATTAAAGGTATAGTGAAGTGTGATAAACCGACTGGAACCAGTTAAGAAAAATGCAACTACAAGACTAGCCTGTGTCACACCCCTGACTCGTCTTGGTACGAGTAAGTACGAGTACTTACTAACTAGGCTTCCTTATGGCCCTTCTACACGATACAATTCATTGTATACGATTGTCATTCTGGCATACATTGTTGTATACGATTGTCGTACTGGCGTATGCAATTGTTTGCACACAACATAATTCTTGTTTCTGATTCGATGGTGAATGTTTACATGCGTGTACAGTTTGATCACATACACCAAGATGACAATCGTATAGGACAAATCGTATAGGACAAATCGTACTGTGTACAGATGGTCCTTTAAGTACTTTGGTCTAATATAGTTATGCATTCATGTTTAAAACCATCAGGAGCCACCTTAATTGAGTGTAAATGCCAAATATTCTCAGTAATAAACCCATTCACTTCATTCGTGGCATTTCCACCATGGTCGTACAGGTATATACTGAACTTGTAGCCAAGCTCCCATAGTTCAGTCGGTTAGTGTGCTGGTGTACTGTATATTGCCAGGGTCGCAGAGTTCAATTCCCAGTATTATCTAGTTTGAATTAGTTGAGGAAATATTGAAATAATATGTATTTCCCCCTGTACCGTAATTTAGAGAGTGAGATTTTACATTATATCTGTCAAGTTTTTGCATGGCATATTGAAGTGATATGTAGTTTCTTGTGACCGACACGATGTGCTATTTGCACATAGAAATCTATTACTGTAATTCATGAAGACTTCCAATTTATTATCAACCTTATTTGGAAATATATTCTGTCCCAGTTATCAGTCACAGGGAAATGCAAGGAAGGCCATCCTGCTCTGGACTGTGTGAAGGTCAAACTAATAATTGGTCAGAAATTGGCTATACGGTAATTAAAAAATTGAAATTGGTTATAATTACATTACAGCAAAAGATTGATTCACTAAGCAGAAAATGCAATCAGATTATAATAAATATTAGTGCCCACCACAAAACATGGATAAAAGCCAGGATATACAGTAATGTATGAAAAAATGTACGAAAGGGATTCTCAATTAATGCTCAGAGTGCCGATAACTTACTTTAGGACTTTCCTTGGAAAAAATATGTGTTGTTGTGCATGTGTTTAAATTGTAATTTTTAACAATAAGAGACCTATTATGCCTCTCTCAAAAAGTCCCCTCAAATCTTTAATAATACCAGGTTTTTGTTGTAATCTAAATTTAGTAACACCAAAGCCATTGGATAATTATCATTCAATGGTATCAAGACAACAAACTTAAACTAGTGGTCTGTCGCCAATGCTAATTGGCTATGCTACTATAGGTCTATTTGTGATAGACCACTTATAGTGAGATTAAGCACCAGTTTTGAAAATCAAAACAATGCAGAAACTTTGCAGTTTGTCTTTATTTTCATATTTTAAGTTTGACTGACTAGTTTATTGATACAAAAACAATTAACTTGTGATGAGCGTTAGACAACTTGGCTTGCATCTAATTGTTAAATTGACTGGTACCGTATGTATATCTGCCTAATTTATCACTATGGTTCTGGATTATACTGTAGGTCAATGTTATAGGTCAAGTGAAGGGTTGATTCTGCATTCTCATCTCTATTACTTCTCTTTCATTATTTCCTTTCAAATAAAAAAGTAATTAACAAAAGCAAGTATTTAGAGCTACAGTACTGTACCTCTTCACTTGATTTTTTTAAAAATACTTCTAGAAATATCTCTTTTATACCTGTAGGACTATATCCCTCTTATTAATATTTTAAAATTTATATATTTATTTATTTTCAGCTCATGTCCTGAAGCACTTCTATAAAGCAACAGAATACACCAATGAGGCAACAATGGCATTATGGCACAAACATGGAGAAATGAAAGGCGTGCAATTGGTAGGAAGATAAAGGATGAAAACAGTTAGAACATTTTATTGAAACAAAACATTGATAATATAACTGAAAATTTCATGTTTTTATAATGTTAATTGAATTTTTAGTGAAAATTGACACTACGTTTAGTTATTTCTTGCAAAACTCTTCCAAAGTCTTTGACACATTGACTCATGCCTTCATTAGATCTATAATTCCTCTGATGAATTAGAACACAGTAACTAGGTCCACAGCTTAGCAGGAAATAAATAAACGTAGTGTTTCAACCGAATATCGTTACTTAGTTTTAAATGGGCTTTTAGTGAAATATGTGTGAGTTACTAAAACAAGATGTTAATCTGGGCCAGTTGTTTGAATGTCCATTAATTGGGTATGATAATATGTTTACCTTGATTAGGACTGATATTGTACTATTGAGAAATATGTTTAAGTACATTTTAAAACCTACCAGTACAGTATGTTGTTGACATATTTAGTTAATAAATTATTGAAAATATTGACATATTTAGTTAATAAACTATTTTACATAATCTTTATTTTTGTTTCTGTGTATATGCAATATGCATGTATCATTCAAATTACAGGAATCATTCAAATAACATTGTTAATTTGCACAACTTGTTATAAAGTAGAATGAACTTCATAAAGGGTACCAATGACTCTTCAAAGGAGTTGAAATGATCCAAAAAAGGGTAAAATTGACTCCTTAAAAGGTGTCGTCTGACCCTACATAAGTGTAGAAATGACCAAAAAGAAGGGTCAAAATGACTCCTTCAAAGGTGTCGTCTGACCCTACATAAGAGTAAAAATGACCCAAAAGAAGAGTTAAAATGACTCCTTTAAAGGTGTCGTCTGACCCTACATAAGAGTAGAAATGACTCCTTCAAAGGTGTCAAAATGACTCCTTCGAAGGTGTCAAAATGACTCCTTCAAAGGTGTCAAAATAACTCCTTCAAAGGTGTCAAAATGACTCCTTCAAAGGTGTCAAAATGACTCCTTCGAAGGTGTCAAAATGACTCTTGTAAAGGGTAGAAATGACTCTTTAAAGGAGTAGGCCAAAAAGGTGTCAAAATGACTCCTTCGAGGTGTCGTCCTGGGGTCAAAAAAATGACTCCTTCAAAGGAGTCAAAATGACTCTTTTGAATTTACAGTGTACGTCTGGTATCCCAAATTCGTAGAACACTTTGTCTACTCTTGGAATTACCGTGTTGGCTGAAGTCGATTTAACTGTTTCGACGACCGGGTATCTGGAATAGTCGTCCGTGATTATCAAGAGATAATCGCTGTTTGGAAGCTCAGCAAAGTCCATGCTGACTTCTGACCATGAGTAGTGGAGATATATTGAGTGGTTCACGTTTGGACTCCGGCGTGGAGATCAAACACGCACAGCATGACTCATGGACTTTCTTTTCTACCATCTTGTCGATGCCGGGAAACCACACCTTTTCGCGTAGGAGCGACTTCGTTTTCACAACGCCTTGGTGTCCATCGTGTGCTAAGTTTACCACGCGCTCTTGTAGTTTCCTGGGGACGACAATCTTTATTCCTCGAAGCATCACTTGGGCCGTCGCGCTGACCGTCAGTTCATTTTTTACCTTCTGCAACGTGTTATAAGCCGTGTCTACGTCCTGTCGCTTACTTGCTTCGTACCACTTTCCCGTCAGGATTGCCTCGGATACAGCTTGCAAGGTTGCATCAACTTTGGTTGCTTCTTCGATGTCATGGACAGTTAGTGCCTTTGGTGTTGAGGTCACGGTAAGGTAATTAACGTATTCTTCTGCATTCTTCTGTTGTCGGCTGTGGTTGTCTGTTTGGAGGGATGACGTGACAAGTAATCCACAGGGTTTTCTTCCCATTTTGTGTAGCGTACGGTCAGTTGGTATGGTTGAAGCCTGAGGGCCCATCTCTCGATTCTGGCTGGAGGCTTGGAGCTTGAGTTGCCGTAGATAGCCACGAGAGGCTTGTGGTCGTGTAGATTGTCACAGGCTTTCCGTATATGTAAAGGTGGAGGTGTTTGCAGGCCCAGACAATGGCAAGGGCCTCGCGTTCCGTCTGGCTATAGCGTTGCTCAGTCTCCGTTAGGGAACGACTTGCATAGGTGACGATGTGGCTATTACTGTCTTTCTGTCTACTTGCGAGAGAGTGGCAGCTAAACCCACGGGGCTGGCGTCGACCGATATTTCGGTATCTTTGGCTGGATCAAAATATGCTGTAACAGGTGCATCAACCAGCGCTTCCTTCGATTGAGCAACGGCCTGGTCGTGCTCGGATGCCCATTCAAAAGGTTGACCTTTGTGGGTTAACTTGCGTAGCGGTTCAGTCTTGGTTGCGTAGTCTTTGATGAAGCGCGAACAGTAGTTGGTCTGTATGTTGACGATGTCCTCAATTTTCTTGGGGTCCGGTGTGATACCCTCTCCTGAAAAGACATAACCAAAGAACTCGAGCTTGTCTTTGTCATACTCGCACTAGCTTCTGCCTGTTCAAGGCTAACCCACGTTCTTTGAGCCTCCTGAATACTTCTTCCAGGCTTTGGTCGTGCTCGCTTTGTGTCTTTCCGAAGACTAAGGATGTCGTCGCTGATAGTTCAGTCTCTTAAACCGCATCAGGCCCAGGCGATTACCGAAGGTGGTGATATAACGCGATTCGGGTGCTAGCTCGAGCTGGTTTTATCCTTGGTTTAAATCCAATTTGCTAAACACTTTGGTAAATTAAGGTCACCGACGATCTCCTTGATGGTGGGTGTTACATGGCACTCACGCCTGATAGCTTGATTTGCTTGACGCATGTCTACGCGTACGCGGACTTTTCCAGGAGACTTTGGCTTGGCTGCAACGACGATAGGCGATACCCATGGCGTGGGACCTTCAATGCGCTCGACGACACCGAGTTCCGCGTCTCGCTTTAGTTTCTCTTCCAGCTGCTGACGTACTTGGAACGGAACCCTTCGGTGAGGCTGTACGACTGGCGGGACACAATCGTCGATATGGAGTTTGATCTGGTATACTTTAATAGTTTGTCGTATTCCTTAATCAGCTGCTCTGTTCTCGGGGAGTTGGTTGACTTGGTGTACTGCTTTTAAGAGTCCAAGTTCTTGTGATGTTTTCCAGTTCAGCAGTGAGCCACCTGATCCCTTGACTACGTAAAGTTTATCTTCTACGCACTTCGTCTTACACTTCAAGACGGTCTTGAACTGTCCTAAAACTTTCAACGACTTGTTGGACTTGTATGGATGAATCTTCACCTTTGTTTCCTGAAGCTTGGGGGCCTTTGACAACGCTTGGTAGTCTCTCTCATCTAGTACATTAACACTAGCACCAGAGTCAGCCATGATTGTCATTGGAGTGTTGTGAATTACGATTTTGAACATGGGCTGCGATTGCTGTTTACAAGTAATGATGGAAAAGGCGTAAGCATCTTCTTCTGAACTGGAGCTTTCATCGGCAAGGTTTTGAACGTTGAGTTGCTCTCGGTTCTAGCATTCTTTGATCTGCATACGGCTTCGTAGTGGTTTTGTTTTCCACTGTTTCTACGCGGGACACGTTGTTTTGCCGCCCGGGTGTGGATACTCTTTGCCACAGTTCCGGCACTTGCTACCTTCCGCTCCGGGTACAGAATTCCGGGTTGTTTTCGCACCGCCCGACTTGCTTCGGAGTTCTTCTCGGCTTGTGTCCCGTGAGCTTGTTAAGGTAGCAAAAATATTTTTCAAAAAATTTTTTCCAGGAAAAGTTGTATTTTTAACAAAAATCAGTGACAAAATATACCTTTCACTGATGGATACCGATGTTCAGAGAAATGGTAATGAAAAAAACAAGCAAAAATGATTTTGTAGCATCTTGTAGTATTGTTTTCTCAGAATGCATTTTGTAGCAACCTCGCCATCTTCAAACACTATTTCTCTCTTATTTCTCCATATATTTTAATGAAATCTTCGCCACAGACTCTTGCATGAATATCTAAGGGAATGATGATAGGAATTTCGAATCTGATTAAAACTTGTTGAATTATCTGACATTATTAATATTGCGAAAATTGAAAAAGATGAAAAAAGCATGTCAGAAAATAGCTGAGCACTTAATCTTGAAAGTGTTACTATCAGAATATGCCTAAACATCTGCAACTTCCAGGACCCTATATCTGAAAATGCCTGAGCAATCTTGCTTGAAGTATATCTGAGTTTTGACATATCGGCGGCCATGTCAGCTAATTAGCATAATTTATGCAAATTTCTTTTTTTGTGGAAATATATTTTTTCATATGTTCTTTCAAATGGTTGCCACAGTTAATTGTTATATTGTAGAGTATTAAAATTGATTATGTGGGATCTGGCTACCTTAAGGTGAGTTCTGGGTTTTGCAGTGCTTTCATGCGAAGTTTGTCCGATAAACAGTTCTGCACAATTTGCGTTTTCATTTCCCTGTCATTGTCTGCAAATTTACAAGTCGCCGCTAGCTGTCGCAGACGAGTGTGAAATGTTGAAATGCCTTCTCCACTTTCTTGCTTGGCCTTACGAAACACGTATATCTCCTACTCACGATTCTTCTTCGGGGTGAAATAGTTTTATTAGCGCCGTAGTTGCCTTTTCAAATGGGGTTTCGTCATTCCTCGGTGTTGGGTAACGTTTCGAAGATTTCGTTTACGCTTTCTCCAGCATAGTGTAGTAAAAGATCTCTTTGTCTTTTCACGTTGTCTACATCCAATGCAAGCAGAAGATTTTTCAAACGAGTGAGCCATTTCTTCCAACGAACACTGACATCACCAATCTCCGAGTGAACATCAAATTCAGCAAACTGCGGAAGAACTGCTGCCATGTTCTTCTTGTTGACTTTGTTCAAAGATTGTTCCTTTTAATTACCAAGATTTATAATGGGACTTCGAATCCCATCTCCTCGTTGCCAATGTAATGTTTTGTTTTTAATGTGTTTATTTCACTCACACTCTACTAACTCACAACTCGAAAAGAGCCCCGTTTCCTCGTGGTCATCCGGGTTCTCTCTATAATACACACGTGACTAAACTAAGATAGAAACACTACAATGGGTGGACCAAAAAGCTCCATTCGCTCCTCCCGTCTGAGAACCCCTACTCTGTTAAATAATAAAAATTTAAAAAAAATGGTGACGCCATCGGTGGAACATAAGGCTGCACCGGCCGTAGAACCCCCTCGGTTGAGCATAAGGCTCTACCGAACTCAGACCCCCCTTCCCTTCACTACGTATATCCAATGATATACTCGTACAATGTGCTTTCGATATATCATTCTGTTTTTTTACTTTTTGTTTGAATAAAACTAGTTAATCAAGTCTTTCTCAAAGGAATCCGCTTTATTCGATCGCGTAAGTGATTCAATTTATCGCCCATGTTTTGT
The DNA here is from genome assembly GCA_035772405.1 of Chrysogorgia sp. JL179-B06. NCBI lineage: Eukaryota > Metazoa > Cnidaria > Anthozoa > Scleralcyonacea > Chrysogorgiidae > Chrysogorgia > Chrysogorgia sp. JL179-B06. The sequence continues at coordinate 1,820,000 of JAYKKM010000215.1, read as the reverse complement.
TTTCGTTCGCATATGTTCCAATATAATATTCAGTTTCAACAATACCTTGAACGGATGGGGTGTCGTCCTTTGCTTTACTTTGCACTTAGAAATCGAAAGTAAGAATTAGTGAAGATAAAATTAATAGACGATACCTGGACGATCGTCAAGATCATATCCTCAGAAAAATAATTATGTGTCCCGTACAAGAATGATGAAGAATGTAACAGGTTCGATTCCTGTACCGGACTCAGAATCATTTTTCTGAGGATATGCTTGACGATCGTCCACGTATCGTCTGTCTACTCCGAGTTCTCCCACATTCACTACAACATCGTGTATATTAACGCATAAAATTAAGTGTGCTAGACAATTGTAATCTATGTAGAAGTACCGTACAAAATTTCATCCTCAAGATATCTTTGTTTTAATAATAGCAAGTAAAGATGTTAACGTAAATGTCTTTGGTCGCTGTTTTCAAATAAAGTCCGCTATATATATTTTGATTAATAACTAAATAATTCATGATTGTAACGTCGCGAATGATTGGTGGAAATGACATCTGCGGACCAATTTTCCATTTAATTCGTTTTTTTTAGTTTTGCCAAAAAAATTCTTTCAAGCTAAGTTAATTTACGTTCACGAGAACGGGCCCGACTTTGGAATCAGTGGCAGTTGAACAAACTAAAACGTAAAGTGAGTAAACAATTAAAACAAAAAAATCTTAATTAGTAAGCCAAGACGATTGCGTAAAATCTCCATCCAGTATCTAGACGTATTCCCACAGATTTAGCCATCTTCAACGCCCGCCTGTTTTCCGGAGCAAGTTTTTCAGGGGAAGACGAGAATAAAGAAGACCTGATATTCATGTGAAACTGGTACATTTTCCTCAAACTTTTAGAATGCAAGGTTTTTTAAAGTTTTGAATGTTATGGTAAGTACAAATTGTTGATTACTATTTTAAAATGATGCATGAGATTTGCAATGTGATTTCCTACTGTGTCCTTGATTTACTTGTCAACATCTTTTCTGTAACTGTACTTTATTTAAACCTTCCTGCTTTGGTTTTCAGCTCCATATATTGGTTTTTGTTAACGTTATATTCCTCATAAAAGTTACGGGACATGATTGTCACTTCAAGATCTTTTTTAACGTGATTGGGCAACTTTTCTTCCTCACAGCCAGACCAATGCTTTAAAACAATCCTTCATCTTATAGTGGTGTACTAATTCGTTTGCTTTTTTACTCGAAAGGGTACAGGGGGTGTGATGAAGTGTAATCAATGCTTTGATTAAGCATTATAAATTCGTTGGATTGGTTTAAACATTATAATAGCTGTATGTAACTGTACCTGTACTTGCACTAGCCCGCGATCTTCCACTCATACTTGCACTTGCATCTGCACTTCTTTTTCTTTCCTTTTTCTTCTTTTTTCTAATTGTTTCTGAACTTGTACCTGAATATTTTAATTTTTTTATTTTCTTGAATTAAAATATATTATAGGGAAATTTAATAGCTAAGAATTTATATAAAGAAAATTAACACAAGTTATTTCAATATACAAAACAACAATCCGAATGTTTTCCGTTCCATGTGAACGTCAAAAGAAGTCCTGCGTCTCTTTTTCTGAGAATGTAAATACCGATCTATTTAGACACAATCAGGATCTATATTTTGATTAGGAGGGCTATTATCTTGGTTATCCAAGCTACCAAATACTTGTACATTTTTCATAACACACACTCAAATACCGGACTCACAACCCCCTTCCCTATACTCTGTATACCCAATGATATACTCGCATATTGTGCTTTTGAGATGTCATTCTGTTTACTTCTCGTTTGAATCAAACTTGTTAATCAAGTCTTTCTCAAAGGAATCCGCTTTATATGATAGCGTAAGTGATTTAATTTATTGCCAATGTTTTGTTTATGTTCGCATATGTTTCAATATAATATTTCACAATATGGAAGCCCTTATCCTAACACTTAGTTTAGACTATACCTTGAACTGATGGTGTGTCGTCTTTTGCTTCACTTTTTCCTTGAATATCGAAATTAAGAATTTGTAAAGACAAAAATAATCGTTAAAGTTATATATGTGAGTGTGCAAGACAATTGTAATCTATGTAGAAGTACTGTGCAAAATTTTATCGTTAAGAATTTTTGTTTTTAATATCAAGTAAAGATGTTAATGTAAATGTATTTGGTTGCTGTTTCCAAATGAAGTCCGCTATATATATTTTGATTAATAACTAAATAATTCATGATAGCAACGTCGCGAATGATTGGTGGAGATGACATTTGCAGACCAAGTAGCCAAAGACATTTTTTCGATTTTAATTTCGTTTTTTTTAGTTTTACCAAAAAATATTGATAATTTATTTCAAGCTAAGTTAATCATGAGAAGGGCACGCACTTTGGAATCAGTGGCAGTTTGAATAAAGTAAAACGTATAATAACTCATACGCTACAGTGCCAATGAATATGACAACGCCATTTTGAAAAATCGTTCGATTTGGTTTGCGACTCCATTGGTTGTAGGAACGAATGTTATAAAGTACTCGTTGGTTTCAAGTTACAAACTTTGCTCAATATGACCTATATATGATGAATTTATATAAGTGAGTAAACAATCAAAACAAAAAATCTTAATTAGTAAGCCAAGACGATGGCGTAAAATCTCCATCCAGTATCTAGACGTATTCCCACAGATATATGAATTGAGTTTCCTCAGGCCATCTTCAACGCCCGCCTGTTTTCCGGAGCAAATTTTTCAGGGGAAGACGAGAATAAAGAAGACCTGATATTCATGTGAAACTGGTACATTTTCCTCAAACTTTTAGAATGCAAGGTTTTTTTGAATGTTATGGTAAGTACAAATTGCTGATTACTATTTTAAAATGATGCATGAGATTTTCGATGTGATTTCCTGCTGTATCCTTGATTTACTTGTCAACATCTTTTCTGTAACTATACTTTATTTAAACCTTCCTGCTTTGGTTTTCAGCTGCATATATTGGTTTTTGTTAACGTTATATTCCTCATAAAAGTTACGGGACATGATTGTCACTTCAAGATCTTTTTTAACGTGATTGGGCAACTTTTCTTCCTCACAGCCATACCAATGCTTTAAAACAATCCTTCATCTTATAGTGGTGTACTAATTCGTTTGCTTTTTTACTCGAAAGGGTACAGGGGGTGTGATGAAGTGTAATCAATGCTTTGACTAAGCATTATAAATTCGTTGGATTGGTTTAAACATTATAATAGCTGCATGTAACTGTACCTGTACTTGCATTTGTACTAGCCCGTGATCTTCCACTAATACTTGTACTTGCATCTGCACTTCTTTTTCTTTTCTTTTTCTTCTTTTTTCTAATTGTTTCTGAACTTGTACCTGAATATTTTTATTTTTTTAATTTCTTGAATTAAAATATATTATAGGGAAATTTAATAGCTAAGAATTTATATAAAGAAAATTAACACAAGTTATTTCAATATACAAAACAACAATCCGAATATTTTCCGTTCCATGTGAACGTGAAAAGAAGTCCTGCGTTTCTTTTTCTGAGAATGTAAATACCGATCTATTTAGACACAATCAGGATCGACATTTTGATTAGGAGGGTTATTATCTCGATTATCCAAGCTACCAAATACTTATACATTTTTCATAACACACACTTAAATACCGGACTCACAACTCCCTTCCCTACACTATGTATACCCAATGATATGCTCGCATATTGTGCTTTCGAGATGTCATTGTGTTTACTTCTCGTTTGAATCAAACTTGTTAATCAAGTCTTTCTCAAAGGAATCCGCTTTATATGATAGCGTAAGTGATTTAATTTATTGCCAATGTTTTGTTTATGTTCGCATATGTTTCAATATAATATTTCACAATATGGAAGCCCTTATCCTAACACTTAGTTTGGACTATACCTGGAACTGATGGTGTGTCGTCTTTTGCTTCACTTTTTCCTTAAATATCGAAATTAAGAATTTGTAAAGACAAAAATAATCGTTAAAGTTATATATGTGATTGCGCAATGACCTTGAGTGTGCTAGACAATTGTAATATATGTAGAAGTACCTTGCAAAATGTTATCGTTAAGATATTTTTGTTTTTAATATCAAGTAAAGATGTTAATGTACATGTATTTGGTTGCTGTTTCCAAATGAAGTCCGCTATATATCTTTTGATTAACAACTAAATAATTCATGATTGTAACGTGGCGAATGATTGGTGGAGATGACATCTGCAGATCAAGTAGCCAAAGAAATTTTTCCCATTTTAATTTCGTTTTTTTTAGTTTTGCCAAAAAATATTGATAATTTATTTCAAGCTAAGTTAATCATGAGAACAGCACGTACTTTGGAATCAGTGGCAGTTGAATAACGTAAAACGTATAATAACTCAAACGCTACAGTGCCAATGAATATGACAACGCCATTTCGAAAAATTTTTCGATTGGTTTGCGACTCCATTGGTTTTAGGAACGAATGTTATAAAGTACTCGTTGGTTTCAAGTTACAAACTTTGCTCAATATGACCTATATATGATGAATTTATATAAGTGAGTAAACAATCAAAACAAAAAATCTTAATTAGTAAGCCAAGACTATGGCGTAAAATCGCCATCCAATATCTAGACGTATTCCCACAGATTTATGAATTGAGTTTCCTCAGGCCATCTTCAACGCCCGCATGTTTTCCGGAGAAAGTTTTTCAGGAGAAGACGAGAATAAAGAAGGCCTGATATTCATGTAAAACTGGTACATTTTCCTCAAACTTTTAGAATGCAAGGTTTTTTAAAGTTTTGAAAGTTATGGTAAGTACAAATTGTTGATAAATATTTAAAAATGATGCAGGATATTTTCTATGTGATTCCTGCTGTAACCTTGATTTACTTGTCAACATCTTTTCTGTAACTGTACTTTATTTAAACCTTCCTGCTTTTGTTTTCAGCTGCATATATTGGTTTTTGTTAATGTTATATTCCTCATAAAAGTTACTGGACATGATTGTCACTTCAAGATCTTTTTTAACGTGATTGGGCTACTGTTCTTCCTCACAGCCAGACCGGTGCTTTAAAACAATCCTTCATCTTATAGTGGTGTACTAATTTGTTTTGCTTTTTTACTCGAAAGGGTACATGGGGTGTGATGAACTTGTTCTAAGCAAGCCCAAGCTTGTATAATGGAGGGCATTCATTCGAAGAAATACTACATTAAATATTAAGCTAGGTTTTGTACTCAATGCTTTGATTAAGCATTATAAATTCGTTGGATTGGTTTAACCAATGCAATGCAGTGCAATGCAATGTAAATGTAATGTAACGTAACGTAACGTAACGTAACGTAACGTAACGTAACGTAACGTAACGTAACGTAACGTAACGTAACGTAACGTAACGTAACGTAACGTAACGTAACGTAACGTAATGTAATGTTGTGAAGTACTACAGGACCTCACTGAAAAATACTCCGGTGACGTGGGTATCCTGATTAAATATTATTATTATTATTATTATTATTATTAAACATTGTAATAGCTGTATGTAACTGTACCTGTACTTGCACTTGTACTAGCCCGCGATCTTCCACTCATACTTGCACTTGCATCTGCACTTCTTTTTCTTTCCTTTTTCTTCTTTTTTCTAATAGTTTCGGAACTTGTACCTGAATATTTTTATTTTTTTATTTTCTTGAATTAAAATATATTATAGGGAAATTTAATAGCTAAGAATGTATATAAAGAAAATTAACACAAGTTATTTCAATATATATAACGACAATCCGAATGTTTTGCGTTCCATGTGAACGTCAAAAGAAGTCCTGCGTCTCTTTTTCTCAGAATGTAAATACCGATCCATTTGGGCACAATCAGGATATACATTTTGATTAGGAGGGTTATTATCTTGGTTATGCAAGCTACCAAATACTTATTCATTTTTCATAACACACACTTAAATACCGGACTCACAACCCCCTTCCCTATACTATGTATACCCAATGATATACTCGCATATTGTGCTTTCGAGATGTCATTCTGTTTACTTCTCGTTTGAATCAAACTTGTTAATCAAGTCTTTCTCAAAGGAATCCGCTTTATATGATCGCGTAAGCGATTTAATTTATTGCCAATGTTTTGTTTACGTTCGCATATGTTTCAATATAATATTTCACAATATGGAAGCCCTTATCCTAACACTTAGTTTAAACTATACCTTGAACTGATGGTGTGTCGTCTTTTGCTTCACTTTTTCCTTAAATATCGAAATTAAGAATTTGTAAAGACAAAAATAATCGTTAAAGTTATATATGTGATTGCGCAATAACCTTGAGTGTGCTAGACAATTGTAATATATGTAGAAGTACCTTGCAAAATGTTATCGTTGAGATATTTTTTTTTTAATATCAAGTAAAGATGTTAATGTACATGTATTTGGTTGCTGTTTCCAAATGAAGTCCGCTATATATCTTTTGATTAACAACTAAATAATTCATGATTGTAACGTGGCGAATGATTGGTGGAGATGACATCTGCAGATCAAGTAGCCAAAGAAATTTTTTCCATTTTAATTTCTTTTTTTTTAGTTTTGCCAAAAAATATTGATAATTTATTTCAAGCTAAGTTAATCATGAGAACAGCACGTACTTTGGAATCAGTGGCAGTTGAATAACGTAAAACGTATAATAACTCAAACGCTACAGTGCCAATGAATATGACAACGCCATTTCTAAAAATCGTTCGATTGGTTTGCGACTCCATTGGTTTTAGGAACGAATGTTATAAAGCACTCGTTGTTTTCAAGTTACAAACTTTGCAATTTATATAAGTGAGTAAACAATCAAAAACAAAAAATCTTAATTAGTAAGCCAAGACGATGGCGTGAAATCTCCATCCAGTATCTAGACGTATTCCCACAGATTTATGAATTGAGCTTCCTCAGGCCATCTTCAACGCCCGCCTGTTTTCCGGAGAAAGTTTGCAGGGGAAGACGAGAATAAAGAAGGCCTGATATTCATGTGAAACTGGTACATTTTCCTCAAACATTTAGAATGCAAGGTTTTTTAAAGTTTTGAAAGTTATGGTAAGTACAAATTGTTGATAAATATTTAAAAATGATACAGGATATTTTCTATGTGATTTCCTGCTGTACCCTTGATTTACTTTTCAACATCTTTTCTGTAACTGTACTTTCTTTAAACCTTCCTGCTTTTGTTTTCAGCTGCATATATTGGTTTTTGTTAATGTTATATTCCTCATAAAAGTTACGGGACATGATTGTCACTTCAGGATATTTTTTAACGTGATTGGGCTACTTTTCTTCCTCACAGCCAGACCGGTGCTTTAATACAATCCTTCATCTTATAGTGGTGTACTAATTTGTTTTGATTTTTTACTCGAAACGGTACATGGGGTGTGACGAAGTTGTTCTAAGCAAGCCCCAGCATGTATAATGGAGGCATTCATTCGAAGAAATACTACATTAAATATTAAGCTAGGTTTTGTACTCAATGCTTTGATTAAGCATTATAAATTCGTTGGATTGGTTTAAACAATGCAATGCAGTGCAATGCAATGCAATGCAATGTAAATGTAATGTAACGTAAAGTAACGTAATGTAATGTAATGTAATGTAACGTAATGTTGTGAAGTACTACAGGACCCCACTGAAAAACACTCAGGTGACGTGGGTATCCTGATTAAATATTATTATTATTGTTATTATTATTAAACATTGTAAAAGCTGTATGAAACTGTACCTGTAGTTGCACTTGTGCTAGCCCGCGATCTTCCACTAATACTTGTACTTGCATCTGCACTTCTTTTTCTTTCCTTTTTCTTCTTTTTTCTAATTATTTCTGAACTTGTACCTGAATATTTTTATTATTTTATTTTCTTGAATTAAAATATATTATATGGAAATTTAATAGCTAAGAATTTATATAAAGAAAATTAACACAAGTTATTTCAATATACAAAACAACAACCCGAATGTTTTCCGTTCCATGTGAACGTCAAAAGAAGTCCTGCGTCTCTTTTTCTGAGAATGTAAATACCGATCTATTTGGACACAATCAGGATCTACATTTTGATTAGGAGGGTTATTATCTTGCTTATCCAAGCTACCAAATACTTATACATTTTTCATAACCCACACTTAAATACCGGACTCACAACCCCCTTCCCTATACTCTGTATACCCAATGATATACTCGCATATTGTGCTTTCGAGATGTCATTCTGTTTACTTCTCGTTTGAATCAAACTTGTTAATCAAGTCTTTCTCAAAGGAATCCGCTTTATATGATCACGTAAGCGATTTAATTTATTGCCAATGTTTTGTTTATGTTCGCATATGTTTCAATCATAATATTTCACAATATGGAAGCCCTTATCCTAACACTTAGTTTGGACTATACCTTGAACTGATGGTGTGTCGTCTTTTGCTTCACTTTTTCCTTAAATATCGAAATTAAGAATTTGTAAAGACAAAAATAATCGTTAAAGTTATATATGTGATTGCGCAATAACCTTGAGTGTGCTAGACAATTGTAATATATGTAGAAGTACCTTGCAAAATGTTATCGTTGAGATATTTTTGTTTTTAATATCAAGTAAAGATGTTAATGTACATGTATTTGGTTGCTGTTTCCAAATGAAGTCCGCTATATATCTTTTGATTAACAACTAAATAATTCATGATTGTAACGTGGCGAATGATTGGTGGAGATGACATCTGCAGATCAAGTAGCCAAAGAAATATTTTCCATTTTAATTTCGTTTTTTTTAGTTTTGCCAAAAAATATTGATAATTTATTTCAAGCTAAGTTAATCATGAGAACAGCACGTACTTTGGAATCAGTGGCAGTTGAATAACGTAAAACGTATAATAACTCAAACGCTACAGTGCCAATGAATATGACAACGCCATTTCTAAAAATCGTTCGATTGGTTTGCGACTCCATTGGTTTTAGGAACGAATGTTATAAAGCACTCGTTGTTTTCAAGTTACAAACTTTGCTCAATATGACCTATATATGATGAATTTATATAAGTGAGTAAACAATCAAAAACAAAAAATCTTAATTAGTAAGCCAAGACGATGGCGTAAAATCTCCATCCAGTATCTAGACGTATTCCCACAGATTTATGAATTGAGCTTCCTCAGGCCATCTTCAACGCCCGCCTGTTTTCCGGAGAAGGTTTGCAGGGGAAGACGAGAATAAAGAAGGCCTGATATTCATGTGAAACTGGTACATTTTTCTCAAACATTTAGAATGCAAGGTTTTTTAAAGTTTTGAAAGTTATGGTAAGTACAAATTATTGATAAATATTTAAAAATGATACAGGATATTTTCTATGTGATTTCCTGCTGTACCCTTGATTTACTTTTCAACATCTTTTCTGTAACTGTACTTTCTTTAAACCTTCCTGCTTTTGTTTTCAGCTGCATATATTGGTTTTTGTTAATGTTATATTCCTCATAAAAGTTACGGGACATGATTGTCACTTCAGGATATTTTTTAACGTGATTGGGCTACTTTTCTTCCTCACAGCCAGGCCAATGCTTTAATACAATCCTTCATCTTATAGTGGTGTACTAATTTGTTTTGATTTTTTACTCGAAACGGTACATGGGGTGTGACGAAGTTGTTCTAAGCAAGTCCCAGCATGTATAATGGAGGCATTCATTCGAAGAAATACTACATTAAATATTAAGCTAGGTTTTGTACTCAATGCTTTGATTAAGCATTATAAATTCGTTGGATTGGTTTAAACAATGCAATGCAGTGCAATGCAATGCAATGCAATGTAAATGTAATGTAACGTAAAGTAACGTAATGTAATGTAATGTAATGTAACGTAATGTTGTGAAGTACTACAGGACCCCACTGAAAAACACTCAGGTGACGTGGGTATCCTGATTAAATATTATTATTATTGTTATTATTATTAAACATTGTAATAGCTGTATGAAACTGTACCTGTAGTTGCACTTGTGCTAACCCGCGATCTTCCACTAATACTTGTACTTGCATCTGCACTTCTTTTTCTTTCCTTTTTCTTCTTTTTTCTAATTATTTCTGAACTTGTACCTGAATATTTTTATTTTTTTATTTTCTTGAATTAAAATATATTATATGGAAATTTAATAGCTAAGAATTTATATAAAGAAAATTAACACAAGTTATTTCAATATACAAAACAACAACCCGAATGTTTTCCGTTCCATGTGAACGTCAAAAGAAGTCCTGCGTCTCTTTTTCTGAGAATGTAAATACCGATCTATTTGGACACAATCAGGATCTACATTTTGATTAGGAGGGTTATTATCTTGCTTATCCAAGCTACCAAATACTTATACATTTTTCATAACCCACACTTAAATACCGGACTCACAACCCCCTTCCCTATACTCTGTATACCCAATGATATACTCGCATATTGTGCTTTCGAGATGTCATTCTGTTTACTTCTCGTTTGAATCAAACTTGTTAATCAAGTCTTTCTCAAAGGAATCCGCTTTATATGATCGCGTAAGCGATTTAATTTATTGCCAATGTTTTGTTTATGTTCGCATATGTTTCAATCATAATATTTCACAATATGGAAGCCCTTATCCTAACACTTAGTTTGGACTATACCTTGAACTGATGGTGTGTCGTCTTTTGCTTCACTTTTTCCTTAAATATCGAAATTAAGAATTTGTAAAGACAAAAATAATCGTTAAAGTTATATATGTGATTGCTAAATAACTTTGAGTTTGCTAGACAATTGTAATCTATGTAGAAGTACCGTGCAAAATTTTATCGTTGAGATATTTTTGTTTTTAATATCAAGTAAAGATGTTAATGTAAATGTATTTGGTTGCTGTTTCCAAATGAAGTCCCAGGCGCTTGTTTTGCTTTGCGCGACTTGAGCGCGCGGGGGCTTTTAGGGAGGACGCGAGGGAAGGAAGCGCCTGGCAGAAAACGAATTGAACATGGCCGACGTTTTATCATTCATAAATGTAAATGAGGAAATCGTTGAATTGTTGTTGGAAATTGTTGTAGAAATCGTGCGTCCAGATTATGAATGCACTGCCAAACGATAATTCTTTCTCGAAAATGGCATTGTTTATAATTTCCGAATTTAATAGAAACAATCGTCAATCGAGAATTTAGCATTTCTGACACCACTGCTGACAGGAACGAATCATTGCGAATCAGCAGAGAATTACACGAGCAAGAAACAAGAGCGTGTGCAAGGGTGTGTGGAAAAGATGTATATCGTTGAACAAACGTGGGCACATTTTATGTGTACAATGACAAATTATGCTTTTCTTTTGTATTATATTATATTGAAATTACAATAAAGAACTTACAAGGATAATATTATATACTTTTGTACTTATTCTTATGCTCATTTTTATATGTAATATTAAAATCAAGGCTACCGAGATGTCACTGTAATTTCATGTGGATGCAGTTTGGTTTGTGCTGTGCACGAGTGTGAAGCTTTGCAATTTATTTGCTTGAGCAACAACTTGTTGCTATATTATGCTAGAATCTTAAATTCTTATAGCAAAGGAAATAAACCATGCAATGTAAAAGCCACAAGAAAAAAACACTATGTAATAGTTGGCACTTCTCTTCAAAATTATGTAACAAATCACAGAAAATTTTCTTCTCCAATATACGCCTCCCATATCACTACATCCTTTCAGACAAAGAAGCAGATATGCTCCATCTCTTTCATTTATTTTTCAATTTGTTCCTTTTACAATTTTGTTATTGTAGTACAAAATATACCATTCATTGACCTATTTTTATGGAATGTGTTTCAAACAGGGTGATTCTAAAAAGCATACAGTACATTGTTTCACGTTCAATCATTATGGTCATTAGCTGAATTAATAGCTCGAGTGAGAATATTCTTGTCATTGGATGTTAAATCAAGCAAAGTCATCAACAAAGACTGTTTGACATATACATCTGAATCTTCATGATATGTTCTAACTCAGTTGAGTCTGTCTTCTCTCATTGCACTGGAGAGACTGGACAAATTGTATGCTGAAAAATACAATGAAAAACACATTACAAAAAGACTGTTTTACCTTCATACACAGTACCCTTGGTAAAGATTCACATCTAATATACTGTAGGAGTTTATTTCATTCATTATGCAACCGACAAATTGTTTGGGTTTGGACTCAGTGGCAGCTTTGGAGTTTGGACTCTGGTGTCAATGGATGATTTGGTCTATCCTTTACAGGAGTGCTAGTATAGCATCAGGTTCTACAAATTTGTCAACAAATATAAAAATAATCCTTAAAGTTATATGTATGAGTGTGCTAGACAATTGTAATATATGTAGAAGTACCGTGCAAAATTTTATCGTTAAGATATTTTTGTTTTTAATATCAAGTAAAGATGTTAATGTAAATGTATTTGGTCGCCGTTTCCAAATGAAGTCCGCTATATATCTTTTGATTAATAACTAAATAATTCATGATTGTAACGTCGCGAATGATTGGTGGAGATGACATCTGCAGACCAAGTAGCCAAAGACATTTTTTGCATTTTAATTTCGTTTTTTAGTTTTGCCAAAAAATATTGATAATTTATTTCAAGCTAAGTTAATCATGAGAACGGTACGCACTTTGGAATCAGTGGCAGTTGAATAAAGTAAAACGTATAAAAACTCATACGCTACAGTGCCAATGAATATGACAACGCCATTTCAAAAAATCGTTCGATTTGGTTTGCAACTCCATTGGTTGTAGAGGAACGAATGTTATAAAGTACTCGCTGGTTTCAAGTTAGAAACTTTGCTCCATATGACCTATATATGATGAATTTATATAAGTGAGTAAACAATCAAAACAAAAAATCTTAATTAGTAAGCCAAGACGATGGCGTAAAATCTCCATCCAGAATCAAGACATATTCCCATAGATTTATGAATTGAGTTTCCTCAGGCCTTCTTCCCCGCCCCGCCTCTTTTCCGCAGCCCGTTTTTCAGGGGAAGACGAGAATAAAGAAGGCCTTATATTCATGTGAAACTGGAACATTTTCCTCAAGTTTTTAGAATGCAAGGTTTTTTAAAGTTTTGAAAGTTATGGTAAGTACAAATTGTTGATAAATATTTTAATGACCCAGACCAATGCTTTAATACAATCCTTCATCTTATAGTGATGTACTGATTCGTTTTGCTTTTTTATTCGAAAGGGTACATGGGGTGTGATGAAGTTGTTCTAAGCAAGCCCCAGCTTGTATAATGGCGGGTATTCATTCCAAGAAATACTGCATTAAATTTTAAGCTAGGTTTTGTACTCAATGCTTTGATTAAGCATTATAAATTCATTGGATTGGTTTAAACGTTATAATAGCTGTAATGTAACTGTACCTGTACTAGGATACAACTGAAAAACACTCCGGTGACGTGGGTATCTTGATTAAATATTATTATTATTGTTATTATTATTAAACATTGTAATAGCTGTATGTAACTGTACCTGTACTTGCACTTGTGCTAGCCCGCGATCTTCCACTAATACTTGCACTTGCATATGCACTTCTTTTTCTTTCCTTTTTCATCTTTTTTCTAATTGTTTCTGAACTTGTACCTGAATATTGTTAATTTTTTATTTTCTCGAATTAAAATCTATTATAGGGAAATTTAATAGCTAAGCGTTTATATAAAGCAAATTAACATAAGTTATTTCAATATACAAAACAACAATCCGAATGTTTTTCGTTCCATGTGAACGTCAAAAGAAGTCCTGCGTCTCTTTTTCTGAGAATGTAAATACCGATCTATTTAGACCCAATCAGAATCTACATTTTGATTAGGAAGGTTATTAATTCGGTTATCCAAACTAACAAATACTTATACATTATTCATAACACACATTAAATAAATATCTGCACATAGCATTACAATGTCGAACCACTACACCAAACAATTTTCGGTATCACCTTTGGCAAGTGGTAGTAATCGCAAAAGCACATGTAGAATATAGGCTATATCTTAATGTTATAGTTGTTGTTGTATTTTGCGTCAACACACAAGGGCGCTAGCACTGGCGTATATAGAAATATCAGAGCATGTTGATTTGGTTAGTTTTTACGAACTTCCTACTTATATATTGATCATATTAAAGTAAAACCTAACATTAGTGGCAGCGGTGGGATGTTGAACGAAGAAGAACTACGCCGTGAAATTTAAATTTTGTCGAGACGTCTGGAGGAGGCCGGGAGCAGTGGGACAGCAGCGCCACCGTCCTATCAACGTCGGTCACAGTACTAAATATGCTACGAGCAAGACCAGACACATTCAGTGATGGTAACTGGGTGGAATGGATCAACCATTTCACGTTATGTACCAAGATAAAACACTGGAACGAAGAGGAATGCTGCCAGCAGTTGGCTGTATCCTTGCCAGGTAGAGCTCAACGAGTATACCTGTACCTCATACTTAGCGAAGAAGTTGCGAATTTCTACAACCAGTTTGTGGAAAGTTTGCAGCACAAATTACAACCACAAAAGCAAAGGCAAGTACTATAATTGTTATTTTCTACGCGGGAGAGAAAGAAAGGGGAAGAATTATTTGAGTTGGCCACCGACCTTCGTCAACTCGTCACGTAAGCATACTCCATCAAATTCAGAGACTCGCATCTACCGAGGGAGCACGATTGGTAATTTCCACCCTCTTTATAGCCATGACACCGAGGAAGGAAACTGTAAGTCCTGCTTCCACCTAATTCAGGTACCGGGAAAAGTACCAAGATAACAATGGCAGAGTAAAAAGAACACGCGAGGACCATGAGTGAGAAGATTCGTGAGCTGTTCCCGATTGAAAACTCAAAATTATCAGCAGCCGACATTAACAGCGTTATTGAGATATTGGTACGGCTACACAAGGCCATTTCCTTAGGCAAAGACGATCTGTGAGATGGAACACAAGTAAGGCATTCCATCAACACCGGAGATGCAATTCCAATCCGAGTTCCGCCACGCCCAGTACCTTACCACTCACGGGAAGTGATAGAACCTTCGACCTCACCTTGGTCGGCCCTAGTGGTACTTGTAAAAAAGAAGGATGGTACATAGCGATTCTGCATAGACGACCGGAAGTTAAGCGAAGTTACAAAGAAAGATGCGTACCCGCTACCGTGATGCGAAGATATTCTGGACGCGCTGATAGGCGCATGAGAGTACTTCAATCACCTGGACTTGGTGAGAGGATACTGGCAAATCGGTTGGCAGACGAAGACCGAGAGAAAACAGCATTTTAAACACCAACTGGCCATTATCAATTTAAGAGAATGCCCTTCGGTCTCACAAATGCACCAACCACAAGGAAGGAACTGCTGGCATTGGTATATGGGGAGCAGAAAATTTTGAGCGGTATTTGGTCGGCATGAACTTTAAAGTCAGAGTGGACCATAGTGCACTAAAATGGTTAAAGAATTTCAAGAAGCTGAAACGTATTGTGGCGCGTTGTTTCAGGAGCGATTGGCTAATTTTGATTTTGAGATCGAACATCGCCCTGGTAAGCTGCACGGAAACGCAAACGGCATGGCATGTCCAGGATACCGTGGCCAAACGAAAAGAGCGGGAAAGAACACCTAAATTCAGAGATCGAACAACACAATGTTGTGCATTGCCAACGATTCACGTCAGACATCAGTCAGCATTAATGAAATACGTTTTATTCAGAAAGAAAATCAAACGATCGTCCAAGCAATGCCGTGGCTCGATAAAGGGGAGAGACCTCCTCGGAGCGTCAATTACTGCTAGTGGACCACTAGTTGGTAGTCTGTGGAGTTAGTATAACAGACTTAAGATCATCAACACCCTCCTTTATCGCGGATACGAGTCAGAAGATGGAAATTCTCAGCATCTTCAACTGTGCTTAGCAAGGAAGTTGGTACCAAAGATCCTCGAGTTACAACACGATACTCTCACGGCTGGACACCTGGGGACCTTCAAAATAGCTGAAAGGGTAAAAGGCACGATATTACTGGAAGGGGTGGATGAATGACGTAGATGAACGCTGTAGAGGCTGTGTAAAGTGCAGTGAAAGGAATTCTCCGGCAAAAGAAGCCCCGCGCACCGTTGATGACCACAAGAGCTGGGGCTCCTATGGAAAGAGTAGCGATGGATATTGTGGGACCACTGCCAGCCACTAAATACGGGAATCGTTTTATTTTGGTAACATGGTGGCCTGAAGCTTATGCCATCCACAACGAAAGGAGTGACGGGATTCTTCTGTATTGGTTGGTAACCCATCTAGGTGAATCAAATCCCATCTTTTCGAGTTAAATAGTCACAAGTATTGACGTTTACCGTGTCAATCGCTGCCTGACTGCCGGGTAAAGACGGTCGCGTACGGTTCTCTACTAACAGTGATAACTCTGATAAGACTTATCCTACGCCAATATCAATATTAAGAGACGAGTCAACACAGAGATAGAATAATTAAAACAATTTAATACCAAACAAGAGTCAACAAAAAGCGAGGGGAAAATGACAGAGAGCTTACACAGAGTACAAACAAAATAGGAGACAGTGTCGCAGGCGCAGCACTATACAATAACAACTATAAACTATGGCGTGGCTGCTCTTTTCTGTCTCATTTTTGTTTCTGTTCTTCCAAGAGAGGCAACTGTACGAACAAGTAACAGGTGAACTTAAATGAAAACGATCGAAGGAGGTTGATAAACACTTGAGCATGTACATGTATAACTAAATAACGAAGTCCTGTAGGTGAACGGGAGGTCTACGTTGTCGACTGGAAAGACTATGGACTTTATCTGACTCTTCGGGTAAATTTTCATTGCATAGGCACTTGAACTCTTTCCTGTCCGGCTGAAAAACATCCAAAATTTAACCTCTTTGTTCTATTTATATCTCTGGAATTAACCATAACTGTTGCGAAAGATATACATTTTCTGAAAGCCCAATAAACCGGCTATTCCACTGATTTTAAATTTCCCGAGCAAGACACATTATAATATAAACTAGAAATACGTTATACGCAACACCCCTCGCCCGCTTACTGTTTGAAACTTTTATAGCATAGTTGCTAATTTACTACTGTAATTAGTACTGTAGTTATGCGCTTTGTCCTAGTGATGTCATCAGCGTTCAATAATTTTTGTTTTGGACACCTCCGTTCAATAATTCACAGTATTCGACGGAATTGAGGAACAGTGTTGAGATGAACTGGTACTTTGTGTTAGGTATGCAAAATGGTTGCAACATTTCATTGGTCTGCAGATTACACCAGTCACAAGTGATTGATGTGGCGACGCGGCCGTGCCCCTTGCAAGGTCCCAGGCGATTTTTCTCCCCCCCCCTCTCACCGACCTTGTGATTCATAAAATAATCAACTCAGTAGTTAGTATAAAAAGACACCAAAGACTGTTAAAGAATGAAGGAAGAAAGTGCATTCTCTTTATCATTCAAATGTCTAGGGTTGCATATAGTGCAAATGTATAGGCATCAATTTGGTTTTAATACAGTATTAGGGATTCTATCCCGATTGTTGGTGAGGATAGATGCTCTTGAGGTCTCAATGCAGGGCAGAGAAACTGACCTTTCCTAAGTCTGGACATGAAACTAATCGGTTAATAGAAACCCTAGGATTGGTACCATGTTAATTAAGAAATGTCTTGAAGGCATTTTACCACCATTTCTAAAGAACTATTTTAATCTCAATGAATTTGTTCATTGCATACATGTAAGAGCATTATCTAATATCTATTGCCTTAACTGACAATACTACATTTGTAGGATTTATACAACTTTCAAGTTATAATTAGTTTTTGTAACATATTGTACACATATATGAATATGTGTAATAAATTTATATTTGTAATAAATAATAATTGTAATTTGTTAGGAAACAGGACCCGTCAAACCAGTGTTAGCATTGAACAGGCTATCCTGTATTTTTATTAGTATTATTAATAATGCCTAAACTTTTCCTAATCCCAGAATGTATATAGTACAACTCTCTCGGTTAAGTATTTAAAATTTGTCTAAAGATTTCTGAACAATCAATGCAGACTATACAAGTTACAACTAACAAACAATAACATGACATGGTTGTTTTATTGAAGATAAAATATTGTAGGCAGAAATACAGATATTTTAAAGGTTGGTGCACTGCCAAAATAGTGTGTAACAGGTCTCTGACATTCAACGTTTCGAGCGAAAGCCCTTCGTCACTCAAGACAATCAAAGAGTTACTGTAATAAACGATAAAGTATAGTGTCTAGTGAAGGCAGTGGCTATTCGTACGGTAGCAGTAAGGCGGTAGTCTTTTATAATTCAACGAAATGCTAATCCTAATATATACCTAACCAAATTACCAACCCTAACCAAAAAACTATGCTGAAAAGGCATATTAATGTATTAAAAATAATGTTTATCGAACTCGACCGGAAATCGCGGGTTGGGAACGAACGCCTTGTTTATCTCATATCTTACAAATATATAGACACTTAAAAGTTAAAATAAAAGGGCCTTCGCTCAACACAGACTCACAGTGTACTATCCTTGAATACTGAGAATACTAATTTATTTACCTGTATTCGTGTCCGAGCAAAGTATCCATAGGCATAGATGAATATTTCAAAATAAAACTTGCTTGTCCGTGTACACTACATTTCCACAGTTTCGGCATGAATTCAGTGTTTTATACTTTGTTCAAAAGTCAAAACAAACATTACTACATCCGCTGATTTTGTTGCGGAATATGGCTTGTTGTGATGGTCTGGTGTTGCAGTAAATATTATATCTTTTGTTTCTGTCGTTTTCCTTTTTTCCGTAGTCTTTCGATCTTTTGCTCCTCGGTTTGCTTTTGCCGCCTTCCTCTTCCGAACCTCTTTTTGTTTTGCTTGTTGTTTATCCATAGCAATAAATTGTTTTCAAACTCACTTTTTTCAAACTCGCTCGTTTCAATTTTGCATTATTCACCAGGCCAAATTTCCGATGCCGCGCATTGGCGGTTGATGCATATAAATATACAAAACCCATCACTGTAGACCCAAGCGTCCCCCCCCCCCCCCCCCCCGTGATAAGGGACTAAACGCCGGTCGATATTAGCACCCTCGCCCTCAGGCCTTCGGCCTTCGGCCGGCGCTTCGCGCCGGGCGAGGGGATTAGAATTAATTATCATCAACTAGAAATACGTATACGCAACAACCCCTCGCACAATTGCTGTTTGAAACTTATAGTACAGTACTTCTTTTTGTTTTAAATTACTTGAATTAGATAATAGCCACTTCATTTGCCAAACTAAATAAATTTTCAGTGGACAATATCTCTCAGCTTTGTATTGTCTGAATTTAATTGTTTCATAGGACATCAAAATAAATACATGCAGTCCAAACTTTTTAATTTTTGAGTGCAGCAACAGAATAGTGGAGGTCTACTGCTGTTTCTACCATCAATCACTAAGAAAGAAATTACTTTTATCACAATATTGATGACTCACGAAATAATCAATGCAGTATTTAGTAACAGTAAGTTGATAATTCTACCCACATTCGACTACTGTGATGTGGAGCTAGCAGGAATATGGATAACTAAATATTGATGGTCATAATCAGAGGTCTCTAGGCATGTCAGGGAAACTGATCTTTCCTAAGTCGGGACTTGAAACTGATTGGTTAATAGAAATCCCAAGTTTTGTACCTCTTGTTTTAGAAGCAAGTTACATTGTGTAATGCTAGTTAGGAAATTCCATGGCATTTTAACATCATATCTACCACTAAAGAGCTATTTTCCATGTTTCAATTAATCTGTTCATACATGTTATAGCACTATTATCTATTGCCAAATATATGTGAAGGATATACAACTTTTGAGTTAAAATTAGTTTTTGTAACATTGAACTGTACATTGATGAATATGTGTTGAAATTTGTAACAACTGTAATTTGTTAGAAAACAAGAAAAATATAAATATTATTGTATTATTATTGTATTATTATTATTATTATTATTATTATTATTACCATTACATCCAAAAAATAAAATTATGTTGTACCGGTACAGCCGCTACGCACTTGCAAAAATCTCTTGGCACTTCACTGTTTCAGACATAGGTAAAACCTGGGTGAATGAAAAACTAGATGGTATTGCGTCGAAATATATACGGAAATGGCTTGAACTTCCCATCTCAGCAACACTTAGCAACGTCCTACTTCCTCGCAGTAAGTACGGTCTAAATATCATTCTCCCTTCAACGAAATTTCTTCAATGCCAAACTGTTTCGCGAAAAGCTTTAAAATTATCACCAAATGAAGAAATTAGAAACCTATGGACTGTCACAAGTAATCACAAGAATGTGCAATACGACAAGTACAAAAACACAAAGGACGTACTAAACACTTTCAGAAAAGAACACGAAGAAAGGCTTCAACATCACCTTATTTCACAAGGTTCATTCTTTTCCAACATCATTAAATATTCGACTCTCTCGTTCAACTCCACATGGTCCTCAGTCCAAAGCAAACTCCCTAAGAACATATTTAACTTCACCATCCGATACATCAACAACACGCTTCCGACTCGCAAAAACCTTGTGAAATGGGGAATATCACCTACATCTGACTGTTCATTCTGCTTGCAACCTGAGACCCTACTTCACGTCATTGCTGGTTGCCAAACATACCTAAACGAAGGGCGGTTTACTTGGCGACATGACTCTGTTTTAAATTTTATTGCCTCCTCACTCAACTCCGTACAAAATTATAGCCTCTACGCTGACATACCTGGCTACATCAGCCCATCTGTTCTCACCGGAGATAGATTACGCCCCGATCTTTTGGTAACAATCGAAAACAAATGTATATATATTCTCGAACTCACAGTCGGATTTGAATCCAATCTACTCAATAATGCCACCCGTAAGAGACAGAAGTATCAGGAACTAATTACGGAACAGAACAACAATTATGAACAAGTTAAATTTGTGAATCTGTCCATCAGCTCACTCGGAGTCTTCAGTCAACCATCATTAGAATTTATTGAAATGCTGAAAGATCTCAAATTTGACGAACGTTGCCGAAAGTACTTCATGAAAAGAATAATTAACATTTGTATAAGAACCTCATACTATATTTTCTGTAAACGTAACAAAACCTGGGACAACCCAACACTAATGCAAAACTAATATTATATATCATATATATCGTTAATTCAAGTAGACATTGGTGAACTACCTGTAAAAGAGAGGTTTATCATTGTAGTATATATCAATTATGAATAAATAAAGTTTACATTATTATTATTATTATTATTAATACTAATAATAATAATGCATTGACAATAATACTACTAATAATAATGCCTAATGCAGATTGCAGATACCATATTTGCCAGGTAACAAAGCATATATATGGCATTGTGTACTATAGTACTATAGATGGAGTACTGTAAACACAGATTATATATGGAATACATGCCGGTATACAAAACATGGACGTCAAGATCATATCGTCAGAAACATAATATTCCTGGTTGAAAAAATGATAACCTTCTTATTGCCATTGAGCCATCGCGATTCAGATGGAGAGACGTTACAATGATGCACTGGTTCTAATGATATATGTACTGCCTATGCACAGCAGTTACTATATATTTCAGTAATGACTAATGATTGGGTGTTAATATATACACTGCTGTTATATAAATAGAATCAGTACATCAATGTAACGTTCACTCACCATCTGAGTCTTGGTAGCTCAATAGTCAGAGCATCTCACTGGAAATCAGAAAGTTATCCCTGTCCGGACACACAATAATTTTTCTGAGGATATGAGCTTGCTTGACAATCATCCATGTACTGTATTGTCTGTTTCCCCCCGAGCTCTCCCTTGTTCACTACAGCAGTGTATATATTAAGTATTAACACTGACAAGTATACATAGTAATGCTTGTTTATTGCTACAAAATTGTAGGCCAGGCCCAGGTCATATAAACACAGCAATAGTATGCATGTTTTTTCACCCTAAACTACTGTATATATAGGCTAATTATCAAACATATAGTATTTATAACTTGAGGTACACAAAAATAATAAACATACTGTACATGCAATTCCAAAATTTGTACTACACTTACTATTCAGCAGTATTATAAAGAACAAAGGTATATATTTTAAACAGGCTAGGACTGGCCATTGTTGCATGGATTTAATTCCAACTGTCAAAATATTATACATATATGTTTTGAAAATTCAAAACATTACACACCTTCAAATTTTCCCAAATCTCTCTGTTAAGTATTTCAAAATGTGTCTATTAGATTTCGGAGCTTGGAGCAAATACACAATACAGTGTACAATATTTAAATAACATTAAAATTAGCGAGTCAAGTCAAAAAGTTAAACGATAAAGTGAAGCACTGAACTGAACTGAAGCCGAAGGTAATCGCTATTCGCACGGTAGCCGTACGACGCTATAGTCTCTTAGAATTCAACGAAATGCGGGTAAATATCATCAAAATCCTAAACCTAACCCTAATCCTAACCAAATTGCTAACCCTAACCAAAAAAAACTATGCAGAAAAGGCAAATTAATTGCTCAACACAGACCGGTGAGTCGGTGATAATCACAATGTACATAATTATAATAGTCCTTTTACCTTTTACTTGTGTCTGTCTTTGATTATCTTGTCCTTCAACACTACAGTTTCGGCTTGAAATCAGCAGATAATATGAGCGGGGGTGGTAACGTGACGTTACATATACGGGCATGTTACATATGCGGGCTCGGCGCGCGAAACAGGGTGGTAACGTGAGGTTACATATACGGGCTCTAATGCTTCAGTATATATATGCACCCGTATATGTAACATGCCCGTATATGTAACGTCACGTTACCACCCATTAGTTGAAGCAGGGTGGTAACGTGACGTTACATATACGGGCAATGCATGTTACATATACGGGCTCAATTTAAAAACGGCTAGATTTAAAACTAGAAATAAGCTAATAAAGATAGAAATAAACACACTTATGCGAAGTTTCAAAAATAAACTGTACTAACGAACTAGAGAAACTTTAGGGATTTTAAGGGCGGCTTGACATGGGTTAAAGTCCAAAAGTGTAAAGCATTATTGAGCACGTGCGTTTCACGTGCATTTCATGTTTCAATTTTAAATAAAGCTTAATAATCTTTCTTTCTCTCTCTTCAGTTTATGTCTTCTCTGAATCCCTGAGTTATATCCGATCAGGAGATCCTTTTGACAAGACAATGTCGTTAAACTAATAAATAATGCGCCAAAAAACTATGAATTTATTATCATCGGATATACCGATGATATATAGTCTTTATTTTTAAATAGTGTCTTTTGAAGCACTAGCTAGCTTAGTTCTCAAGCCGACATCACTGATCGAGTTTCATGCTAAAATACTATATTCACTCCCTGAAACACGAAGGTATATATACTTATTATGCTATTTGGAAATGTTCTTGCCTTCATTATATAGGGAAAACGAGGGATGAACGGGAACACGTATAAATCTCATGTTGTAACCCCTAGCCCGTATATGTAACACTCCCGTATATGTAACATGCCCGTATATGTAACGTCACGTTACCACCCCATATGGATAATATCTATAGTAATGTTTGTTACAAACAAACATTGCCATTTGATCACAAAATCATCGGTGCAGTAGGTTTTTATGGCAATATAAATTTCGCCGTCAATGGTACCCTGGGACCCAGGGTACGTCATTGGCGGCTTCTTCCGGAAAGCGGTTTGTCGCGCTGGCGTCAATATAAATTTAAATTCCGTCAAATTTAACGCACCAAAAAACCGTTTCAATACCGTTTCAATTTTTGCATTCGCAATCATGTGACGGTTGCAATTTAAATATTAATTCAAATGCAGAGGCTCAGGTCTACCAATCAGCTTCTGTCAATATCTCGTTACCAGGGCCAAATTTTCCAATGCCGCGCATGATCGACGACGTTGATCCTGAATATATATATATATATATATATATATATATATATATATATATATATATATATATATATATATATATATATATATATATATATATATATATATACAAGGAAACTGAAAGTGACTCTACATTACGCCTGGAATCCGTGATGAGGGACTAAACGCCGGTCGATATTAGCACCCTCGCCCTCAGGCCTTCGGCCTTCGCGCCGGGCGAGGGGATTAGGTTGAAAAACTTTATTTTTCTAGAAAATCCCATCTTGTGCCCGCGTGGCATCATGATAATTCAAAATACCAGCAATCGCAGAGTTTTTATGAAATCCGCATGTGAGTGAATGTCATGTGCCTGGCGCTTGTCGATTTTCAATTTTTCTGTTTGTGTTTACCTTTAATCAGTCATTTAATTTAAATATTGAAATCTTAAAATGTTAAATAATAAATTTTTAACATTACATTATATTATTGGTCACATTTTATTTACCTTTGAACCCTGTGACACTTAGCTATTGTACAGTAATTTGTTATTCGATTCAATAACAAAGTCACAATGTCTTAATTTTGTCCGTTTTGTTTTTTTATGGCCATTGTAGTAATGTACTTAAACAAAACCATCGATTTATAAGTTGTATAAACTGTAAATAACTCACGGGTGTTTAATCACTTTTTTTATCACTAGTTATGCGGTTATTCGATAACAAATCAACCTTTGCTTCATCATTCTTGTACGACCCACTAAGGCTCATTAAGTAAAAAATAAAAATACGCCCTCTATATATTGACCCCACCTTATCAATATGACATTGAGATACGAATGGTAAAATAACTGTTATTAAAATACTTTTATTCATACAATGTCTGAGATAAAATTAAATAAACCCCCTCACTCTATTAATCCCCTCCCATTATTAATTGTGATGACTAATTTATTTCAATTAATAATAGGGGGGGCGGTAGAGCAAATAGGATAAATGCTGTATCAGCAAATAGAAAATTATAACTAAACTATATGATAACTATTTACTACTCACCATTGCCTTGTACAAGAGGGTCTTTGTTTAGAATTTGTAGAACATCGTATATTCCCAACTCCCCGAGTTTCTCTTGCAGATATTTTACAGTGCCTTCCTTCTTAGTTTCCAACCATTTGAATAGTTCTTCAGCTGGGTCATCTCTTTTAGAAATTAAAGCTATTTCATCACTTGTCATGTCAACTTCTGCTGCTAAAGCTTTGTAATCATGATTCAGCCTATCAATATTTAGTTTCTGACTCATTCGTTGTCTAGTCTTCGCACGTAGTTTGTTTATGGAGAAGTCTTGATTTCCCCTTGCTGATTTAAAAAAAGAAAAAAGTACAATATAAATCACATAGTGACACATTTAAAGGAGATTGGCGACAAAAAATAAGTGCCTTTTATATCAAAGTGTGTGAGTTAATCCTATCTAGACTGGGCTTTTTTGGTCTTCTGGCGTTGGGGTGGGGCGGAATATGCCCGCGAGCAATTTCTCCAAAACTATTTGATGGATGCCAATGAAATTTTCACAAGTTGATGGCATGGTAATACTGAATATACGTTACATTTTTGATGTCATGGCAACAAATTGTGACGTCATTATGTCATCGCTCAAAAATTCGGATTTGATCCAGTTCAAAAAAGGTTTTACAAAACGTGCCGAATAAGTCTTGCAAACGCAATAGAGTTAAATTAGAATGCTTAATATGTCATAGGAAGTTTGATAACGATTATCGAGCTACATACAACAAAACATTTCTTGATGCAATGGGGACATGCCTTATAAGGAACGCCTGCTGGTACTGGATCTGCTGCCCCTCTCTTATGACAGGCAAATTAAAGATTTAATTTTCCTGTACACGACTCTCTACGGCCTCACCGACCTCGATGTTTCCAATTTTGTTTCTTTCGTTAGTCATAGCCGTACCCGTCTTTGTAATAACCCCAACCTGATGCTTAAAGTTCCGTCATGTAAAACAAAAACTTTTCAATCCTCCTACTTCAACCGAATCGTCCCACTCTCGAACTCTATTTGTAAAACAGCACCACCCAGTAGCTTCTGCAGTCTTAGCACCTTCAAGAGATTCCTTTCAAAAACTTATAAATTAGAACTAACCTCAACATTTGATATTCATATGCCATGTACATGGTCGTTAGTGCGTGACTGTCCCTGTCACAGGGCCTCCGTTTTGTAATATAGTTTTCTTATTTACTTTTAATTTTCAACGGGAGAGCGCCTCGCATGGGTCCCTGAGTCCCGTTCGCGCTCTTCCCGTTTGGGTAACCTACTTAGCGTATGTTTTATATGTAATTTCTGTTGTGTAGGTTTATTTAATGTAGAGTACCCAATAAAGCCGTTAAACAAATTAAACAAACTAAACAAACTAAAGAAAAACAAAGTTATATCGTACAAGGTTGCCAATGCACCACAAAATCCATTTGAAGCAGCGAAAAAGGCCCATATTAAGTCTACTAGTAAACCTTCAAGCAGTGCGTTACCTAATACTACAAGTCAACAAAATGAGACCTGTGATGCTTCTGAAACACAATCTAATGATGATCATGATAAACCATCGAGTGTAACGCCATTTCCAGTAGAAATATTACATATCATTCTTGAAGCAACCAGATTAGATGTAGATACTATACATTTTCTCAAACAGCATTGCGGAACGAAAGAGAACCTGATTCACTGAGTGGTCCGGGTGATATAACATCAGAAGCTGAGCCCAGATCCACGTCTTCTGCATTACCCGTACCCGAAGCTATATCATCCAATACCAGTTTTGCCTTTTACACTTCTTCTGAAAGTGAAAGTGAATGTAGTGCAGAGTCTTCCACAGCGAACGTAGATAACAATTGGTTGATATGTGCTGGAGAACTGTGCCCCACGTATGGTGGCTCGCTGTCAAAATGCCCTACCCCTACAGCGGTGAGGTCAAATTTCCCACTTCCGGAATAGGGAATGGTGTCAAATGCCCAGGGGATGTTAACAGTATAAATTGATCGGCGCATTAGCCCTCAAGTGGGAAACATTATGTCCGCGATTTCTGGCTATGTAGCTGTACCTGGAATTTCCCTTTACATATTACTTCACAACTAAATATATGAAAATATACTACCAGTCGATTGTGCAAACAATTAGAACAATAATACACAGAATTCATAAAAATAGCGGATAATTAATATTCTATGATGTGAATATAAATTAGCCTTTCCAGCTCGACCTTGTGTGAATTATTTTGAATTATAAACACAAGGTTGAGGCCCGAAAGGCTAATTTATATGCGCATTAAAGAATATTATTTGCTCGCAATCTTTATGAATTCGGTGTATGCCTTTGCAGATTATAAGATATCCAATGAAAAATAAAGCAAATTTAACGGAATAAATAAATCGGCACGCGATGTGTGCAAATGTCTACTGCTGAGGAGCCTGAAACTGTTACATACTTATTAGAAGTTATCCGTATTAAATCCGCGTTGCTTTTGTCCATCGGAAAAAGTAAAACGAAAAAGTAAAACGTTCAAGATGACAATCAATAAATCGCCTACAATAGCCACAAAAAACTAGTCTGCGATCACAAAATATATAAAAATACCAGAAAGACAGGGGACATTTATTTCCTGTTGAAGAAAACGAAATGAAGACAATTAAAACATAGTGGTTTTGGGTCTCTGAGGAGAATGAAGAAAAGATCGGAAGAAGTCTGGTGATGGAGATGAAAATAATTTTCGATTGTATTTTCGAACGTAAAGATGGAAATGGTTTTCAAATAACTCCTCTTCGTAAATTAAGTGCAACACCAATAAGTGTCTGTAATAAGTAGGGTATATCGCTAACATTTGTAGATTTTACTAAGCAAATTTTATTTTTCAGACCCACTGCAATGAATGTAGACGATAAATATTATTAGTTAGTTCTTACTGGGAGGATTAGCAACCATACATGAAAAAACAACCAGCTAAAAACAAGAAAAGTGTCAACCAGCGCTTCCACAGCAAGGAACAATAATGAATGAATGAATATCTTGAATTTGGATTATATTGTCTTAAATAGTGAAAGATCATTTTCTATCATTCTAAGTGTTAAACCTTGACTGCAAATGTTATGTATATATAAAGCTAGTGAGTATACCTTTACAGTTTACGGCTCGTGGTCATAAGAAATTCCATACTATAGTAGATGTAACACTTATTAAGGTTGTGACGTTTTTTATCCGAAGCCACGATGCTTTAGCAGAATTGGGGGAGGGTGTTCAAATTAGTAAATGTGTAAAGATCGACTAGAATGAGATGAAAAGTATAGAAGTTACAAGAGTCGATAGTTAACTATATTATTTGCGGTAACTAGCGAGATTAAAGCAATAAAGCAAAAATGCAGACCTAATTTAATAAGTGGAATAATATTTATAATGTTGCCAAGCGCACTGCGTTGTGCATCAAGTACAATGCCGATCACGATGCAATGTGCCGATTCCACACGATGTTGATTGCAGGGAGACCGTTTAAATCAATAATCTAGCATATGATTCCTAGTTAATCAAGTCTTTCTCAAAGGAATCCACTTTATTCGATCGCGTAAGTGATTTCATTTATTACGAATGTTTTGTTTTTTTGTTTTTTAATATGTTTCAATATTCTCCCGCACGGTATTTTTCTATAGATAATATTTCACAAAATGGAAGACCTTATCACAACAGTTAGTTTAAACTATACCTTGGACATATGTTGTGTTGGAGCTTGCTTCATTTGCACTCTCTTAAAAATCAAAAGTAATAATTTATTTAGTAAAGTTCTAATTAACAAGCGTTAAGTTGTGAAGTTACATCCATTAGTATAGAATTTCTAGTTATGATCACAACCCGTAAACTGTAAGGATTTCACTCAATTGATCTATTTAAGTAATCAAAAGGTGTAGCGGACTTGACTTGTATACAGCGACCAAATACATTTACGTTAACATCAGTACAGAGATATATTGATGTAATTTTGCACGGTTAGGTATCTAAATATAGATTAAAATTGTCTGTCACAACTTAGCTCAAGATTACTGCTTAACACTTTCTAAGCATGTGACATTTTTAATCCGTGGCCAAGATATTTTAGCAGAACACTAGGGGGATGGATTGTGCTCAAATTAGTAAATGTACGAAGATCGAATAGAAAGATGTGAAAATTCGAATAGAAGTTACAAAAGTCCATAGTTATATTTATATTAAATAAGACCTAATTTAAGTAGTGAGCGAATATTTCAAATGTTGTCAAGCGCACTGCATTGCGATCATTCACACACGATGCTGATTCTAGGGAGGCTTTCAACTTCGGTTTAAAGTACCCATAACTTCAAAATGTTTTATTGTCTTCTTTGG
This sequence comes from Chrysogorgia sp. JL179-B06, assembly GCA_035772405.1. NCBI lineage: Eukaryota > Metazoa > Cnidaria > Anthozoa > Scleralcyonacea > Chrysogorgiidae > Chrysogorgia > Chrysogorgia sp. JL179-B06. The sequence goes on along the minus strand of JAYKKM010000215.1, from coordinate 1,790,644 downwards.
AAGAACTTTTAAAATGACAAAGTAACTTCTTTTCAAGATTGTCATTTCTTTGCTTTCTTTTTGAGATATATCAGTTTGTTTGATATGCAAATGTCTGGAATTTCGTCACACATGCATAATGAGTTATCAGAGAATGTTATATATCAGTTTGCGTTCATGAAATAAAAACACTAAAGTGTGAATAACGCGTGTGTGCGTTTCTCCCACATCACCAAACTTCTTGATTTGAAAGGATTTCGTTCAAGAATGAAAGAGATGTACACATTTCTCCAATAAGTCATTATGCATGTGTGACGAAATTCCTGACATTTGCATATCAAATAAACTGATATATCTCAAAAAGAAAGCGAAGAAACGAAAATCTTCAAAAGAAGTTACTTTATCATTTTAAAAGTTCTTCCAAATAAGACAATAAAAAAGTTAGGAGATGCAGACTATCGATGCTATTAAATGTTTTATACTCGTTAAATAAAGTTTTTAGTCATTCAATTGATTCTATTCAACATTTCTTCAACCATTGATTCTTATAATACTGTTGTTACAGTTAAGTTACGTAGTTTCAGCTTGAAGTTAGTAAATGTTTTGATGTGCAAGCTGTGTTGAGTTGTCAATACTCAGAAAAACTCTGTGCTCCATGACAGGAC
>JAYKKM010000215.1:1772500-1785000 GCA_035772405.1 Chrysogorgia sp. JL179-B06 | reverse complement strand
TTAGGGTACGTCAAACACGGCAAGCGACGTACACTAAACTTCGAGACTAATTTATTCATGAATTAATTAGTTTGAATTTTCAAAAAAAAAATTCTAAAAATGTTTTAAAAATTTGAAAAATAAATATTCAAACTTTTAAAAATTTTATATAAATTTTGAAATTTTCGAAATTTACATTTTGCCCGTAATTAGCGCGCTAAAAAAATTAATTTTCGGCTGAGAAGACTTTGTCTACTTCATGTAGTCTGAACGAAACTGTTCATATGATAGGGTTATTGAGGGACCTCCTTTCTTCCATTTACAATTGAGGATAATTCGAGTACGGCAAAATGGCCGATGTACGGCAAAATGGCCGCAAACACGAGCACTGATTGGTCAAAAGTAGTAAAAAATGGCCAGTGTACGTCGGAAGTAAATGAGTGTACGTCGGAAGTGAGAAAAAGTATAACTCGACTGTCTTAGTCAGCAGTAAATTGACTCGAATTCAAACTTGAGAATGAGTTTCGATTATGGCGTCTACGGATGTTACGGCCGAACTTGTAGAGAACGCTCTACAGAATGAAAACGTTGATTTGTTAAAGAGGATCTGTTGTGATTTGACAAAGAAACTCCAATCGTGTGATTTTCTCGTGGGTAAAGACTCAAGAGTTTTCGACGCGTATTGGCAAGACATTGTACCGGGATTTTGACGCGGAGTCATATTCGTCAATCCTCAGTGTGCAAGAGCTGTTAATGGAAGAACGTTGTATTGCTTTTAATAAAGTGAGTGGAAACTATTTTAGCTTTAGTAGTTTAGTTCCTAAAACTTGTGTAACCTTGAAAAGCGTAAATTATTTAAATTAGATAAGATAGGTGATGTATATTATGTATAGAGTATTTATGAATAATACATCATATAATTATTGAGATAATGAGATGTGTTTAGCCAACCATCGCCAATTTTTATTTCAATAATCTGATCAACAGCGTTAAATATTGAATTCCAATACCTCTTCTCGAACAGTCTAATGTTTATTTTTTCTTTAATATTCGATTGGTTTGGATTGTGTTTTGACTTTGTATCTGGTTTTTAAATATAGATCTCCTAGTATAGATTCTGGATGTTCTGCGAATCAGCTTGTAAAAAAGAAGCTATTTTAAACTGTTGTGATAACACATGATCTAGTTTCTTATGTATTCTTGGTTTGGCTTCTGTCACAAACCGAAATATTTTTTGTTATTACCCTGACTGTGGGGAACAGCAATTTAAATTACTTTTTAATTGTAAAGTAGAACCGTGTCCACCTTTGAGAGGTATGTCAGATGTACATATCCTATTTTGTTTTCAAGGCATTGTTGAATCAGGTAACGTATTTCAACCATATCATTTTGTCCCTCTCATGTTTTATGCTGAGCCAACAGGAGGAGAACAAAGGATGTTTCACAAAAAATCTCCTCCAACCTGTCAAAGTCTAAATAAAATTCCAGTGGAAATTTGGTTCAATCTAAAAATTTCTTTTCCTTTTATAACTACACCAGACCCCAAACCTTGCCATACTATCAAACACACCAATTGCTTTTGTTCCATCGTCAGAATTAAGTGGCAAAACAGCTGCAACTAACTCACCTGCTCCTTCTGCAACCACTTCGCCATCCACAAGTTCAACTATCACTACCAGCACTTCCCAAATAAATTATATTCATGAGTATGATATTGCTACTTATAGAGAGAAAGCCAAAGGTACAACCGATTTGGAAATTGATGTTCTAAATTCTGACAAAAAATGTGTTCAATTATAAAACATCCTACATGGTCTATTTTTCTCTTCTCAAAACTCTTTCTCTTTAGGCGAGTAACTGGCGCCTCAAAACCAGACAGCTCGGGGTAGATAAGGGGTAGAATAAAGTAATAGATAGTTAATATGACCAGGATGATGTAGAGTGAGCTCTCTCTATGTCCATGAAATGTCCTACATAGTCCATTTTTCTCTTCTCAACTCTTTCTCTTTAGGCGAGTATCTGGCACCTCAAAACCAGATAGCTCAGGGTAGATAACGGGTAAACTATTTGGTAGTTATATACATACATCAAGTGTCTTTCAGCTTGATAAGTTAAAGGAAAACTAATTAGTTACTCAAGCTTTTGCAAACTCAGAATTAATATGACCAAGATGATGAGAGGCCACAGTGAGTGTGAGCTCCTCTCAGTCGGTACCCATGAAATGTCTTATATGGTCTATTTACTTTATTTCTTCTAATAAGAGAAGGAATTTGGCAGCTAAGGCTAGGTGTGGAGCCTTGGGTGTCCATGTCTGTCCATATCTTGGCTGTCCATGTCTAGGCATGCTGATGAGCTCTGACAGAGCGAAACAGTCCAAAACAAGCTCTCCAATAACGATTGAAAAAAGTGCAAAAGCATTTTTTTTTTAAATAAATCGCAAAATGTGGCCATAAAAACGCAAATTAGCATTGTAAGATTTTTCAAAAAAAATCTTGTCAGAATGCAGGAAATGCCATTTCAGAGAGCCAAATTTTAAAAAATTTCCGGGGGGCATGTCCCCGCACCCCCCTAGATTGCGCAATTTCCGTGTTTTGACGTACACTGAAAAATTCCTAGATCCGCCCCTGCGTTCAACGTGTCACTGACTACTAACCATTCGGTGATCAAATTAACTGTATAGCTGCGCGACTACGGTCAGCAAGAATACATGAGATGAAGCATACACGCAAGCGTGGCCACGAGCGATGAAGTCACGAGTCAGTCGCGTCATAAAGGGGAGTTGGAAATTATTTTGGACATTCTAGATGTGATTCAGCCACATTGCAGCTGCCGTAAAGAAATTTGATCTATCGCACTTTACAACGAGCATCTATTAACATTTTATAGAGTGACTAAATTGACAGTTCAATTCATGTTGCGTGCAACATTCTGGTAACTGTCCTCTCCATGCAAACACGCAGTACCCTAGACAGTTGAACACATTTGGAAAAAGTTATATTTAAGAAACATATAATATATATTTACCATATGCCTTGAACCAAGCAACTTCGCAAAGTTTAGATGAAACTGGTCCACGTTTCTTTTTTGGACAGAAATGGCGTGGTTTCTTTAAATCTTCGAGACTCATGATGCACACGCAGTTGCCATCATCACAATCTTCTTGTCGATGCCGCGCACATTTTTCTGACTTAGTAGAACGACAAAGGTCACACTTCAAACCAAATTGATATCTTAGGCCTTTACAGCATGGATGGGTTGTTTGGATCTTCTTCACGGTGTCATTAAGAAAGTCCAGCACACTCCTATATGTGCTTGCAGAGATTGTCTCATCAACTGAAATAATACAAGATAACTCTCTTGCAATAATTATTAGTTAAGTGCAACTGCGATCATACCCCTCGGGCATTTGATTCGAAATGAGTTCGGCATAGGCAGAAATTTGACAAAAACTATTTAGTAATCTCTCCCTTTAATGACATTCCACGGAATTTGTCTTTTTTAGAAAGCTATAGCTATATAGTTTTTGGAACTGATTTCAGAATGCGAGTGATTTTATTTATTAAAAATGAACATGGAATAAATATAGTACAAATATTTGACCAGGGGTTAGGAATGACGTCGCATGGTATGAGAACTTTGTTATACTTCGTACTCTTGGTGAGTAAAGTGTTCGTGTAAATATTCAGTTGAAGATGATATTCAATATGATTAATTAGATAAAATATCCTTAAGAAATTAAAGAATACTCCGATATAGCTTTAGTTTTTCTTAACAAAAATGTCCTGTCGATAAACTGTCGGCCGGTAAAATATGTCGGAAAAAGTTCCGGGAACCGTCAGGAATTGATCGCAGATGGATCTTACTCGCCCATTACAAGCAAGTAAAATTGTAACTTAACAATTATTTCGCAAAAAAGTTGGTTCGTACCTTGGATGCCAACTGCGATTCTAGATGCATGCCTGGCAATAATAACATCGTATGGTGCGTCATTTTCCATCTTGGGTAACTGCATGAAATTGTGGAATAATTGTAATTCACCATCGCAATCCGGACTTGCCCAATTCAATAATTCCACTTGGAATCTCGTGTAAAATGCAAGAGGAATGGTTTCATCTTTAAAATCAAGATATAGTGACGGCTGCAAACATAATGAAAATACTTCGTTAATCTCATATTTTCCCATTGTTTTGGTCACCATAGATGGAACAAGATAAGTATCATCCTTGCGGTGGCAGATCAAGCCCGTGTTAACCATCATAAATTTCAAGCTTTCTTTCTGACTAAACTCGTCCAGTGGGTTAGGGAGATTGTCAAACTGCAGTTCACCTTTCTCTCTCAGCGCTGTCCATGCGGCCGACTTCCCTGTATCCGAGTTAACATCTTCCGGTACGGTTATCACTTTGGTGAATAGTTCTACCAGCCAGTTTGCATCAAGTACTACGAGGTCCTTTAACTGCGGATTCTCGCTAAAATGAACGACAATACTTTCCTTGTGCAAAAACTGCATTGCCTCCTCGAATTTTTCGTTCACCTTTGAATATTCTTTATCAAGTTCCTGTGCTTCAACAAGTGTGATATATGGACGATGTTCCAGGTCTTTCTCTTTCCTTCGGGTGTCGAGAACACGCTCCAACATAAGCCAACTTACAGGAGTTGTTTCTTGCTCTATTAACAGATTTCGCGCTGTCTCGAAAATCTTCACTCGCAAAAGTTCTAGTTGCTTCACTTCAGCTTCATTCCTAGGCTGCGTGTTTCGGATAACATACTTGGCAACGGTTTTGCAACCAATCTGTTTAAATTTTTCATCAAGAATTTTAACGGCTTCCTTTCGCTTCTTTTCCACTTCCTCGGGACCACTCAGCTTATCAGGTTTGGTAAATACAAGGATAGCTTTTGCCAACTGTGAACTTTGAGCAGAATTCTGTTTTCCTTCCGCATCGCATGGACTTAAATTACGAAGAGCTGCCATCCATCTAATAACATAATCCAAATTGGTTTCTTTTAAAGGGTTCTCTATGTCTTGTTCAGCCTTCGTTTCCTTCGTAACAAACTTTGGATGCGCTACGTCGTAGAGAGACTTTGAAAGGTCAATGACCACGATGAATAAAGCTTTCAATCTCAGCATTATAGAATGGACATCATAATACACCGATTGGCCAGCAACGTCCCCTACCAGAAATCTAATTGTGTCCATAGTATCATCACGATAATCTTCAACATTTTTCATTTCTTTTATAACCTTGCCTCGAAAGTCATCCGTCTTGCAAAATTCAACAGGATTTTTCATACTTTTCCAATTGGTACTCTTTCCTTCCTTATCGCCAGTTTCATCTCGACCTTTATCTGAGCGTTCTTTTTCATCAGTTACATGTCCAACTTTATATTCACCTTCCTTACTTTCAGCAGTTTCTCTGGGTACTTGTTTCTCAAGGACACGTGCAGAATTCTCTTTGGATGCGACCACACCTTTGTTTGAGCGTTGACTATCACCAACTTCCCCACGTTTCTTACTTTCAGCTATCTCTTTGAGTACCTCAAGGACACTTTCCGTATTAGCTTTGGATGCGACCAACAAACTTTCATCAATTGCACTTCCAACGTTATCTTCACGTTTCTTACTTTCATTTACTATTTCTCTAGCTACTTGTTTATCAAGAACACTTTCCGCATATTCTTCCGATGCGATAAATTGATTATCTTTCGCTAGTTTCCAAGGTTGCGATTTATTGTCTTCTTTCACTTCAATCACATCAAACTCGATGCCAATAGTGCTTGGCTCATTTACGTCTATGTCTTCGCCTAAAAGACTTTTCTTCAAAGATGTTTTTCCAATACCATCTTGACCGATTAAAAACAACGAAATACGATTATTTTTCTTTTCACCTTTGCGTAACGTTACGGATACTGCATCGAGCACTAAAACACAAAATAATTAGAATTAGACAACCCCAAAATAGCGACGAAATTGATTCAAATTTCCATAAGCTTGTCACTTAGAACAAAATATTATTATTATTATTATTATTATTATTATTATTATGCTGGTGTTGAAGGTGGATGTGCGTAAGCACGATCCGCTGAGCTGCCGTTGTTAATGCTTCCATCTAAGTTTTCCGTGAAGTATATATTTGGCGCCATAGAGTAAAAAAATACTGTCTTGACAATAATATTAATGAGCATGGAACAACTAATAATGAAGCTTGGATGTACCTAATTAGAATTTATTATTATTATTATTATTATTATTATTATTATTTTTATGTTGGGTCTGGTTCATCATCTTATGTAAACAAAATAAAACCGTTCTTTAAAATCATTTGTATTTTGTTCATGTAAAGTTCGGCTTCTGCCATGCGCTTAGGCGGCGTTTTTTATTTATTTATTTATTTAGGAATCTTAAAAATACATAGAAGAAACAGGGTCACCACAACAGTTAAACACCAATTACAGTGTGCCCTAATAAAAATAAAATAATAACTAATAACAGAAAGTCATGGGTTCAGTGAGGCTTCGCCATGTGTTAACATGTCTCAGTTGATCTGACCGTGTGAATTAAAATGGACTGGTACTAGTACCAGAATACGGTTTTTCATCTTTAAACAGTTCTTTAAACGCAGTACAATTTCTTGTTATGAAGTTATGTAGTCGGTCAAATATAACATTTCAATCAGCTATATATTCATGGGCATGTTCGTAGTCGGGCAACCGCGCTGCAGCCGAGTGCTATGTTCAGAAAGTCGTTTTTGAAGGCAACGGTCAGTTTCCTAGTGTATCTGTAACCGCAACCCGGAAAAGAGATTTGGTATAAACAATATTACTTAGTAATATGTCGGGAATTTTTGTTGTTGTTAAAAACAAGATTAAACTTAATGTATAAATTGTCTCGTAAGTTAACCAACATAGATACTGCAAATCACCTAGAGATCCATGGTGAAATGCGCACACGTGGCAGCCATTCTTTTAAATATCGTATACCTAAGTTTTATTTAGATGTTTTTAAATTTTCATTTTTTCCAAGGACGATTAAGGACTGAAACTCTCTTCCAGAAAATTTAGTGAACTCGGATTCGTTTGAAACTTTTAAAGCAAAACTTGATCATTTTAACATTGTTTAATTATTTTATTTATTTATCTATTTATTTAATTTATTTTATGATTTACTTATTTATCTATTTTCTATTTATCTTATTTATTGTATTTTTATTGTAAATAGATTAACTTAGACATGTCCAGGAAACGTCCTGTTTTTATAATTTTTAATTTGTAAATTTTGTTGTAGTTGGTGTGATGTCAAATAGACTTTGCCCTAAATAAATGTAGATGTAGATGCAACAAAATTAGAAATATTTTTGGTGTTATAAATGATAACGAAATTGACCGTCTCGCGAATTTTAATGACGCAATGTGTCTATTTTTCAAACTTTTGAGTAGTAAGTTCTTTGGAAAATGGTCCGTGAAAAAGTGATCTAACCTAAGCTGTTTTGCGTTGAAACGTTTGTGTATACTGGCCAGTATGAGTGTATGTGCATTTGCGAGGACGAGAACAACTTAGTCCATACGAATATTTAAAGTAATTATTTTCAGAACAGCAACGAGCTATTCATAAATTGGCTTTCCGTAACAGACAGCGAAATAAACACGGAAGTTAGGTTGATATTGCAACAGATCTTCGCCATGGCCAGTTCCGCATGGTGACGAGAGCATTTCCAGACTACATCAGCGAGATGGTGGAAGAAGGGCTCCTAAATAAACTTGTTAACTCCTGGGATACTCTTTCATACAACTTTGAAGTAGTCTGAAACTAACTTCGGATTAACTTTGGCATAGTTCATTAGCTATCACCTGCCACTAGTTACAAGAGGTGCTAGAGGTTTTCTGTGTTGTGGGTTGTGTTTTTCACATTGCTTGCAGAGCGACAGTGTTCATCGCAGTCGTGTCTCCATCGGAGCCAATGGGGTAACGAGTCCCATAATTCCAAAACCAAACAAACAAATTTGTCGTGTGACGGTTTCAGAAGTGATTACCGTACCTCCGCACTCGATGGTAAACGCTATAATTGCAAAGTGGACAGGGGCGCAACGGCTGAGAATAGGACAGGTCGTGTTGAACGGAATGCAGGATCTTGGAAAAGTAACTCAAATGAAACATGCCATTGCAACAGCTAGTAGGCATCAAACGAAAAGTAGAAACGTTTATCGAATCGTCGAATCGTGCCGACTAGAAACGTTTATCGAATCGTCGAATAATGGCGGCGAAAAAGGACGGTTCTAGGAGGTCCTGTGTAGATTGCAGGAAGTTTAATGAAGTCACCAAGGAGAACGTGTATCCTCTTCCGAGATGTTTGAACATCCTGCATGTCATGTCTTCGGCTGCCTATTTCATTCACCTGGATTTAGTCAGAGCATGTTGGTAGATAACCGTTCAAGAACAAGATCGAGAGAGAACAGCATTTTCAACAGTTGACAAGTCACTATCAGTCCAAAAAGTGCCCATCGTCTTGACAAATGACGTATGGTTGGATTGACTCGTGTAACTTAACGATACTATCATCTTGACATCCGATGAACATCACGAGAAGTTGGACAGAATGTTGAGTTACATCGAAAATACTGGTCTCAAGTTGCACGCGGAAATTGCAAAATCTTGAATGAAGGAACCGTAATACTATAATAGTGCTGCACGTAATGAGCTGGCGAAGATTTTCAACGGACCCGAAAAAAGACAAGGTAATGAGTGGCTAATTCCCTGTGATTTGACCAGTCTACTAACGTCATCGAAAAAAGGGAACACGATATGTTTGGTGTGAGGGATGCCAAGAAGCTTTCGTGATGTTGAAAGGAAATTTAACAATCGCCCCGTTGTTACCCACCCACGGATGCTAGCAATTTAGGACGTATTAGCTCAGGTGTGGTAAGACGGCATCGCTTTTGCTGCAAAATCCTTATGGAAGGCGGGACGCAAATGCAGTATCATGCGCAAGGAATTATTGGCGATCGTGCCGCTATTACAATACTTCGAGCCGTACCGGTGGGGAAACCACTTCTCTGTGCGTACCGATTATTGTGCGTTGAGGCGGCTACGAAACTTAAAAATTCCTAAAGGCCAATTGGCATCTCGCTAGAAAGACTGTCTGATTTCCAATTCACCGTAGAATGATATCAGGTGACACGTACGAGGTTCGATTACGTAAAATTTTAAATAAACTCGGGTGCAAACTCTCGAAGAACGCAGGAGCTGACCAGATTTGTCACCAATGCGTTGAGACAGGAACATACAGAAAATATTTCTAATATGTTCAAGATTTTTAAAAATGAGAAATATAATATGAGAAATAATAATCAAATGCTGGAGCTGGCAAAAACCTAAACTAACGCAACAATGAGGAGTTTTAGCTATGCAGTTAGCCAAGATATATATATATATATATATATATATATGTGTATATATTGTCAAATACATATATGGAAAAAGTGACTGCCCCAACCGGGAATCGAACCCTGGTCTCCGATTGATTCGATATTGATATATATATATATATATATATATATATATATATATATATATATATATATATATATATATATATATATATGTAATCAATCTTGGAGAGGATTTCATATAATCATATACATATATATGGAAAAAGTGACTGCCCCAACCGGGAATCGTACCCTGGTCTTAGAATCAACGTTTCGGCGTTCTAACATTTGAACGCTCTAACCTTCTAACATTAAATTCGTCGCTTTCACTCAACACCAACAGGAAGACAAGTGCGCTCGAGAGGCCTTGCTCTACGTTATGGTTAGATGTGATGTCTGACATCACATCTAACCATAACGTAGCGCAAGGCCTCTCGAGCGCACTTCCCAAAGTAGCGAAGCGATACACATTCTTGTATACAGAGGCCGGGCTTTAAGAAGAATAATTAAAATAATAATTATAGTCATACACATATACATATACATATACATATACATATACATATACATATACATATACATATACATATACATATACCTAAAGCAGCTGGCCTATAGTGAGCCACAACTTATCATGTCTGTCAATGTAAAATGCAACCTATATAAGATTATGTTGATATTGGGTATGTTGACACTCACTATGTTAGCAGAATTGTTAGAGATTGAACAAGTACTGTGTCAGCTAGGTCATTGTCGACAAGCATACTAGTCATGTCATCCTGAATATAGGTTATATATATGCATAGTGATATAATTTGGATACTAGAGTACGCAATGCCATATAATAATAATAATAAAGACGTGTTAGGAGCATTATACAATAGTCAATGCTCTTACAACAATCATATTCTTAAATGTTACTTATAAAACTAATTATTTTTTGTTACATGGCAAATATGGTATCTGCAATCTGCATTAGGGTACTCTGCATTAGAGTACTCTGATAAAGGGCTCCGCTCGAAACGTCAGTATTTCGTCACTAAATTATTGGCAGTTTACCACCTTTTCACTTTGCTATATATATATATATATATATATATATATATATATATATATATATATATATATATATATATATATATATATATATATATATATATATATATATATATATATATATATATATATATATATATATATATATATATGTATATATATATATGTATATATATATATATATTATAATTTTAACTCAAAAGTTGTATATCCTGCACATATGTCAATTGAGGCAATAGATAATGGTGCTACAACATGTATGTATCCATAAACAGATTCATTGAGACATGGAATATAGCTCTTTACGGGTAGGTATGATGTTAAAATGCCTTCACAGAATTTCTTAACTAGCATTACACAATGTAACTTGCTTCTAATACAAGATGTACCAATCCTACAAGAATGCAAGAACGGAAGAACCAGTAACACATATTTCAAAAGAATTAAATGAGAAAAGCCCATATACAACAAAGTACAACACTTTTTACCAAATGTACATTATATCACTACATATATTGACCTTGTTCATGATGACCGCTAATTTAATAGATTTATTAAACCTGGTTCTTATGTGGAAAACGTAGACAAAGTGGGAACGAGGACAGAGTTTTATGGCAAGACTTTACTGAACTCATGAGCAATCTGACCGAGCCGACTCTTCGAGTTAATGCGCCTGATTGTACTGCTAGCCACGTAGCAGTTCAACCTCGAACCGCCACACGAAAAAGTCTTCCCTCTGCCATCTGGGATCAACCAAACAAGCCCAACTATAATTTAAGAGAATGACTCACCTGTCTTCTCACTGGTTGGGTCGTCCTCCAGATTTGGCGGCGTCTCGGCTCCACTAACTGTTAAAAAGATGGCAATATCATTAATTTTTGAAAGATAAATTTGAACAGTTGAGGAAAGTGAAAATATGGAATATGCAGATGAAATAGATTAGATAAATATTGAAAATGAAGGATAAAAATTGAGCAATGATAATCATTTTGATGCTATTGCAGAAATAATGAGAAGGAAAGGGTTTAACGAAGAAAAAATTGATATTCTAGGGAGAATAATGAACAAACTCGAGGCAATGTCAAACCACCTAATCAATAAGATATCTAGAAAGAAGAGCAGTAAGAAAAATAACGAAAGAAGTTGATTCAGTCTTGGAATTCATAGAGACAACAGGAATAAGTGAAACCAACACCTTGATTACAGCTGCAGCGAATGTAGTAGCTGATATATACATAAAACAAACTATTTCAGTCGAGTGACAACAGGCCGTTTGATGAACTGGAAGAAAGCATAGGAATGACAATGATATACCATATGCACATAAATGTAAACATTCTGGAGCGAAATATGAGATTGTCTATATTTATTGTCATTACGCTTAATGTTGACGTGACCGTAATGGTTGGCACTAGATCATGGTCGGGATATGTCCAAATGTGCGGCTTCTAGCTTACAATGCAGCGGACAACTTTGGTAGGTGCCTTCGAAGTAGCCGTTCCTCACGTTGTAATCCACAAACTGCTGGAATTGTTAAAGCATTGTAAGCAGTAAATCATTGGATTGTAATCAACCCCAGAACAAAGATCCTAACCCTAACTCCCCAATAATTAACTGCTTACAATGCTTTAACAATTCCAGTAGTTTGTGGTTTACAACGTGAGGAACGGGTGTTCGAAGAAAGATAGATATGTTATGTATTACGTCGTTCTTTTAAAAACTCCGCTTAACTTTCTGAATAAAAACCGAAATTTAAACTGTTTTTTTTTTCAAGAACGGAGTTTTTTAAATAACATATATATCCAAAGTTGTCCGCTGTACTGTAAGCAAGCAGCCGCATATTTGTACATATCTCGACCATGATCTAGTGCCGACCAATGTTAATCTATCGTGTCTATCATAGATATCCACAGCCTTCAGACAACCATTGACCAAATTTATAGACTAATTCATTGTGTGAAGATGTGACCACTATGCAGTGATCTCATCATTCTTGATCATTATCTTAACATGACAGTTAAAGTAATCTATCTCGTATGTGATGCT
>JAYKKM010000215.1:1717500-1767500 GCA_035772405.1 Chrysogorgia sp. JL179-B06 | reverse complement strand
TGTTGTATGTATGTGTGTATATATATATAATCATCATATATACATATAATTATATATACATACATAAATATTTGATTTATTAATGATCATAAATTATGAGGAAAACACAAAGGAAATCAGTAGCATATTGGTCCTCTTGATTTAAATAAATTTATAACTTCAGTTTCTTAGCTAAAATAAACACAATTGTCAAAATGGTTCCTAAAAATGGTTCACCTCATAGTTATGCATATATAAGATGAAAAATGTTATATAATATGTACATAAATATAGAAAACAACCTAACAATACATGTATATCAAAAAGTATACAATAAAGTTTCAGTAAACAATAAATCAGTTAGCTTCTTGGCAAAGATAAACAGTTTCAGTTACTGGTTCACTCCAATTCAGTCACTAGCAGGGCTAACAATTCTTCCACAATTACGTGATCAAGCTGCCAGCTCACCTGACCTTCGGCACTGTTTAAGTAATCCTTAAAATCATTTCTCGCAACTTCTGCAGCAAAAGTATATCTGTTGCCTGTCATCCTTGGTAGACATGATAAACCTTGATCAGATGCTGCCATTTTCCTCCAGTCTCCAGGGATAACATTACCAGAACCATTCTCGCTGTCAACAAAACCTGTTGGTAAATAACCTGCATTATCAGTAAGGCGAAGATAATTGTGTAAGCACACAACAGCTTTGGTGATCAACTCCACCAATTCCACGGATCCTCTTATGGGGCGTCTAAAAATTCTCCACTTTGCCGAAACAATTCCAAAGGCATTCTCAATGGTGCGTCTTGCTCTTGAAAGACGGTAGTTGAATACTCTTTCAGTCTCAGAAAGATTTCTTCCTGGTCGGGTTTTGGAAGGTTGAGGGTGTGTGGGGCATATTCAAATGCTTGTCCAAATGCCGAATTGTTGAGAACACTTGCATCATTTCCACTTCCAGATGCACCAATATCAACAAAAGTAAAGCAATATTTGGCATCACAAACAGCCAATAAAACAATACTGTGAAAATTCTTATAGTTATAAAATGCTGATCCTCCATTCGTTGGGCATTCCATCATCACATGCTTGCCATCAAGTGCACCTAGGCAATGGGGGAAATTCCATTCCCTTTCAAACTCGCTGGATATTGAAAGCCAATCTTCTGTTGTAGATGGATGTTTTAAGTAACCTGTTGAAACAGCCATCCAAATACCCAGACACGTCTCCCTCATAATGTTGCACACTGTTGACCTCCCAATGCGAAAAGAGAACGCCAACGACTGTTGAGAGTCACCAGTAGCAAGGTACCGAAGAGTTATGATCAGTCGCTCAGATTCAGAAATAGGACTTCTCGATCTGCCACCATTTTTGGCTATATAAGGTGCGACTAAACCAAACAGATGTTCAAACCTTTCTGGCGACATTCGGGTATATCTATAAAACACGTTACAGTATTAAGATGAAACAGTTCCTACATTGCATACATCACGCAAATTTAGATGAATCAGTGAAACTAAAGCATTTTATGAAAATATTTTATGTAAATACCTGTAAAAGAATTCTCTGTCATGAAGACGAAGCTGTGGGACGAGAGTGTGAAACGCTCCATGCTCTTCTCTCATTCGAAATATTTGTCGAACCCAAAAACGATGTTTCCTTGGCACAGTTAGCCTTTGCCTGATAAGGGCAACTAGAATAAAAAGCTGTGCTTGCGATAGTAAAAGCACGTTGTCTCTGTTTACTTCGTCCATAACTTTAGGTGACAAAGCTGATTAGCTCTGTGACACGACAGAGCCCGCCCGCTATCAATGCCGCTGACCATGTTTGTTTTCCGGCGATCGTAGCGATTATATGGAAACATGACGATCGCTACAATCGCCGCGATCGCTACGATCGCCGGTTTTAAAATTGAGCGATCGCAGCGATCGTAGCGATTATATGGAAACATGACGATCGCTAGAATCGCTACGATCGCCGGTTTTAAAATTGAGCGATCGCAGCGATCGCAGCGATCGCAGCGATCGCAGCGATCGTAGCGATCGTAGCGATCATATGGAAACCAGGCTTTAATACGTTGGTGTACTGCCGAAATAGCGTATAAGTTGTCTAAAGTTTCGAGTGAAGGCCATTTGTCAAAGAGTAAAACGTAAAGTGAATTAATAACTGTCGTGAGTGAAACGTTTATTATAAATAATCGCGTAAATAAGCCAATCAGATGCGAGAAACAATAACAAATAATAATGAGATGTAAAAATAGGAAAGTCGTTTGCTATTTTTACCGACAATCAGCAAACAGACAATACAAAGGATGGTAATGAGTGGGAGGTGAAGTAAAGAAATACTCATGGGGATTAAGTGAGCCAAAAATCAATAGAAGGAAAATCTTTCATTGTGACCATGGGGATGAATGGTGCCGCGTTTGGAAATGAGACGCTTTTCTTGTCTTTTACGGCAAATATTTCCACCAGAAATGAGTGACATGGCACAAACTTTCATGTTGGAATTCGAATGGTTGACACTATTAAAATGTCGGTCAACTGGTTTGTCGACATTGTTCCTGATCGAACGAAGATGTTCGGCATATCTGTTTACAATCGCACTCGTTATATACCATCCCTTTGTATGGTCTGTTTGCTGATTATCGGTAAAAATAGCAAATGACTTTCCTATATTTACATCTCATTATTATTTGTTATTGTTTCTCGCACCTGATAAAATTGACGTTTGTCTTACGCGATTATTTATTCTTAAAAGTTTCAGTCACTGCAGTTTTCTGACAAGAAAAGAAAATTAATTATTACGTAATGTTAAAAATTGAACATGGAAGTTTTGTGTAGTCTTGAAAGAAACTCTCTTTAATGGTGACTGATGTTTAGAGAATCAGCATACTAGCTAGTCTACCTTGAGGTTTTTTTGGCAATGTTATATGCATCATGTAAAAGCATCAGTTACCACAACCATTTTTCTCTCTCACGACTACATGTACATGTATGCAAACACAGATGATCAACTTGTATTAATATCTTTTAATACTCTTGACTCTGAAGATGACCACCGCCGAGGCCACCAAAATATTAAAGAGTTACACTCGGAATACGTAGAGGTTAGGACACGGTTAATCGTTAGGATTTATACGGTTTGTGATAGCTGAATAATATGCAACGGTTTTTTTGGTGCGTGAAATTTGGCGTTTAAATTTAAATCAACTGCTTTCCGGAAGATGCCGCCATTCGCCGACGGCGAAAGTTATATGCCATCAAAACAAGCCATATTCCGCACAAAATCAGCGGATGCAGTAATGGTTTTGAACAACCATGACTATAGACTTTATCAGCTGATTTCATGCCGAAACTGTAGTGTTGACGGTCGAGATAGCAAAAGACAGGCAAATAAATTAATATTCTCAAACAAAGGTTAATAATAGTACACTGTCACCTGTCTGTGTTGAGCAATTAATTTGCCTTTTCTGCATAGTTTTGTTGGTTAGCGTTAGTAATTTGTTTAGGTTTAGGGTTAGGTTTAGGATTTTGGTGATATTAACCCGCTATTCGTTGAATTCTAAGAGACTATATAGTGTCGTACGGTTACCGTGCGAATAGCCATTACCTTCAGTGCTTCACTTTATCTTTTAACTGTTTGAGAAGGGTTGAATTGCTCCGAGCTCCGAAACATTTAGACACATATTGAAATACTTAAAATCACTTATGCTATATATGTCATTAGAAACCCATTGATAATTCAAAATTGTGGTGTAAGTTTGACGTTTGTAGCTATGATGGAAAAATTTGAAAGTGTGTAAAGTGCGGTGTAAACATGAAAAATGTGAAAGTGTGTAATGTAATGAATATATATATATATATATATATATATATATATATATATATATATATATATATATATATATATATATTATATATATATATATATATATATATATATATATATATATAAAATGAAGCGAATAGTTTGCAATCGTCTAAGAGTGCTCAATACCTTGAGTGGTAGAGCGAATTGTATAACTCATAAACTTAAAATATTGTTTGCTACTCCGAGTTTCACGCAAATGCGATCATCAGGCAATAATGGAACTGATTCTGTAGTCCTTCTTTTATAGTATGCCTTACGTCATGGTGTATGGGAGGCATTATGAGTCATTATATATATATATATATATATATATATATATATATATATATATATATATATATATATATATATATATATATATATATATATATATATATATATATATATATATATATATTATATATATATATATATATATATATATATATATATAATATATATATATATATATATATATATATATATATATATATATATATATATATATATATATATATATATATATATATATATATATATATATATATATATATATATATATATATATATATATATATAATATATATATATACATGTATATATATATATATATATATATATATATATATATATATATATATATATATATATATATATATATATATATATATATATATATATATATATATATATATATATATATATATATATATATATATATATATATATATATATATATATATATATATATATATATATATATATATATATATATATATATATATATATATATATATAAAGGATTTATGGTGAAGGAAAATTTCGAGTGTTGGAATACATACATTTTAAGACCAAACCGGGACCAGTTGCGAAAAATGCAACTTCAAGGCCTTCCGGCTGGAATTGAACCCGCGACCCTGCGATGCTATAGTGTAGTGCTCTGACCAGTCACGAGTTCTGTATATATGGTGGTAATGGCGGGATAAGATTCTGGGTATATTATAATATTTTCGCAACTGGTTCCGGTTTGGTCTTAAAATGTATGTATTCCAACACTCGAAATTTTCCTTCACCATAAATCCTTTCAACATGTAGTTTGATCGAGTGAAATGCCAAATATTACCTATAATAAATGTAATAATAGATGTAAATAGACGATACAATACTTGGATGATTGTCATGCAAGCTAATATCTTCAGAAAAATTATTCTGTGTCCTGATTTCCGGTGAGACGCTCTAAAGCCTGGTTTCCATATGATCGCTACGATCGCTACGATCGCTCAATTTTAAAACCGGCGATCGTAGCGATCATAATTATGGAAACCACACGCTCAGCGATCCTGGCGATCGCAGCGATCGTAGCGATCGCGATCGCCGAGATAGAAAATGTTCTATCTCGGCGATCGCAGCGATTATATGGAAACACTGGTTCAGCGATCCTGCAGGCGATCTCAGCGATCGGTATGTACTCCAGCGACATTCGGCTATATATCTATAAAACACATTACTGTGGTAAGATTAAACGGTTCCTTCATTGTATACATCACGCAAATTTAGATAAATCAGTGAAACTAAAGCATTTTATGTAAATATTTTATGTAAATAGCTGTAAAAGAATTTTATCTGTCTTGAAGACGTATAGCTGTGCCCGAAGCTGTGGGATAAGAGTGTGAAAAGCTCCAAGCTCTTCTCTCATTCGAAATATCTGTCGAACTCAAAAACGACGTTTCCTTGGCGCAAGTTCGTCCAAACAAACTAGGACGAGATTAGTACTTTTAAAATGCAATCCGAACGAGTTCTTTTTACGGGATTATACGTTCGATTATACGTTCGACACATGATAAATTCGATCATGTTTGAAACCGACGTCGAATATTGTCGAACCTAACGGTGTATTAGATTCGACACATGATAAATTCGACGTTTGAAATAGGCCTTACTGATAAGAGCAACTAGAATAAAAAACCGCTGTTCTTGCGATAGTAAAAGAAAGTTAATGTATTTGTTTACTTCGTCCATGACGATCGCCACGATCGCTACGATCGCCGGTTTTAAAATTGAGCGATCGTAGCGATTATATGGAAACATGACAATCGCCGCGATCGCTACGATCGCCGGTTTTAAAATTGAGCGATCGCAGCGATCGTAGCGATCGTAGCGATCGTAGCGATCATATGGAAACCAGGCTTAACCATTGAGCTACCGAGACTCAGATGTAGAGTGAAGGTTACAATGATGTACTGATTCGATTGATATGTCTGCCTATATGCAGCTCGCATTCGCGTACAGTAGTGTATATATTAACACATCCAAGTATTACTGATATATAGTAACTGCTGCATAGGGAGTACATATATCATTCGAACCAGTACATCATTGTAACCTCTCTACGTCTGAATCTCAATGGCTCAATGGTTAAAGGCCGTTACTCGACTCAGATGTAGAGTGAAGGTTACAATGATGTACTGATTCGATTGATATGTCTGCCTATATGCAGCTCGCATTCGCGTACCGTAGTGTATATATTAACACATCCAAGTATTACTGATATATAGTAACTGCTGCATAGGGAGTACATGTATCATTCGAACCAGTACATCATTGTAACCTCTCTACGTCTGAATCTCAATGGCTCAATGGTTAAAGGCCGTTACTGCATGGCAATAAGGTTATAATTTTTTCAACCTTGAATAATTTTTCCCAGGATATGAACTTGACGTCCATGTATTCTATACTGGCATGTATTCTATATATAATCTGTGTTTACAGTACTCCATCCATTATGGAACATGCGTGTTATAGGCCTACTGTAGCTGGCCTATAGTGGGCCACAACTTATCATGTCTGTCAATGTAAAATACTCAAATCTTCATTCACCGTATAACCCGACAAAACACGTACTTTTCTTTTACGGTTTCAATTTAAAGGGGGTCTACAGTCGCATCTGCGCATGTCCAAGTGTTTGTTTACATCTCATGTTTACATCAGTACTGGGCTCGTGTTACTTTACGAAGTTGCAGCAAGGAATTAGCTTCACGCTCGAAGATTTGGAAATCAGTCAAGTAGAACAGTTCGCTGCATTACCTCACATTGATAACATAACTGCGTGCAAATGTCGTGATCACTGTCTTCAAGGAAAGGGCAGAAATTTCTGTCCATGTAGAAGTCTGAATAACTTTTGTTCAAGCGCATGCCATGGCGAAGACTTCGGTCGCGACTGTGATATAGCGGTATAAAGTTTATTATTTTTATTGTATTCTGAGCAACGGACTAAAATCGGGACTGGAATCATTGTAGCGTGTGACGCTAATTTTCTTACTATTGTATATATTTTATACGTCTTTGGGCTTCAATGGCTTCATCCGCGCAAAGTTGAAAGTTGATATTCTGTACTTTTTATCGTTCAATTTCCAAATTGTGACACAACCTCGACTTTGGAATTCTAATACCTCAAGTACTGGCCCTCCAGTCGAACCATCAGGTCGAAAGAAAAGAGTACTACAGATGCTTCCAGACTAAAGTTTACTTACAGTTACTCGATGCTTTTGAGAGATGGAAAACGGTAAAGGGAGAAAATAATATAACGAATAACAAAACAAGGAAGTTGCGGAAAATTATGCTACCTGAAGAAATAACTAACGATGCATTCAGAATCATATACTGTTAAATATACAGAATGTTTTAAAGGAAATTGAAAGACAAAATCGACCAGGAAATACAGAAATATATAATTTCACCTTTGCGCGGATGAAGCCCAAAGACGTATAATAAATATATGTATAATAGTAAGAAAATTAGCGTCACACGCTACAAAGACTCCAGTCCCGATTTTAGAAATAAATTACATATAGTTGGATACAATAAAAAATAATAAACTTACCGCCATATATCACTGTCGCTGTCTCGTCTGTTGTTCATACATAATTACCGAAGTTTTCGCCATGGCACGCGTTTGTACAAAGGTTATTCAGACTTCTACATGGACAGAAATTTCTGCCCTTTCCTCGAAGACAGTGATCACGACATTTGCACGTAGTTATGTTATCTATGTTAGGTATTGCAGTGAACTGTTGTACTTGACTGATTTCCAAATCTTCAAGCATGAAACTTCCTTGCTGCACCTTCGTAAAGTAACATGAGCCCAGTACTGATGTAAACATGAGATGTAAACAAACACTTGGACATGCGCAGATGCGACTGTAGACCCTCTTTAAATATTAATTCAAATGCAGATATTTATTATTTACCATATCTAGTTACCAGGGACAAATTTCCCGATGCCGCGCATGGGCCGTTGATCTTGAATATATATATAAAATTAAACTGCATGCAATTTCAGATTCGCTTCCATTTCCCGTGATAAGGGACTAAACGCCGGTCGATATTAGCACCCTCGCCCTCAGGCCTTCGGCCGGCGCTTCTCGCCGGGGATAAGATTATGTTGACATTGGGAATGTTCACACTCACTATGTCAGCAGAAATTGTTAGAGATTGAACAAGTACTGTGACACCTAGATCATTGTCGACTAAGCAGACTAGGCATGTCATCCTGAATATAGGTTATATATGTGCATGGTGATATAATTTAGATATTAGTACACAATGCCATATGCTTTGTTACATGGCAAATATGGTATCTGCAATCTGCATTGGGCATTATTATTAGTAGTAGTATTAATAATAATAATAATAATAATAATAATAATAATAATAATAATACAATAATATTTGTACAGGATAGCCCCTTCAATGCTAACACTGACAAATTACAGTCGTTACATATTTCAACGCATATTCATATATGATATATATAATTTATAATTTTAACTCAAAAGTTGTATATCCTGCACATATTGTCAATTAAGGCAATAGTTAATGGTGCTACAACATGTATGTATTCAGGAATTCTTCACAGAATTTCTTAACTAGCATTACACAATGTAAGTTGCTTCTAATACGAGAGGTACCAATTCTACAAGAATGCAAGAACCAGCAACACATATTTCAAAAGGATGAAATGATACATATACAACAAAGTACAGCACTTTTTTCCTACTGTACATTATATCACTACATATATTGACCTTGTTCATGAATATATATGGGGGTCTTGTTTTCTAACAAATTTCAGTTATTACATATTTCAACACATATTCATATGATATATATCATTTATAATTTTAACTAAAAGTTGTATATCCTGCACATATTGTCAATTGAGGCAATAGATAATGGTGCTACAACATGTATGTATTCATGAACAGATTGATTGAGACATGAAATATAGCTCTTTACACGGGTAGATATGATGTTAAAATGCCTTTACAGAATTTCTTAACTAGCATTACACAATGTAACTTGTTTCTAATACAAGAGGTACCAATCCTACAAGAATGCAAGAACGGAAGAACCAGTAACACATATTTCAAATGGATGAAATGAGAAAAGCCCATATACAACAAAGTACAACACTTTTAACCAACTGTACATTATATCACTAGATATATTGACCTTGTTCATGATGACCGCTAATTTAATAGATTTATTAAACCTTGTTCTTATGTGGAAAACGTAGACAAAGGTTAGATTGGATCAAATAGAGTTGAGGGAATGGGAACCAGGACAGAGTTTTATGGCAAGACTTTGCTGAACGCAGTAATCTGACCGAGCAGACTCTTCGAGATAATGCGCCTGATTTAAGAGAAAAGGAAATGCGATGAATGTACTGCTGGTCACGTGGCAGTTCAACCTCGAACCGCCACATGATAAAGTTATGGGTTCGATTCACATCTGGGACTTAGGAATATTTTCTGAATAATACTAATTTCGACATTTTCCTGATATGTTGAAACGTTGTGTATTTTATTTTACTCCTTTTTTCTTTGTGTTTCATGCTGGACTTTGATGTTATTCTTTGATGGGATCCATCCAAAAGTGGACCAACCAAACAGGCCTAACTATAATTTAAGAGAATGACTCACCTGTCTTCTCACTGGTTGCTTCGTCCTCCAGATGTGGCGGCGTCTCAGCTCCACTAACTGTTAAAAGATGGCAATATCATTAATTTTTGAAAGATGCATTTGAACAGTTGAGGAAAGGGAAAATATGGAAGATGTAGATGAAATAGATTAGATAAATATTGAAGTTGAAGGATATTTGGGCAGTGAGAATCATTTTGATACTATTGCAGAAATAATGAGAAGGAAAGGGTTTCACGAAGAAAAAAATGATATTCTGGGAGAATAATGAACAAGCTCGAGGGCAATGACAAACCACCTAATCAATAATATATCTAGAAAAAGAGCAGTAAAAAAAATAACGAAAGAAGTTTATTCAGTCTTGGAATTCATAGAAATAACTGGAATAAGTGAAACCAACAACTTGATTTCAGCTGCAGCGAATGCAGTGGCTGATATATACATAAAACAAACTATTTCAGTCGAGTGACAAGAGGCCGTTTGATGAACTGGATGAAAGGAGAAGAATGACAATGATATACCATATGCACATAAATGTAAACATTCTGCAGCGAAATATGAGATTGTCCATATTGATTGTCATTGTTCTTAATGTTGATAGGCCTT
Source organism: Chrysogorgia sp. JL179-B06 (assembly GCA_035772405.1). Taxonomy (NCBI): domain Eukaryota; kingdom Metazoa; phylum Cnidaria; class Anthozoa; order Scleralcyonacea; family Chrysogorgiidae; genus Chrysogorgia; species Chrysogorgia sp. JL179-B06. The sequence continues at coordinate 1,757,091 of JAYKKM010000215.1, read as the reverse complement.
TTTTGGGATTTCGTAGTTCTGTTGGTAATAACAAGTATGGTCGGCCATTTAAAGGTCTATACACTACGAGGTTGACGTGACCGTAACGGTTGGCACTAGATCATGTTCGAGATATGTCCAAATGTGCGGCTGCTAGGTTACAGTACAGCGGACAACTTTGGTAGTTGCCTTCGAAGTAGCCGTTCCTTGCACGTTGTAATCCACAAACTACTGGAATTGTTAAAGCATTGTAAGCAAAATCATTGGATTGTAATCAACCACAGAACAAGGATCCTACACTGTAAAAACAGACTGGTTGAAACAACCGATTTGATAGGTTATCTCAGATTCATACCGATCTGAATGGTTAAAATAACCAAATATTTTGGTTAAAATGACCGTATTTTGGTTGTTTCAACCCGTGAAAAAGGTCAATTGGTGAATCTGAGACAACCATATTTAAGCGGTTGTTTTAACCAGTCTGTTTTTACAGTGTAACCCTAACTCCCCAATAATTAACTGCTTACAATGCTTTAACAATTCCAGTAGTTTGTGGCTGCAACGTGAGGAAAAGGGTGTTCGAAGAAAGATAGATATGTTATGTATTACCTTGTTCTTTTAAAAACTCCGCTTAACTTTCTGAATAATAAACGAAATTTAAAACGGAGTTTTTTAAATAACATTTATATTTCGAAGGCACCTACCAAAGTTGTCCGCTGTACTGTAAGCTAGCAGCCGCACATTTGTACATATTTCGACCATGATCTAGTGCCGACCAATGGTAATCTATCGTGTCTACCATAGATATCCACAGCCTTCAGACAACCATTGGCCAAATTTATAGACTAATTCATTGTGTGAAGATGTGACCGCTTCAGTGATCTTATCATTCTTGATCATTATCTTAACACGAAGTACAGTCAAAGTAATCTATCTCGTATGTGATGCTCTCCCCTTGGACCCTTCTCAAAAATGATTATAAACGTCTGAACCATCTTTAAGCCATGCATCACCCCTAGTTCAAACCGAAGTATTTTCTCAATCGCGTAATAAAACATGTTGTGCATGAGCTGCGTCGGCAGTTTAGAAATATAAATCAAATGTCTAAATACGTTGGTGTACTGCCGAAATAGCGTATAAGTTGTCTAACGTTTCGAGTGAAGGCCCTCGTCAAACAGTAAAACGTAAAGTGAATTAATAACTGTCGTGAGTGAAACGTTTATAATAAATAATCGCGTAAGACAAAAAATAAGCCAAACAGATGCGAGAAACAATAACAAATAATAATGAGATGTAAAAATAGGAAAGTCGTTTGCTATTTTTATCGTGGGAGGTTAAATAAAGAAATACTCAGGGGGATTAAGTGAGACAAAGGTCAATAGAATGAAAATATTTCATTGAGACCACGGGGGGGGGGGGGATGAATGGTGTCGCGTTTGAAAATGAGACGCTTTTCTTGTCTTTTACGGCAAATATTTCCACCAGAAATGAGTGACATGGCACAAACTTTCATGTCGGAATTCGAATGGTTGACACTATTAAAATGTCAGTCAACTGGTTTGTCCACATTGTTCCTGATCGAACGAAGATGTTCAGCATATCTGTTTTCAATCGAACTCGTTATATACCATCCCTTTGTATGGTCTGTTTGCTGATTATCGGTAAAAATAGCAAATGACTTTCCTATATTTACATCTTATTATTATTTGTTATTGTTTCTCGCACCTGATAAAATTGACGTTTGTCTTACGCGATTATTTATTCTTAAAAGTTTCAGTCACTGCAGTTTTCTGACAAGAAAATAAAATTAATTATTACGTAATGTTAAAAATTGAACATGGAAGTTTTGTGTAGTCTTGAAAGAAACTCTCTTTAATGGTGACTGATGTTTAGAGAATCAGCATACTAGCTAGTCTACCGTGAGGTGTTTTTTGGCAATATTATATGCATCATGTGAAATTATCAGTTACCACAACCATTTTTCTCTCACGACTACATATACATGTATGCAAACACAGAGGATCAACTTGTATTACTTATATCTTTTAATACTCTTGACTCTGAAGATGACCACCGCTGAGGCCACCAAAATATTAAAGAGTTACACTCGGAATACGTAGAGGTTAGGACACGGTTGATGGTTAGGATTTATACGGTTTGTGATAGCGACGTCCTGAATATGCAACGGTTTTTTTGGTGCGTGAAATTTGGCGTTTAAATTTAAATTGACGCCAGCGCGACAAACTGCTTTCCGGAAGATGCCGCGATTCGCCGACGGCGAAAGTTATATCCCATCAAAACAAGCCATATTCCGCGCAAAATCAGCGGATGCAGTAGGCTAATAGTTTTGAACAACCATGACTATAGACTTTAACAGCTGATTTCATGCCGAAACTGTAGTGTTGACGGTCAAGATAGCAATATTAAAAAGATAAATAAATTAATATTCTCAAACAAAGGCTAATAATAGTACACTGTCACCTGTCTGTGTTGAGCAATTAATTTGCCTTTTCTGCATAGTTTTTTTGGTTAGCGTTAGTAATTTGTTTAGATTTAGGGTTAGGTTTAGGATTTTGGTGATATTAACCCGCTATTCGTTGAATTCTAAGAGACTATAGTGTCGTACGGTTACCGTGCGAATAACCATTACCTTCAGTGCTTCACTTTATCGTTTAACTGTTTGAGTTGACTCTTGAGATATTTAGAAGGGTTAAATTGCTCCGAGCTCAGAAACATTTTGGTTTACACTTGGTCTTGTTAAATTCAAGGTTTTCGAGAGGTGATCCCGTGAGTTAGAGGTATCAGAGGGTGGATCCATGCTCCAGTTGCTAACTGGTAACACTCTCTTGCCTTGATATGAACGGTTCCCAGTCTACCTCTTTGGGGGCCCACAGGGAAGGTTCCTTTAGGAACCCTTCTGTCCTACCTGTGGAAACTCGGAGAGGGAAACCTATGCGCAATTGGGATTGTGCATGCGTCCCGGGCATTTTGGGACCGCCACGATCTGGTGTGCCTTTGGCGCTTCAGAAAGTGGTGGAAACAAGTGCTCGGTCGTCGCCGCTCTCGTGGAGTATCTCTGGGTGCTCCTCGAGCTGCACCGTCACAGTTATGTGGTCTGCTGTTTCTGGCCCATTGTCAGGAGCAGCACCGGTGCCGACGTTTCCTCCCGCCTTACTAAACCTCCTGGACCATCCTGCCACCACCGTGCCCACCGCTGAACCAACTTGGACCGTATCCTACAAAGCCGACCTCCTGACCGCCACTCTTTCCTGGTCAACGCCTGTTCCAGATTCTTCCGCCGCCTCTCCGACCGCCTCTCCGCTGTCTTCCTCACCGTCCTTCGACGCCGGCTACTTCTCCGCCAGCCCTCCAGCCAACAACTATAACTCTTCTCCAATCAAGATGCGCTCGTTTGCCGATGTGGTCGCCTCTTCGCCCGTCGCTCCGACTATCGCTTCGCCGTCCTGGGAACCTGACACCAGCGACGTGACCGTCCAGACACCTTCCACGATTAATTACAAACCACAACAGGAAGATGCCCAGACAACCACCGAGCCAACGCCAGCCACTTCGACCGCCAGCCAAATAATCTTCACCGAAACGTCCGCATCAACAACCCAAACTCCAACCACCTCTCCCGCTGTTCTTGGACCAACTACCTCTGCCACTCAGACCGATGTTGCTCCTACTACCTGCTCGGTTCAAACTCAATCGCCTGCGCCAAAACGTTCCAAAACTAAAAGCAAAGGCACTCAATCTTTTACGAAATCGAAATCTTTGGCCTGTCAAACCGTCCAAGCGTCACCGATAAACAATGCCGATATGGTGTCAACGGAAGCTCAATCCACGAATTTAATTAACCAAAACCTACGAAAGAGCTATCCTGAGACCACCTTCTCGACTTGCAAACTCTGCCGCCAAACCAACTTGCCTTTCGAAGACCCCCGCAGACATTACCTTGAATGCCTGGCCCATCCGATGTTCGGCGGCAACAAAAGTGGAAAACTCGAAGACTTAATCCAGATACTAGCCAGTGCGATCTGCTCAACCTAACCGCTGGCGCCAACAACACTGTCCTATTTGAATGTAATACTACAACGAGCAAGGACAGCGAAATCGAACCCAGTTGGATGGACGATATGAAAGTATATGGAACCGAGCCTGAATCATATGACGATGACTACGACTATGCGGAAGAATGTGACCACGAGGAAGACTACGAGGAAGACTACGATGAAGACTACGCCGATGAATAACATGATGGAAGCTTGTAACGGAGCTTTCACACACACTTTAACTTATATTTTCAACCTTTTATGTTTAATGGTTCCAATTACACATATGAAATGCGGAAATTTCATATGTGATAGCTCATTTCACATGTTGAAATTTCATATGTGATTGCTCGTTTCACATGTGGAAATTTCATATGTGATTGCTCGTTTCACATGTGGAAATTTCATATGTGATTGCTCATTTCATATGTGAAAATACCATATGTGAAAAGGTTCAAATTCCAACATATGGAATTTTCACATGTGAAATTAGATGTGAAATTTTCGTAAGGGTATGCTATAATATCAGATCAGCGTAAATGCTGATTGTTATAGCCAGTATGGTGTATGTTTACACTATTAAAGTCAATAAAATGTAAGCCAGGCCCAGGTCGTGGCTGGCCAGGTTGGTCCTATAGACTTGCAATATATGCAAACAGAGCTAAAGTCTGTAATTTTTTACATCCTTACTACAAGACACCAGTATACTCTATATCAGCTAATTTTTTAGTTTTGCAATGAGTGTTGTCTGACTATATATTGATAAGTAAAAAAGTAGAGTGCTGCGTAGACAGTGTTTTGAATATAATTATAGCAAAGTGAATTTAGTGACGAGACACTGACGTTTCGAGCGAAGCCCTTCATCAGAGTAAGACGAGATGAAATAAAATAAATAGGGCTTATGCGAAAAGTTAAATCATTTGCTATGTTTACAGTTGATCAGCAAATAAATCAGCATTAATATATTAGCAGTAAGAAACAAAAACTTGAAAAGGAAAGTGCATAAGCTAATAATAAAACGTTCCAAGCAAACTAAAATAACAAAAAACTTGTAGGAAATTAAATAAAAGAAAAACATTCGTTAAGTCCAAGAGGATGTGTGTGCCAAGTTTAAAAATGAGACGCTTCTCTTGCCGTTTGCGGTTATCGTTACCACCTGAGATGGGAAGGATGGCACAGACTTTCATGTCTGAAACCAAATGGTTGGAGCTGTTGAAATGGCGGGCTACAGGTTTATCAACATCATTGTTCCTCACGGAACGAAGATGTTGATTCGATGAAAACGTCGGTCTCGTACAAGCTTACTGACTCCCATAGTTATCTATTTTCATCCTGTCATCCCAACCACACTAAGCAATCTATCCCTTACTCTCAATTCTTGCGTCTTCGCCGCTTATTTAGCGACGACCATGATTTTCAAGACAAATCAATATAAATGAGATATTTTTTTGTTCAACTGGTTACCCTAGCAACCTTCTAGACCTCACCGTTCAGAAAGCTTTTCTCGTCCCCCGTTTAGACGCCCTTGAACCACCTTTGGAACAAGTTTCAAACAATAAAATTCCTTTAGTTCTAACATTTCATCCTTTCAAATTTAAAGTTAAAAATATTATCAATCGGAATTTTCACATTTTACAAAATGATCCTGAGACGTCAGCCATTTTCACCGATAACCCTTTGGTATCTTTTCGCCGTAATAAAAACATTCGTGACTCCTCAGTACCAGCGGGAACAATTTATTGCGGCCGTTCCCGCTGCAACACATGCCCTTTTCTCAATCCCACTACAGTGCCCCCAAATTCGACCACACAATCCGTCATACTGTTTCATGCACGTCCACCAACATAATTTATTGCATTTCTTGCGATAAATACCCTAAAATCTACATCGGTGAAACTGGGCGATGCCTTTCAGACAGGTTTGCTGAACATCTTCGTTCCGTGAGGAACAATGATGTTGACAAACCTGTAGCCCGCCATTTCAACAGCTCCAACCATTTGGTTTCAGACATGAAAGTCTGTACCATCCTTCCCATCTCAGGTGGTAACGATAACCGCAAACCGCAAGAGAGGCGTCTCATTTTCACCACACATCCTCTTGGTCTTAACGAACGTTTTTTCTTTTATTTAATTTCCTACAAGTTTTTTGTTATTTTAGTTTGCTTGGAACGTTTATTATTAGCTTATGCACTTTCCTTTTCAAGTTTTTGTTTCTCACTACTAATATATTATCGCCTAATCCCCTTGGATATTGGACCCGTAATTTCTCCCACCCCTCAGTCTGTTTGCTGATCAACTGTAAAAATAGCAAATGATTTAACTTTTCGCATCTCATCAATTATTAGTTGGTTAATCTCCTGTGCATTTGATTGGCTACTTTCTACTTGTGACACCCTTTTGGCATATATATAAGCCCTATTTATTTTATTTCATCTCATCTTACTCTGATGAAGGGCTCCGCTCGAAACGTCAGTATCTCGTCACTAAATTATTGGCAGTTTCTCACTTTGCTATATATATATATTGATAAGCTCGATAAACCTTTTATTCTGTTAGAAGACTTCTGTTGCTTTTATTAATATATAATCTTATTATATTATATAATTATGCATACATGTACCGGTATTTCAATGGTATTCAAGTACTGGTAACACATTTCAAAAAGATGAAATGACAAAAGTCCATAATATGCAATAAAGAACATTGCTTAATCTAATTATTTCACCAATATTTCATTAATTCAAGATGAAATTCCCTTCAGCTACTTGTTGTCAGTGAGATGATACCAGTTGTTTAATCCATAATGTGTTCCACTGACACATGCAGTGAGTGTTAACCTACCCACTTATACAGTATCTATATACAGTATATATCCTACAAAAGCTCTGTAAATATATACATTGCAAGCCTAGGACTGGCATTGTCTAGGCCTAATACAGGACAAAGGTGTTTACACAAACACACTATGCGATTGACCAGACCAGCATGCCATCAGATGAGCGTATAAACACTGATTGTTATAACCAGTGTGGTGCATGTTTAGACTATTAAAGTCAGTAAAATGTAATCCAAGGCCAAGGTGGCGTCCAGGTTGGTCCTGGTTAGTCCTATAGACTTGCAGTATAAACAGAGCTATAATCTGTACTTTTTACATCCTTACCACCAGTACTTGTACTCACATATAGGCTAATTATCAAGTATTGCAATTATTCCATTGTGGATGAGGTTGCAAAGTGACCGAGTGAAACAATGGTGATGGATAATTTAAATAAAAGTATAAAATCTGCCATTCAAAATTTGTATTAACATTTGTTATTCTGCAATATTATAATAAAGCATATAATTTATTGGTATATCGTGTGTAAGGACTATACAATTTCGAGCAAAAGCCCTTCGAAGAGTGATTTCGTGATGTCTGATTGGCGCTTTCTCGATATATGAACAAACCGAAATTCAAATGATCGCTAACCCTAATCCTAACCCTAATCTTAACCCTAAATATCCTAATCCTAACCCAAATCCTAACCTTAAAACTGACTTGGGTTGATGTTATAACAATTTTAAATTTCGGTTGCCATGACGCCATGCAAAAAGTGAAATGTTCCGACCACAATATATTTTGAAGTACTAACCCTAAGAACTCATTCTACATATCTAATAAAAGCTTGATTAACAGCCTGTGACATACCTACAAAAATATTTTTGTAACTAATAGCTAACAGCTTGAAAAAAGCGACGACGCTTGGATTGGATTGACAAACTCCGAGTAAATATTTTAGCTATTCAGACGACGATATCTTTTAAACTACTAACTCTAGAAAATCATGCTATTTATCAAATAAAAGCCTGAATAACATACTTGGACATGTTTGCCACAAGCTATCTTTGTAACTGATTGACAGGTTTAAAAAACCGAAAACGGGTTTACCTTTAGTTTTGACGCCACGTATAAAACTTGATTTACGCGGTATGCCCGCAAAACAAGCGCCTCGTGGCAACTATTATTACGAATATATTGCATTTTCACTGCCTTTTCCCGATCTTTTTGAAATCAAATCTTCATTCACCGTATAACCCGACAAAACACGTACTTTTCTTTTACGGTTTCAATTTAAATATTAATTCAAACGCAGATATTTATTATTTACCATATCTAGTTACCAGGACCAAATTTCCCAATGCGGCGCATGGGCCGTTGATCTTGAATATATATATATAATTAAACTGAATGCAATTTCAGATTCGCTTGCATTTCCCGTGATAACCGACTAAACGCCGGTCGATATTAGCACCCTCGCCCACAGGCCTTCGGTCGGCGCTTCGCTCCGCGCGAGGGGATAATATTATGTTGACATTGGGTATATTGACACTCACTATGTCAGCAGAAATTGTTACAGATTGAACAAGTACTGTGTCACCTTGATCATTGTCGACTAAGCAGACTAGGCATGTCATCCTGAATATAGGTTATATTATATGTGCATGGTGATATAAATTAGATATTATAGTACACGATGCCATATGCATTGTTACATCGCAAATATGGTATCTGCAATGGGCATTATTATTAGTAGTAGTATTATTAATAATAATATTAATAATAATAATAATAATAATAATAATAATAATACAATAATATTTATACAGGATAGCCCCTTCAATGCTAACACTGGTATCAGTATATGGGGTCTTGCTTTCTAACAAATTACAGTCCTTTTATATTTCAACGCATATTCATATATGATATATATAATTTATAATTTTAACTCAAAAGTTGTATATCCTGCACATATTGTCAATTAAGGCAATAGTTAATGGTACTACAACATGTGTGTATTCAGGAATTCTTCACAAAATTTCTTAACTAGCATTACACACTGTAACTTGCTTCTAATACGAGAGGTACCAATCTTACAAGAATGCAAGAACGAGCAACACATATTTCAAAAGGATTAAATGAGAAAAGCCCATATACAACAAATTACAACACTTTTAACCAACTGTACATCATATCACTACATATATTGACCTTGTTCATGATGACCGCTAATTTAATAGATTTATTAAACCTTGTTCTTATGTGGAAAACGTAGACAAATGTTAGATAGGACCAAATAGAGTTGAGGGAATGGGAACGAGGACAGAGATTTATGGCAAGACTTTACTGAACGCAGTAATCTGACCGAGCAGACTCTTCGAGATGATGCGCCTGATTTAAGAGAAAAGGAAATACGATGAATGTACTGCTGGCCACGTGGCAGTTCAACCTCGAACCGCCACACGGAAAAGTCTTATCTCTGCCATCTGAGTCTCACTAGCCCAATGGTTAAAGTTTCTCACTGACGGTAAGAAGGTTATGGGTTCGATTCACATCTGGGACTTACGAATATTTTCTGAGTAATATACTAGCTTCAACATTTTCCTGATATGTTGAAACGTTGTGTATTTTATTTTACTCCTTTTTTGTGTTTCATGCTGGATTTTGATCTTATTCTTTGATGGGATCCATGCAAAAGTGGACCAACGAAACAAGCCTAACTATAGAATGACTCACCTATCTTCTCACGGGTTGGGCCGTCCTCCAGATGTGGCGGGGTCTCGGCTCCACTGACTGTTAAAAATATGGCAATATCATTATTTTTTGAAAGATGCATTTAAACAGTCGAGGAAAGGGAAAATATGGAAGATGCAGATGAAATAGATTAGATAAATATTGAAAATGAAGGATATTTGAGCAATAATCATTTTGATACTATTGCAGAAATAATGAGAAGGAAAGGGTTTCACGAAGAAAAAATTAATATTCTAGGGAGAATAATAAACAAGCTCGAGGGCAATGTCAAACCACCTAATCAATAAGATATCTAGAAAGAAGAGCAGTAAGAAAAATAACGAAAGAAGTTGATTCAGTCTTGGAATTCATAGAGACAACAGGAATAAGTGAAACCAACACCTTGATTACAGCTGCAGCGAATGCAGTGGCTGATATATACATAAAACAAACTATTTCAGTTGAGTAACAAGAGGCCGTTTGATGAACTGGATGAAAGGATAAAAATGACAATGATATAACATATGCACATAAAAGTAAACATTCTGCAGCGAAATATGAGATTGTCCATATTTGTTGTCATTGTTCTTAATGTTCATTGGCCATTTCTTGGGATTTTGTAGTTCTGTTGGTAATGACAAGTATGGTCGGCCATTTAAAGGTCTATACACTACGAGGTTGACGTGACCGTAATGGTTGGCACTAGATCATGGTCGAGATATGCGGCTGCTAGCTTGCAGTACAGCGGACAACATTGGTAGGTGCCTTCGAAGTAGCCGTTCCTCACGTTGTAATCCACAAATTACTGGAATTGTTAAAGCATTGTAAGCAAAATCATTGGATTGTAATCAACCCCAGAACAAAGATCCTAACCCTAACTCCCCAATAATTAACTGCTTACAATGCTTTAACAATTCCAGTAGTTTGTGGTTTACAACGTGAGGAACGGGTGTTCGAAGAAAGATAGATATGTTATGTATTACCTCGTTCTTTTAAAAACTCCGCTTAACTTTCTGAATAATAAATGAAATTTATAGTGTTTTTTTTTCAAGAACGGAGTTTTTTAAATAACATATATATTTCGAAGGCACCTACCAAAGTTCTCCGCTGTACTGTAAGCTAGCAGCCGCACATTTGTACATATCTCGACCATGATATAGTGCCGACCAATGGTAATCTATCGTGTCTATCGTAGATATCCACAGCCTTGAGACAACCATTGGCCAAATGTATAGACTAATTCATTGTGTGAAGATGTGACCGCTTCAGTGATCTCATCATTCTTGATCATTATCTTAACATTACAGTTAAAGTAATCTGTCTCGTATGTGATTCTGTCCTCTTTAGACCCTTCTCAAATATGATTTTAAATGTCTTAACCATCTTCAAGCCATGCATCAATCCTAGTTCAAACCGAAGTATTTTCTAAATCGCGTAATAAAACATGTTGTGCAGCTGCGTAGGCAGTGTAGATTAGAAATCAAATATCTAAATACGTTGGTGTACTGCCGGAATAGCGTATCAGTTGTTTAAAATTTCGAGTGAAGGCCCTTTGTCAAATAGTAAAACGTAAATTGAAATAATAACTGTCGTGAGTGAAACGTTTCTAATAAATAATCGCGTAAACCAAAAATAAGCCAATCAGACGCCAGAAACAATAACAAATAATAATGAGATGTAAAAATAGGAAAGTCGTTTGTTATTTTTATCGACAATCAGCAAACAGACCATACAAAGGAATGGTAATGAGTGGGAGGTGAAATAAAGAAATACTCATGGGGATTAAGTAAGACAAAGATCAATAGAATGAAAATCTTTCATTGAGACCATGGGGATGAATGGTGCCACGTTTGAAAATGAGACGCTTTTCTTGTCTTTTACGGCAATGGTATCCATCCATAAGTAGATCAACCAAACAAGCCTAACTATAATTTAAGAGAATGACTCACCTGTCTTCTCACTGGTTGGTTCGTCCTCCAGATGTGGCGGCGTCTCGGCTCCACTAACTGTTAAAAATATGGCAATATCATTAATTTTTGAAAGATGGAAGATGCAAATGAAATAGATAGGAAGAGTGTTGAAAATGAAGGATATTTGAGCAATGAGAATGATTTTGATACTATTGCAGAAATAATAAGGAAAGGGTTTAACGAAGAAACAATTGATATTCTAGGGAGAATAATGAACAAACTCGAGGCAATGTCAAACCACCTAATCAATAAGATATCTAGAAAGAAGAGCAGTAAGAAAAATAACGAAAGAAGTTGATTCAGTCTTGGAATTCATAGAGACAACAGGAATAAGTGAAACCAACACCTTGATTACAGCTGCAGCGAATGCAGCAGCTGATATATACATAAAACAAACTATTTCAGTCGAGTGACAAAAGGCCGTTTGATGAACTGGAAGAAAAGATACGAATGACAATGATATACCATATGCACATAAAAGTAAACATTCTGGAGCGAAATATGAGATTGGCCATATTTGTTCTCATTATTCTTAATGTTGATATGCCCTTTCTTGGGATTTTGTAGTTCTGTTGGTAATGACATGTATGGTCGGCTATTTAAAGGTCTATTATACACTACGAGGTTGACGAAATGGTAATGATCGGCACTAGATCATGGTCGAGATATGTACAAATGTGCGGCTGCTAGCTTACAGTACAGCGGACAACTTTAGTAGGTGCCTTCGAAGCAGCCATTCCTCACGTTGCAATCCACAAACTACTGGAATTGTTAAAGCATTGTAAGCAGTAAATCATTGGATTGTAATCAACCCCAGAACAAAGATCCTAACCCTAACCCCCTAATAATTTACTGCTTACAACGCTTTAACAATTCCAGTAGTTTGTGGCTTACAACGTGAGGAACGGGTGTTCGAAGAAAGATAGATATGTTATGTATTACCTCGGTCTTTTAAAAACTCCCGTTAACTTTCTCAATAAAAATCGAAATTTAAAATAGGTTTTTTTAAAGAATGGAGGTAATACATAACATATCTATTTCGAAGGCACCTACCAAAGTTGTCCGCTGTACTGTAAGTTAGCAGATGTCTCGACCATGATCTAGTGCCGACCAATGGGGTCCTATCGCACCTATCATAGATATCTACAGCCTTCATTGACTACCAAATTTATAGACTAATTCATTGTGTGAAGATGTGAACGCTACAGTGATCTCATAATTCTTGATCATTATAAAGTAATCTATCTCGTATGTGATGCTGTCCTCTTTAGACCCTTGTCAAATATGATTTTAAACGTCTTAACCATTTTCAAGCCATGCATCAACCCTAGTTCAAACCGAAGTATTTCCTCAATCGCGTAATAAAACATGGTGTGCAGCTGCGTCGGCAGTGTAGAAATAGAAATCAAATATCTAAATACGTTGGTGTACTGCCGAAATAGCGTATAAGTGTCTAACGTTTCGAGTGAAGGCCCTTTGTCAAATAGTAAAACGTAAAGTGAAATAATGTCTGTCGTGAGTGAAACGTTTATAATAAATAATCGCGTAAGACAAAAAAAGCCAATCAGATGCGAGAAACAATAAAAAATAATAATGAGATCTAAAAATAGGAAAGTCGTTTGCTATTTTTATCGACAATCAGCCTGTAAGTGCAGAACTCGTTGAACCAAGGTTCTTTCACTTACAGGGAATTACGGTGGTGATTCGATACTGTCTTTTAACAGACTTTAACACACGACACAGATTTGACTACGCGCTCGGTATTTGTTCTCACAATCACAACGAACGATGGAAGTGTTTTGTGATTCCAGTCTCTTTTCAAACATAAATATTAAACAGTCTACATAACATTCCCGGCCTCTAAACAAGGTGTATTGTTTATTAAATTAACATGTAGACAATCAACTGCTTCTTTTCTCCTTACTCTTCGTTTGAAAATAAGAGGATCAGTTTATTGATGGGTCGACGAAGTTCCGTCGTTTGCGTTTTCACTGTAACAGCTCTGACGATCCCTTGGGTGTCTGGTTCAAGCTTAAAAACTCGACCCATAGACCAAGTATTTCTTGGAACGTTATCCTCTCTGATTATGACGATGTCCCCAACAGCTAAATTGCGTTTTGGATGTTGCCATTTGTTGCGCTCCTGCATCATTGAAAGGTATTCCTTTCTCCACCTGGTCCAGAATAGATTGGTTAGGTACTGTACCCTACGCCAACGGCGGTGCAGGTAAACATCGTTTTTTGAAAACACCCAGGAGGCGGTAGTATGACGCTTGATTTCGTCGTGAGAAGGTGGTTTGGGGTCAAAGGTTCGAGATCGTCTGGGTCGGTTGAGACAAATGTGAGCGGTCTTGAATTTATCACTGCTTCCACTTCGCACATTAGGGTTTGAAAGGACTCTTCGTTTAATCGGTTGCCGTGTCCATGAAGAAGGCCCGTGTCCATGAAAAAGGCCTGCGAGGATTTTCCTGATGGATCTAATTTGCCTTTCCCAAATATCACCCATGTCGCTTGCGGCGGGTGGGTTGAAGATCCAGTCAATTTCTTGTTTGCGCAGTTTCTCTTGTATCTTGTCGTGATTCATTTCCTCCATAGCTTGACGCAGTTCCTTACTCGCTCCTACGAAGTTCGCGCCGTTGTCGCTTCGTATCCGGCGTACGGTTCCTCGTCGAGCTATGAAGCGTCGTAGAGCTTGTAGGAATGAATCCGTTTCTAGAGAATGGGCGATCTCAATGTGCACCGCTCGGCTAACTAAACAAGTGAAGAGTACTCCGTACCTCTTTAGTTCCTTACGATCTTCTTTAATTGTGAATGGTCCAAAATAATCAACTCCTGAGCAACAAAACGGTGGTGCTGGGGTTACTCGATCTTTCGGTAAATCGGCCATCTTTTGGTCTCTTGGTTTGGCATGGTTGCGACGGCAGAAGACGCATTTTGAGATGACTTTTTCCACGGCTGAGTTTCCACCTACAATCCAATATTTGGTGCGTAACTCGGCGAGGACATGGCCACGACCAGCATGCGCTAGTTTCTTGTGGGTTTGACGTATGACAAGCATGGTTACGTGGTGTTTACGTGGCAATATCACGGGGTGTTTGGTTTGGGGAGGAAAATCTGCTCGTCTCAGTCGTCCACCCACCCGTAAGATACCATCTTCGACGTATGGATCCAGTTTATAGATTGCACTAGTGTTCTTAATCATCTTCTTCTTCTTTTTCTGAATCTCTCGTTGGTGTACGTTTCCTTCGTTTCGAATTATGTTCAGAACTTCTATCTCCTGATGAAACGCAGTGGAATGGACAAACTGTAGGATAACGCATTCGGCTTCTTCTAAGGCTTCATTAGTGTTTGGTGAAGGAGCTGCAGCACACGAAACAGGGTCCTGTGCTTCTCCCAAACCCACACGGATCATTCGTCGCTTCCAAAGCGTTCTGCGAACCCACAGGAATACTGCAATTGCTTTCTTTAGACGGTACCAATCTGAATAGTATTCAATTATCTTGTTCACTGTAGCAATCGACTCATTTGCTGTTACAACACAACTCTCGATGGTTCTTTTCACTTCTGGGTCCTCACTGGTAACATCTCCCATTGAAAATGGTTGTACTGGCCATTTTTTCTCTGATTCTGTAAGAAAGTTTGGACCCCGTAGCCAACGTTGCTTTTGGATAAGAGCTGGACCATTCATCCCACGTGAAGCATCATCTGCTGGATTGTCGCTAGTTTCGATATACTTCCATTGACAAGGCTGCGAATGATCGCGGATTAGCTGCACTCGGTTTGCTACAAATACATGAAACCGTTCTCGCTCGTTGGCGATATAACGTAGCACGGTGGTAGAATCGGTATGGTACACGAATTCAGATTCACCATCCATTTCCCTCTTTAATAGTTCACCAAGTCTAACGGAAACTGCGGCGGCAGTGAGTTCCAGTCGTGGTATGGTGACGGACTTGATAGGGGCAAGACGAGCCTTTCCCATCAGGAATGAGCAATGGATGCGGTCCTTAGAATCTCGAAGACGGACGTATGCGACTGCTCCATAACCACTAGTACTGGCATCTGAGAAGAGATGTACTTGTTGAGAGGCCACTTTGCCGAATTCTGGAGGCTTGACACAACGTCGAACTTGCAGCTGCTCAAGAAACGTAAGCTCGCTTCTCCACCTTTCCCACCGACTCTTGTACGCGTCTGATAACTCGTCATCCCATCCAAGGTTCTCTTCTCGGCAGAGGTCTTGTAGTATCTTCTTTGCCACTAACGTAAACGGAGCGACAAATCCAAGGGGATCGTAGATTGAAGAAACGACAGACAGTATGCCTCTTCTTGTTACTGGTTTATCGTTGATGGTGATGCGGAATCTGAAGGTGTCCGACTCGACACACCACTGTAAACCTAGAGCTCGTTCCACAGGTAACTTGTCATGGCCCAAATCGAGTGTTTTGATCTCCTTCGAACGTTCGTCGGCTGGTATCGATTCTAGAACTGCTCGACTATTAGATGTGAACTTAGTGAGGTGGAAACCTCCCTTTGCACATGCTTGACGAAAACCCCGTACTAGATTGATGGCCACGGCTTCTTCTCCAATTGAGCGTAGGCAATCGTCTACGTAAAAGTTACGTCGTATCGTTTCAGCAACGATGGTCCCGTATTCACTTTCTTGGTCGAGCGCAGTTCGCTTCAGGGCGTAGTTGGCACAGCTCGGGGAGGAGATGGCTCCGAACAAGTGTACCATCATTTGATACTCTTCTGGTTTGGAATTCAAATCACCTTCCGGCCACCAAAGAAATATGAGGAAATCATATTGCTTGCTTGGTACCATAACTTGGAAAAACATAGACTTTATATCAGCCATGAAAGCTACTTGGTCAGCACGAAAACGAGTGAGGACGCCGACCAATGAATTGGTCAGGTCAGGACCTTGCATTAACTGATCGTTCAGAGATGTTCCTTTTAATTTTGCACTGCAATCAAATACAACTCGTATTTTCTCTGGCTTTTTTGGGTGATAGACACCATGGTGAGGTATAAACCAAACCTTACCAGGCTCTGCGTCGCGGATGTCTTCCGGAACTTTACGGGCGTAACCCTTTGAGATAACTTCGTTTAGAAATTCTGTGTAGTCGCAGCGGTATTTCTGGTTACGTAGCATCTTTTTCTTTTGCCAGTTAGCTCTTTTCATGGCTATTTCTTTGTTGTACGGAAACACGATATCGGAGTGTCTGAACGGCAAGGGAATTTCATAATTGCCATCTCTGCGACATATCTTCACATCTACGAGGTCCAAGAATCGCTTGTCTTCTTGGGACTCTCCGCGTTCATCTGAGCCAACAGCTCTGTCATTGAAATCCAGCTCAAACATGCTTAATGTGGTCTGTGGCGTTATGATTTCCTTGATTCTTTCTATCTCACGAACTGTGATTCTGTTGCTGACAATACGATTGGGCTGTAAAGTTACCTTTACTTGTAGCGGGCCGTTAATCGTCCACCCATGGCGTAGACGCAGCGCAAATGGGCCTTCTCCTTCGCTTCGTACTACTTCCAATCGTTCGAGAGCTACTGGACAATTGCTACCTATGAGCAAACCTATGTTGAGATTCTGATCGAATTCAGGGATTTCTTTAGCCACTTCACGAAGATGTTCCCAACGACTAATCATTTCGGGAGTAGGAATCTGTCGTTTGCTCACAGGTATCTCCTCTCGGGTATAACATCGACGTATTTCCACTGGATTGTTGTCCTTATGATCTGTGACTACAAGGTTATCCACAATATAACCGTCTACACAACTTTGACCGTGCATAGTTCCGAGTTGTAGCTTGGTTTTCGTGCCCTGCACTCCCAACTGCTCTTTCAAACTTTCTGTAAGGAAACAACCTCCACTTCCATTGTCATAGAAAGCGTAAGTAGAAACCGTCCTGGTGCCTCCCTTCATTTTTAATTTTACTGGTAAAATAGCGTGTAGAATAACGGTATCTTCATCATTTCGTGTGGCGTACGAGCTTCCTGACTGACTTATACAGGCATTACTGATACGTTTTAGGCTATCTTCAGGGTTGTCAGGCGTTTCGTCCCTCTTTCCGTTCTGCAATCTGAAGCCATCGATGTGAAGTGCTGAAGGATGAGGTTTTCCACATTTCGTACACTTCCTTTTCTTTGTACAACCTTTCGAGATGTGATCTTTCCCATAACAAGCAAAGCATAACTGTGTATTTTTCAAGAAAGTTTTCTTTTCTTCGATGGGTTTGTTGCAGAATCCTTGGCAGTCATCTAGGTCGTGTGGGTCGCTGCAGAAAGGACAAAGTCTCTCCTTCTGTCCGTGTTGAGACCCGGCCCCATGTACAACATTACATTTGGACTGATCGGGGATCATCTCGTCTGCGCCTGTAGCAAAACTTGTACCTTTTAGTTTTAGTCCGTTCTTCTTTCCATCATCCTTATTCTTAAACTTGAAAGAGTCTTCGTTCTTGTTCAAAGCTTGTTTGCTAAACACAGGGTCGTTTGCGGATTCTGCAGCAGCGTCTACGAAGTCAGCTAGGTCATCAAAACGTGCTACTTCTCCTCTTTCTTTTCTCATCTTGACGACTCGATCTCTCCACCTGCTTTGTAGGTAAGCAGGTAATTTGACAACGACGGCCTGCATATTCGGTGCGTGGTCGAGTACTGCCATATGCTGGATATTCTTCATAACGTTTTTGCATTTTGTTAAAAGGATTGAGAAACTCTTCAGCGCTCCACCGTCATCGCGCTTAATAGGAGACCAGTCACGTAGTTTGTTGATGTATGCCATTGAGATCTTGTATGGATGACCATATTCCTTCTCCAATAATCTTCTGGCTTCTTTGTAGCCTTCCTCGAATTCCATGTGCAGACATCCCTCGATAAGGTCTTTGGGTTCATCTTCGACATGCTGATTCAGATAGTATAGTAGATATGCGTTCGAGGTGGTCTTGGATTTGATTCGGGCGTCAAAGGCCATCACAAACGCCTTGTAATCAGTAGGATCTCCTTTGAACTTCGGGACGGTTGGTTGTGGTAGGGTGATGGCAGCTGCCAAATGTTGATGTGATGCGATAATCGCTTCGTTTTGTTTTCGTTGTAAGGCCATCACATCTTCAAAGGTATGTTGCTGTGCTTGAGATAACTCTGATTTTACAGGCACTCGATTATTTGGATTTCGATCTTCGGTTGCGTCGTTTCTTAATACTAACGGATTTTTTCTTGTATTGGCGAATTCCACTTTAGGAAAAAACTCTTTCGCTGACGTACGTAACGGAGACGATTCCCTAAGTTGTGGCGAGCTAAATGTAGTGCTTGTAAAAACTGGAGCTGCTGGCGCCGAGCCTTTATAGTGCTAACGGCAATCGAGGCAGTGGGTACGGTGATTCACGGGAAACTTGCGGTGTTATTTCTGATACAGGCTGGAGAATAAATGGCATTGATGAAGTAGCTGGCAGATAACTGGTTGATAATGTAGCTGTTGTTGAGATGTCGGTTTGGTGGTGTTGTACTAGGCCTCTTTCGTGAGGGTCACAGATGCTGTCACGTCTTTCCGAATTCATCTGTTCTTCCTCTATCTCTGCGAATGCTTGTTCTCTGGCTTCTGCCTTAGCTATTTCTATTTCGAGGTTTAAATCTTCTGTTGCTGTTTGAAGGGCCTGCCTCTGCTTTATCTTTGACTTCTCAACGATTAACTCCGAATGTTTAGCCTTTTCCTTTGCCCTCGCAGAATTAGCTGGACTGGATTTGGAAGATCTCGAACTCCTGGATTGAGAAATACTACCAGAGTCTACTTTGTCAGTCAAATAGGCTTCAGCTTGTTTTATCCATTCCTGGGAATAACGTAGAAACTCAGATATATCATTCTCCTTAATCTTGCGATGCTTGCATTCTTTCTCTCGCTCTTTCTCTGAAGTCAGTTCATCCAAGTGCAACTGGAAAGCTTCCTCGAGCTGTTTAATGATATAATTTACATTCACGATCTCATTTTTCACCAGATGCAAATTATTCGGATCTATCATAAGGTTAGAAAGTTCTGTTCTCTTTCGCGAGAATGCTGATAGAGCAGACGTTTGTTGTCTCTTTAGCCTGGCAATTCTTTCCTCGTGTCCTTTCTGTGTAAGCTTGCGATGTCGTGTACCAATATATGTTAACCCCTTGCATTGTGAATTCATGTTGTTCGTGGGGTTATCAACCGTATCACCTTCAACAGTGCTAGAGGGATATTCGTAAAAAGCATTCGCTTTGGTCTCATGCTCTTTCTGTGTAGGCAATGTTTTCTTCGATGCTAATTGAGCGGTGACGGCGCTGGCGGTGGCCTGGGTTCCAATGTCCTCCATTACCAGGCGTTTGAAATATAAACAGATAAATAATCAACAGATTTAGACGGTTGTACAGTTAATAGTTATTCTTTTCGGTATCAGTTATGTCCTTCGATAACCACGAAACATTGTAAAGAATTTTCGATACTATTGTAAGTACCAAGGTTCTTTTACTTACAGGGAATTACGGTGGTGATTCGATACTGTCTTTTAACAGACTTTAACACACGACACAGATTTGATTACGCGCTCGGTATTTGTTCTCATGCCAATCACAACGAACGATGGAAGTGTTTTGTGATTAGGTTTATAAATTGTCGACGAGCAAACAAAGTTACATTGTCCAAACTTTTGGTGATAATAATGCGGTAACGAAAACTATATAAATAATAATACAAATACAGCGTACAGCATAAGAGTATAGGATAACGTATATACATAAACAAGATCACTTACTTCTGTGTCCTGTTGCTGGTGGCTTGTAAATATCAACGATAGTCTATTAAGTTATCTATAAATTGGAATGCCGTATACAGGCGTACACTTCGTCTAACGTTTCGAGTTTCGTTGTCTAACGTTTCGAGTGAAGGCCCTTTGTCAAATAGTAAAACGTAAAGTGAAATAATAACTGTCGTGAGTGAAACGTTTATAATAAATAATCGCGTAAGACAAAAATAGCCAATCAGATGCGAGAAACAATAAAAAATAATGAGATCTAAAAATAGGAAAGTCGTTTGCTATTTTTATCGACAATCAGCCAACACACCATACAAAGGAATGGTAATAAGTAGGAGGTGAAATAAAGAAATACTCATGCGGATTAAATGAGACAAAGATCAATAGAATGAAAATCTTTCATTGAGACCATGGGGATGAATGGTGCCACGTTTGAAAATGAGACGCTTTTCTTGTCTTTTACGGCAATGGTATCCATCCGTAAGTGGATCAACCAAACAAGCCTAACTATAATTTAAGAGAATGACTCACCTGTCTTCTCACTGGTTGGTTCGTCCTCCAGATGTGGCGGCGTCTCGGCTCCACTAACTGTTAAAAAGATGGCAATATCATTAATTTTTGAAAGATGCATTTGAACAGTTGAGGAAAGGGTAAATATGGAAGATGCAAATGAAATAGATAGGATTGTTGAAAATGAAGGAT
This sequence comes from Chrysogorgia sp. JL179-B06, assembly GCA_035772405.1. Lineage (NCBI taxonomy): Eukaryota > Metazoa > Cnidaria > Anthozoa > Scleralcyonacea > Chrysogorgiidae > Chrysogorgia > Chrysogorgia sp. JL179-B06. The sequence goes on along the minus strand of JAYKKM010000215.1, from coordinate 1,736,059 downwards.
ATTTGAGCAATGAGAACGATTTTGATACCATTGCAGAAATAATAAGAAGGAAAGGGTTTAACGAAGAAAAAATTGATATTCTAGGGAGAATAATGAACAAACTCGAGGGCACTGCCAAACCACCTGATCAATAAGATATCTAGAAAGTAGAGCAGTAAGAAAAATAACGAAAGAAGTTGATTCAGTCTTGGAATTCATAGAGACAACAGGAATAAGTGAAACCAACACCTTGATTACAGCTGCAGCGAATGCAGCAGCTGATATATACATAAAACAAACTATTTCAGTCGAGTGACAAAAGGCCGTTTGATGAACTGGAAGAAAAGATAGGAATGACAATGATATACCATATGCACATAAAAGTAAACATTCTGGAGCGTAATATGAGATTGCCCATATTTGTTGTCATTATTCTTAATATTGATAGGCCCTTTATTGGGATTTTGTAGTTCTGTTGGTAATGACATGTATGGTCGGCTATTTAAAGGTCTATACACTACGAGGTTGACGAAATGGTAATGATCGGCACTAGATCATGGTCGATATATATACAGATGTGCGGCTGCTAGCTTACAGTACAGCGGACAACTTTGGTAGGTGCCTTCGAAGCAGCCGTTCCACACGTTGTAATCCACAAACTACTGCATGGAATTGTTAAAGCATTGTAAGCAGTAAAGTTGGATTGTAATCAACCCCAGAACAACAAAGATCCTAACCCTAACCCCCCTAATAATTTACTGCTTACAATGCTTTAACAATTCCAGTAGTTTGTGGCTTAAAACGTGAGGAACGGGTGTTCGAAGAAAGATAGATATGCTATGTATTACCTCGTTCTTTTAAAAACTCCCGCTTAACTTTCTGAATAAAAACCGAAATTTAAAGTAGGATTTTTTAAATAACATATCAATTTCTAAGACACCTATACAAAAGTTGTCCGCTGTACTGTAAGCTAGCAGCCGCAAATTTATACATATCTCGACCATGATCTAGTGCCGATCAATGCTAATCTATCGTGTCTATCATAGATATCCACAGCCTTCAGACAACCATTGACTACCAAATTTATAGACTAATTCATTGTGTGAAGATGTGACCGCTACAGTGATCTCATCATTCTTGATCATTATCTTAACATGACAATTAAAGTAATCTATCTCGTATCTCAAAAATGATTATAAACGTCTTACCATCTTCAAGCCATGCATGCATCAACCCTAGTTCAAACCGAACTATTTTCTCAATCGCGTAATAAAACAAGTTGTGCAGCTGCGTCGGCAGTGTAGATTAGAAATCAAATATCTAAATACGTTGGTGTACTGCCGAAATAGCGTATAAGTTGTTTAAAGTTTCGAGTGAAGGCCCCTCGTCAAAGAGTAAAACGTAAAGTGAATTAATAACTGTCGTGAGTGAAACGTTTATAATAAATAATCACGTAAGACAAAAAATAATCCAATCAGACGCCAGAAACAATAACAAATAATGAGATGTAAAAATAGGAAAGTCGTTTGCTATTTTTATCGACAATCAGCAAACAGACCATACAAAGGAATGGTAATGAGTGGGAGGTGAAATAAAGAAATACTAATGGGGATTAAGTGAGACAAAGATCAATAGAATGAAAATCTTTCATTGAGACCATGGGGGTGAATGGTGCCACGTTTGAAAATGAGACGCTTTTCTTGTCTTTTACGGCAATGGTATCCATCCGTAAGTGGATCAACCAAACAAGTCTAACTATAATTTAAGAGAATGACTCGCCTGTCTTCTCACTGGTTGGTTCGTCCTCCAGATGTGGCGGCGTCTCGGCTCCACTAGCTGTTAAAAAGATGGCAATATCATTAATTTTTGAAAGATTGAGGAAAGGGTAAATATGGAAGATGCAAATGAAATAGATAGGAAGATTGTTGAAAATGAAGGATATTTGAGCAATGAGAATGATTTTGATACTATTGCAGAAATAATAAGGAAAGGGTTTAACGAAGAAACAATTGATATTCTAGGGAGAATAATGAACAAACTCGAGGGCAATGTTAAACCACCTAATCAATAAGATATCTAGAAAGAAGAGCAGTAAGAAAAATAACGAAAGAAGTTCATTCAGTCTTGGAATTCGTAGACTAGAGACAACAGGAATAAGTGAAACCAACACCTTGATTACAGCTGCAGCGAATGCAGTAGATTGATGTAGTATGTTGATTGATGTAGATGTAGTAAAATTGATCATGGAGGTGTTGTGTAGTAAAAGAAACTCTCTTTGATGGTGACTGATGTTTATATAATCAACAGTAGCTTAGTCTACATTGAGAGGTGTTTTTTTGGCAATGATAAATACATCATGTGAAACGGTCAGTTACCACAACCATTTTTCTCTCTCACGACATGTACATGCAAACAGATGATCAACTTGTATTAATATCATTTAATATTCTTGACTCTGAAGATGATCACCACTGAGGCCGTCAAAATGTCAGGCACATGCAACAACAACAACAGTCCTTCTGAGGACTACACTAACCTAAATGATCGACTTTGACAACATCAGCTGTTAATCTTAACTTTAACGATGACCACAACTGAGCTTGTCAAAACATCACTACCTATACCTATCCACCGTAAACATATAATTGTCTATGCAAAGATATAGATACTGTATTTCTTTATATCAGCAGCACAAACAAAAGCTTATTTATACATTTTCGCTAAAGGAAATTAGAGTAAAGGAAAAACATAGAAACTAAATAAGCAAGATTAGCAATTAATCACAAAAAACTTGCACCAATTATTTTGGGTTTTAATGCACAGTAGGAATATAAGTACTGTGAAATAAATTTCCAATAACAGAAAAGCTGACCAAAATATTAGTCCAACCATTTACAATATTTTTACCTGATTGTCCTTTCCCATCTAGAACTGCTAGAACATCGTCTCGTCTCATTTCTTTTAGTATCTCTCGGAAGTTTTGGACTGTGGCCCTGTTTTGTGGCTCCCACCATTTTAGTACTTCATCAGTTGGATCGGCTTTTTGTGAAAGTAACTTTATGGTTTTCATTCCTAACATGCCAGCTAATGTCCTGTAGTCGCCACCAACAGTGGATTCTATGTTCAACAGACGACATATATCCTGCGTCACAAGATAGGGTATGTCAGAAACCATCACTGGACTTGATACTCCTACGAGGAAAATCACGTAAAACTCCAGTTAAACCAATATTTTTATTGACAGAAACAGATTTTCATACCATATTTGACCACGGTTATTGAAATCCTAAATGCTATAAAATCTATTTTATATTGATTATGCTTCGTTTTTAACTTAAAAATTAAGATATAATCCAAAAACATAAGTTGAAATAACTTAATTTATATTACAAAAGTAAATTATTTGAATTGTTCTCCTATAAAATCATAGACCTCTTTCATAATGGCTGCCATTTTAAATATTCTTTGATGTGCATATAACCTTAATTGTTAATGAAGCAAAATTATTTTGAATTGCTGACACACAAATAAGGCCCTAATGGTTAATTAAAACACACATAAAGGAATATTCAAATTTGTTGCCATTATGAAAGAGGTCTATTATTTTGAATGCTTGAACAATACCACAACTAAAGGTTTCCCCATTTGTGGCTGGTAGAGATATATTGAACACAAACAATACTGCTTTCTTTCAACTTATTTTGTACAGAAATTCTCTTTTTTCCCTTATTTGAAAGGGTGTAATATAATTTTCATACTTCACCCTGGAGTGTTATGTACTTATTCTGAGACCAACTTTATTCAAATTTTGTATGACAGAAGGTGGCTTACTATAGTGAAATCTATTCAAGGAAATACATTATGAGAGTTTTGAACTGGACTTTTGTATTCACTACTTTGATTATGGTTACATCATATTATATATGATATATACTTATTTTTGCAAAATTCTCACTGCACGCTCAAAATTTGAGATATATGTCTCTTACATTTGGTATGCACAATAATAACTAACTGTAGAAGCTACGAATTTAACAAAAAATCAACAACTTTAAAACTGTATATGCTATGAGATAATTTTGAAAAACACCACCCTTGTGCCACAAGAATTTTATAGTTCTGGTTTCACTCAGGAACTCCCAAAACAACATACCGTACATGTATTTATTATCTCAAATGATCAAATAATAACAACATGTTCACATTTCAGACTTAGTACAATAATTTTCAATTAATATATATTTCTTCCATCATTCCCACCAATTGGCAAAATGAGTCAACTTGCCAGCTCTATATCTAAGCAAATACCTGTACAATACCTTGATAACAACGAGCTAATTCACATTTTTATTATTTGATCATTTGTGATGAGAAATATATTTTCATAGGGGTTCCTGAATGAAACCAGAACTACCAAATGTGCATGGTTGGAATTTTACCAAAATAAGCAAGCATCTATCATATGATGTAACCTTATATAACATAATAATAGATGTATATACCTGTACTTGCACTTTTGTTTTTTTGAAACTCTTTAACAACCTCTGTAAATATGAAGAATATTCAAAATGAATATTATTCAATTTTTTGAATCTTTTTTAAATTAAAACACTTAGTGAGCAATCTAATAAAAACTCCAGTGATAAACAAAGTTAACAAAATATATTTAAATATATTCAAAACAACAGTTATTAAAATAATATTTTATGAGGCAGCCACACTCATCATATAGATCTTTTAGATCATCATAATCGAGAAAAGATGTCTGCATTATTGAATGTATTAAAGCTTCAACCATTGACTTATTTAGGCACAATCAGGGCATTTTCAAATAAAAAGTCTACTGTAGATGAAATCCAAAATGAGGCCTTAATAGTCAAATGCAAACTGGCACAGTTAAATTGCATTGTGCTGTAAATCAGATAAGCTCCTCATTGCTCCTCTCGGAATAGATAAATCAATGCACATGAGTATATTAAAGAATAGACTGAAGTTATCTACTAGCTTCAAAACCTTAAAATATTAGACTATTACTAATATATTATATTAGACTATTACTAATATGCACAATATATTAGAAAATACAGAAAAGAGTGTTTATGTGAACATCAAAACTTTAACAATACAAGACTATTACCTGAAGGAGGGAATACTAATGTGCTGTCCACTTTAATAGGAACAATTTGACCAGTGTTGTCACAACGAGGTAGCCTGCTGTAACTGTTTGGTGCTTTCAAAAGTCGCTCAAAGTCCATCTTGTAATGACACTCCTTACATTCAGGGCATTGATTATAAATTCTATAGCGGAGTTCAGGCCACAATTCTTGCACCATATCTGCAAAGGTCTGGTGAAGACTTAGAAGAACCTTCCATAATGTGTTTATTTCATCACTTTTCCTTATCCTTGCAGTAAATTCAATCTTGTATTTTCTTTTGTTGATGCAGAATTTTACTTCTTGCTCTTCTGCATTAATTCCAAAGAATCCTTCCTTCCAGTGAATTCTGTAGTTCGAACAATGATGGGAACGGACCATTTGGCGTTCAAAGAGACCAACAGGAAGAGTACTTTGGAATATGTATTCGCAACTTCTTTCAATCTCGTCTTGTGAAGCAGTTGTTGGCCAAACATCTTCAATGACAGAAGGAGGAGCTGCAGGCATAAGCGCAGGGATAAATGTATAGTTGTTGCTGATTTCTTTCCCTTCAATCTCAGCTTCTTTCACTGTTATTTTATAACCAACATCAAAATGATGGAGTAAGGGAACAAGTTTCTCCACATCTAGTAATTTGGGAACAGCGCCGAACCAAATACATCGTAAAAGAGACTCTGAAATCAGGCCATTCATAATCAATTCCCGCTTTTCTATTTCAAACATTACAACATCCATGTTGCAAGCTTCGAATTCTGCTCTGAACTTCAGGTGAGATTCCAAATCGTGGTGGACGACCTCTTTAACCAACATCATAAGCCACTGGGGATCTGGAAAGATCAAATCTCTGAGCTGTTTCACATGTTCGAAATGTAAAACTTTACCTAGTTTAACCAGATAAAGAATGACATCATACAAGATCTTTTTTTTCTCCATAACTTCATTGAACATTTCAAGGTGTTGACATAGCCACGTTTCCAGTTCTTCAAATGTTAGGTACTTGGGGAGGTTCTTGTTTTTCATTTCCTCTCTCAAAGTAGGTAATAACTTTTCAATTTCTACCCACAAAAGTGGAAGAGTGGTTTTCAGATGCGGGAACAAATTCGTGTTGTTTCCAGTTCGGACAAGTTCCTGGCTTAATTTGTTAACGTTCGGAGTGACAACAATTTCTTTAGGGAGGACTGGCCTTTCTGTTTTCAGTGAGTTAAGCTTTTCCTTTCTACGGGTGTTGGAACTGTCATTTTCATCCAAATACTCCAAATCCCATTTTATAGAATCCACATCAAGTTTTTCCTGTTTTTTAATTCTTTTTAACATATCCTGACACTTGTTGCTTAAGTTGCTATCATCCACAAGATCAGATTTTGTTGCAGCAACCATTATAACAGGCCTTCGAACAATGTTCTTTAACTCGTCAATCCACTTGCCAACATTTTCATGATACGATTCATCAGTTGGTTCATATTCTGACACGTCCACAGCCAAAAGAAACAAAGAGTGTTTTTCAAAAAAGTAACGACTTAATACACTTTGATACTCGATGTGACCGCCAAAATCCCAGATTTCTAATTCGAGATCTTCATTTTCAGGATCTGGATACCACTTTCTGATCTCAATACCTTCATTTCTCTCATCTTCGTCCGTCAATCTTTGCTGTCCCATCAGTAAACCGTTAACAAGACTCGTTTTTCCTGCACCAGAATTCCCAATAAGCAGCACTCTAAGCCGTTTAGAGTGAGCTTCGCTAAACTTAGCGATTCTTTTAAAATAATCTACCATCGTAACAGTCTAACAGATAACTTGTGGTGGCTTCTCCAACATATTATCTTCGAGGTTGAAATTCGCGCCTCTTTCTATTAAGTTACCAAAATAATCGGAAAATTATTTTATTTTATTTGAACTCGTATCACAATTTCTGAGATCAATGCAATTCTCAAGACCAACTTTTTTCAGGCAACAGCCTCTCTCCGCAGAGGTTTCAAACACACTCGTCAGCGGTTCCTCACGTAAAAACGCGAAAAAACTCACGGAAACCTCTGCGGAGGAGAGAGGGCAACATGAGCCATAGCCATTTTCTATGGCGTTATATCCCCGCCAAAATGCAAGTTTTTCATTCGACACTGCAAGTTTATAATTCAACATTCAAGTTTTTCATTCGACACTGCAAGTTTATAATTCAACATTCAAGTTTTTCATTCGATCATGCAAGTTTTTGATTCAACATTCAAGTTTTTCATTCGACACTGCAAGTTTATAATTCAACATTCAAGTTTTTCATTCGACACTGCAAGTTTTTGATTCAACATTGACATTTTTCATTCGACATGCAAGTTTATGATTCAACATTCAAGTTTTTTATTCGACATGCAATATTGCAATTTTACTTGCAAGATTGTAAATTCGGCAATGTCACGATTCAGTATTCAAGTTTTCCATTCGACATTCAAGTTTTTCATTCGACATGCAAGATTGTAAATTCGGCAATGTTACGATTCAGTATTCAAGTTTGCCGTTCGACATTCAAGTTTGCCATTCGACATTCAAGTTTTTCGTTAGACATGCACAAGATTCAACATTCAAGTTTTTATTTGAACTTCACGCATGAATGCTCAAGGACGCAGGCGTCCCAGCCCGAGTGCCCGACGCCTCCGTTGTGGGTTATAATTTTTCCGCCAAATTAGAGTAATCAATGTGGCTACACTATATATGGAGTCGGACGATATTAAGAGTCTTAAGAGTATTGGCAAGAAGCAAATTAAAGTAACCCTGAGAAGAGTTGCGGAACAGCTTCTGTCTTTAGCTGATAAATGTAAGTGTGAGCAAGTTGATTCTGTTTGTGCCCATGTCCCCCTACATGCTGATGAGGCGATGAGTGTGCTTATACTTGTACATCATCATGTAAAGTATTTTGATATTTTTTATTAAAACGTGGAATACAAATCAGCTACAACAGGTTAAGTGCACTTGCTAAGTCACTATTGTTTTGTAATTTGAACTATTTTAATAATAGGAAGGGTTCATAATTTATGTAGTGGTAGGCCTGGTGATTTATAAATTTTCACCTTACAATACAGTACATTTTTTTGGAAGCCCTCCTGGTGTTCTTAGCTATTTTTTACCCCTTCGTGTGATATATATGTGCGCATAATGGTAAATATATCCCCATTTAATTGACCTCGTCTAACTTGTATCAGCATTACAGCATACAACTATATAATATATATATTTGGATTTGATATATTTGAATCATTTTAATACTGATATCATTAGCCTGTATCATGTGAAAAAGTAACAAAATATTTATTTAATATGGTCGTAAAACGTCACATTATGACTCATTTGACCTCATCTTTGCTTTTAATTAATTTAATAGATTTTATTTAGAAATTATTCTAGGTGAGTAACCCTTCTGACACCCAGGCGCGGTCTGGCCCACCGGGACACAGGTAGATTTCCCGGTGGGCCACTTGTTCCTGTCCTTGTGCGGGCCCCTCCTTATCTGAAGAAAGTTCTCTTAAGCGGGTAAACTAAAATAATTTTTTGGTATAAAAATTCTGTTTTGAGTTTGCAAATCTGAGTACAAGTTCGTCGGCTATAGAGATGGTTATCTGAGCAGGGCAGTAGCCCAAGGTGCGACATTTGTCGCACCAATAATTTCATGGAACATAAATTTTTCAGAAATACTTAAACTGAATAGTGACTGATATCTGGATGATAGAAGCAGTTGCACTGTTTCGAAAGCCATTTTATTATTAAACATGAAGGCATCTGCTCAAGCATATCTCGTACCAGGCTCATTTCGCCTCGACGTTAGAAGAACGTTGCATATGCTTACATCAAGTACGCGTTCTCTACTCATTCCAAGTTTGTTTCCAAATTTGGAATCCCTTCAAGTCCCCCACTCGTTCCAACCTCCACGAGTTTGCATTATTTTCGATGTATATCTGGGGTTAGAGTAGTCTCAGAATGCCGGAAACCGGCAGGTTAGAGCCTCAATTTTCAAAATTCTCACGGGGCATGCCCCCGGAACCCCTAGAAGGATTTCGCGCACCAATGCTATCTTCGTGGCTACAGCTCTGCTGAGTATTGACATTTTATTATGGTGGGCCCCTCCAGTTGCCATTTCCCGGTAAATAGCTTAAGTCCAGTCCGCGCCTGCTGACACCTGACATATAAACTAATGTAAATCATGTGTAAATGCAGGGCCGTTAATGGAACTGCACTGATGGGGGTTGCAGGAGCATGCGTCCCCGAAAATTTTTGAAATTAGGATCTCTGAGGTAGGATTCCCTGACTTCCGAGAGTAATTTCCAGCAAGTTTAAACAGATCCAAACTGGAAAGAAATCGCCAGAGCAAATTATTAAGGGGGGGTCGGCCCCACCCTCTGCTATGGCCATAAAATGAAAACATATTTTATAAACCTTATTCAGCAGAAACCTTTTGGATACCCCCTTGTACCTATTTTGGATACCCCCTTGTATTATTTTTCAGGCAATTTTAAAATCCCTCCAATCTCCCTCTTAAAGAGAAAGGGAAATGCTTTATATAAAGCATACTCACAAGGCATTAAAACATCACCCTCTTAGCTATAATTAAAAAGCAGTCCAAAATCCAGCTTTCTTTGTCTTTGTGTGCATGTACAATAAATGTTCAGACTGTAAATATAAGCTTTGGTGTCCAAATTCCAAGTTCAAATTACAAAACAATAGTGACTTAGCTAGTGCACTTAGCCTGTTGTAGCTTATTTGTATTCCACGTTTTAATAAAAAAATATCAAAATACTTTACATGATGATGTCCAAGTATCACAAGTATAAACACATTCATCGCCTCATCCGGCATGTAGGGGGACCACTGACCAGGGCACAAACAGAATCAACTTGCTCACACTTACCTTTATCAGCTAAAGACAGAAGCTGTTCCACAACTCTTCTCAGGGTTACTTTTGCTTCTTACCCAATACTCTTAAGACTCTTAGCTTAATATCGTCCGACTCCATAGTGTAGCGACATCGATTACGCATTAGATCCAATTTGGCGGGAAAATCATAACCCACAACGCAGGCGTCGGGCTGGGACGCCTGCGTCCTTGAGCATTCATGCGTGAAGTTTACAATCTTGCATGTCGAACGAAAAACTTGAATACTGAATCGTGACATTGCCGAATTTACCATCTCGCAAGTAAAATTACAATATTGCATGTCGAATAAAAAACTTGCATGTCGAATGAAAAACTTGAATTTTTGCGGGGATCTGAAGGCGAGGGTGCTAATATCGACCGGCGTTTAGTCCCTAATAACGGTCTCACATTTAGTTTATTTATTGCTTACTACGTGAGCAACGGCTGATGATTCAGTATGTATTAAAACGAAGAGCATACAGCATACTGTCCGAAAATGGAAACATATCTTGAGCCGTGGGAGTCTAATAACCATTTGTTTTTTGGGTAAGATATATGGCTAATAATAATAATACTATTTGTAAAACACTAATGGTATTAAAAGCTTTTGCCTTGTTCAGTGAAATTATTTCGTGACTATTAAACTATATGACCGACAGCCTGTTTCGGTTTCGAAAAAACTATATGACAGCAGCAGTCCGTAATTGTCCCCTCGCCCAGAAGGCCAGAGGGTGCTAATATCGACCGCCGTTTAGTCCCTCATCATGGGAAATCCTAGAGATTCCAGTCTTATATTTAGTTTATTTGTTTATAAAGGGATCACCGGCCCAACCTCGTTCCCAGGGCCTTCGCGGTGCGAAAAAGTCCTAAAACTCAATTAAAACTCGAAACAGTTGGATATTTAAACACGAAAAGCACGTATGTTTTGTCGGGATAACAAAATCCGCGGTTGAACCGCTGGTCATCATAGGTTGACCCGAGGATCGACCGAGGATCAACCTAGGTCGAACCTAGGTTCGACCTCAACCGTTGCTGCGCGGTTCGCATAGCGTCATTTCACGAGTGTAGTATCGGATGAAGTCGGTTATTTACGAAGTTTAGCGACCTTCGCACGTTGTCTGCACTTCTTCGAATTGGCGTTTGTCGTAGCTTGGCAATTTCGTTTTCAAATACCGTTACCGTGTTTAAATTGATAATGGGAAAGCTATCTCCATACGCGAGGGAAAGAATTGTCTCATTGTCGTCCTCTGGGGTAAAAAAGTCGCTTATTTCCGAAGTTTAGCGTCCCTTTCCTTTGCGCGTTGTATTAATCATTATAAGCAGTGTGTTCGACAATCGACAGTTTCAAGCTTTGATATCTAGCAACTATGGGAAAGGTATCTCGCTACGCGAGAGAACGAATAATTTCACTTTCTTCTTCTGGGGTGCAGGTTACTAAAATTACAGATCTGCTTCAATAGGAAGGAATTAAAACTTCGAGATCTGCTGTCAGCTTGTTTCATTCTCGATATCGTCTAGAAATAGCACCATTCGTGACAAACATGCATTTTTCCGCCACAACGTTCCCACATCTCAAGCACAATTGCGTTCTCACAATGCTGCTCGCCTCTGTTTTGTTTTTGTCTGAATATGTGAAGCTTGTACCGCAAATAAAATATATTACTAGATGGTGGTGATATAAACGCCGTGACTCCGTGTGTGGGTTCCGTACATACGAAACATTCCAAGCTCTGTTTCAGAATCATTCTCAGGGAAACGTGAAGAGAAATTTTTTGATTATTTATAAAAATTTATTCATGAAATTTTCTATTCCGAGACTCGCTATTGCCACAGACGACAAAAGGACACTTGACACTTGGCCTGACATGCATTTGGCCTGCTTTGCCACTGTTGACACTTGGCCTGCTTTGCCACGCTTCAAACAAAACTGAAGCACTTTGAGTGACCGCGTGCTTGGTCCAGTGGCACTCTCTTTGAAAAGTTGTGTACTCCCTCATGATTTTCTAGTATATTTTGCATGGCAGTATTAGTTATTAGAGAATTACTAACATCAGCCTTTCAATGAGAGCGCCTGGCCAAAGCGCCACGTGCCGAATAAAACGGAAATTAACAATACTCATGTCAAAAGCTCTGGCTTAACTTGAGATTTTTTACGTTACTGTATTATTCTATAGTTCACATAAGAGCAATCAGTGACATACATGAGAAGCATGTCGGAGAGCAATGCCAATGACATAGTTCATCAAACAATAGTTTTAACGTACTACGGATTTGGAGATTTGAAACCTGTCAATGGACCATCACCACTGAAGTGAATATTACTCCTTTTAAAGTTGTTGCCTTGTATCCAGGAACATTTGTAAACTCATAAATGAACAATGATTTTAAAGTCAAAACGCGTTTAGGCCCGTTTCAAACGTCGAATTTATCATGTGTCGAATGCAATACTTCGCATTATATGCACGACGCACGTGATATAAGTTCGACGTTTTTAATTGCGGTCGACAGCAATATTATTAAGTTCGATCGCTTTTGTCGGATATATCGATCAAAGTGCGACTTAATTTCAAACGTCGAATTTATCATGCATCTATCTAGGTTCGACACATGATAAGTTCGACGTTTGAAACGGGCTTGAATATACTGATATACCAGGAGTTTAATAAAAAAAATGGCCAATATTTTTTCGCATCGATCAATTTTATATTTTCGCCTGATTTTTTCAACATCGTTGTAAGTCGGCTAAAAAAACACACATATAAAAATTTAAGCCAATTTGGTGAATTATTTCCTACATTTCTAAACACGGTGATTTTTTACCTTTTTGACCTGCATGCATAAAAAGTATTGTGTTTGTAGTGTATAAATAGATTGCGTATATATTTAAAAGCGGGTGGACCGGTGCGGGTGGGATCTCTGCAGAGACTCTGCTGAAGGTAAGGGGGGCATTGTTGTTAAGCACAAGATTTTATACTCCTGGGAATTTAAAATAGCTTCTCATCGTATGAAGGAGCATAACTGCATAACAAATTGTCAAAGTACTAATTAGTCATATCATCAGTTCGAATAAAAATGGTTCAGCTGACCACAGAGCAACGAGTTTTTACTGTTTTACATTATACCGAGACTCAATGTACTTTGAGTAAAACAGTAAAAACTCGTTGCTCTGTGGTCAGTTGAACCATTTTTATTCGAACTGATGATATGACTAATTAGTACTTTGACAATTTGTTGTGCAGTTATGCTCCTTCATACGATTAGAAGCTATCTTAAATTCCCAGGAGTATAAAATCTTGTGCTTAACAACAATAGGTTAATTTCTAAAGGTCTCGGTTTTTTTGATACACCCTGTATATTCATAATATTTCTGATTAGTTCCAGCTGAGAACTCATAAGAGACATGTACGGGTGTATAAAAAAAATCCGCAACCTCGGGAATTTCCCAAGAAATCCACTTTGTTTTTATTAGCACAAAAGATTGTAGGCCTCTGGGAATTTAACTGTTGTTGATACTTGTAAACTAAACAACTTTCGATTAAATAAATGCATAAATTTCTATTCAATTCTGCTTTACGTGCTCGAGTTTGTAGTAATTAGACAGTTATATGCCCATGGAATACGATTACAAGCTATTTTAAATTCCCAGGGGCGAAAATCTTTTGTGTTTAAGAACACAGTGGATTTCGTGGGAAATTCCGAGGTTGCGCTTTTTTGATACACCCTGTATATACTGTGTGTATAAAAAAAACCGCTACCCTTAGAAAATGAATTAGCATTCTTAAAGAGACCTATTGTAATTTAAAAAAAATTATACACCTGGGAAATTAAGATGGTCCAAGCGCTGCGTTAATCAAGAAGACAAAGCAGTTTTCAATACGAATGCAATCCAAGTTATTTTTTAGGCGTTCGTTGCTCAGAGATGTCTAAGCCTTCAAACTATTACAATGGGTTCTTTGAAAAAAAAATGCTAATTCACAGTTGCTTTCGGTAGCGGGTTTTTTTATACACACTGTACAGTGTGTCCCAAAAAAGGCTACCTTTTCAAATTCAAATTAGCATGTTAATTCAAGCAACATATTGTAGTTCTTTGAAATCATTATCGATTTTGAACTACGAATGCGTAAAAACACACAGTTTTATACACATGGGATATTAAACACAATAGGTTGTTTGAATTAACATGCTCATTTGAATTTGAAAAGGTAGCCTTTTTTTTGGGACACTCTGTATAGGATGTAATTGGACAACCATACTGTAGTTGGGTCAGAGTGTTCATTTGACTATTTTCCCCTCGCTAGCGACCGAGCGAAGCGAGGGTGATAATCTCGCGGTGGCAGGGATCCATTTCTCACGAAAAGTTCGTATATATATATATATATATATATATATATATATATATATATATATATATATATATATATATATATATATATATATATATATATATATATATATATATATATATATATATATATATATATATATATATATATATATATATATATATATATATATATATATATATATATATATATGTATATATATATACATATATACATGTATATATATACAGTATATACATATATATATATATATATATATATATATATAAAAAAGTAGAGTGCTGCATAGACAGTGTTTTGAATATATAGCAAAGTGAAAAGGTGGTAAACTGCCAAGAATTTAGTAACGAGATACTGACGTTTCGAGCGGAGCCCTTCATCAGAGTAAGACGAGATGAAATAAAATAAATAGGGCTTATATATATGCCAAAAGGGTGTCACAGGTAAAAAGTAGCCAATCAAATGCACGGGAAATAAACTAACTAATAATTAATGAGATGGGAAAAGTTAAATCATTTGCTATTTTTAACACTCGATCAATAAGCAGACTGAGGGGGTGGGAGAAATGACAGGTCAAATATTCAAGGGGATTGGGCGATAATAATAGAAACAAAGACTTGAAAAGGAATGAAAGTGCATAAGCTAATAATAAAAAGTTCCAAGTAAACTAAAATAACAAAAAACTTTTAGGAAATTAAATAAAAGAAAAACGTTCGTTAAGACCAAGAGGATGTGTGGTGCCAAGTTTAAAAATAGGTACGCAATGCGTACATGCGTCAAAGTTTGGGATGGGGCGTAATTACCATCGTGGCACAAATATACAATAGTAAAGCAATTAATATTGGTATTTACATTCGTTGGAAGTGATTGCTATGATTGCAGATGAAAGAAAATCATTACTTTACACATGGCTTGGTGGACTGGTGCAGATATATTAACCATTAAAAACTTAAACATATTTCTTGTGGGGAAACTATACACACAGTACTGGTATAGCCCATTGTTTATCTGATGCGTTGAGTGCAAACATGGGCACGGTGCTACACTTAAGTAGTCACTACCGATGGGCATTGCAGTTTTTTAGCACTTGGTCTTGGGTTATTAGACTACTTGCATTTTGGGTAAGAAATACAGGAACATGTTTTATTGAACAATAGGCAATCATAAACTTTAATGTTATTTTGCTGTATGGTAAAGTGCAGTTATTATACCTATTAAACAGTTCTAATTCATTAGTGCTAAATAGCAGAAAATAAACAGTCAAGAAAAGAAAGCATTTTGCACTGGATAGTAATATTTAGTATTTACTGTTGCACAGGTATATTAGTGTCTACATTGTATAGTGTCTACCAGTGGCGTAGCTAGGATCAAGATTTTGGGGGAGCAATGGAGAGTTTGGGGGTGCAGTTAAATTAGAATTATCAAGCGTTATGGTGTATAGTCGTGGCTTTAGCCGCGACCAATGTTGGTGGGTATGGGGGCAACCCCCAGAAAAAAAGCGCTGTGAGGGCATTTCCCCTGATTTATAAGACAAATTTTCCCAAAAAAATTACCTGCACGAGTCAGTTGAAAATTTTTTTAAATAAAATTGATAACAAGACTAATTTGTATACACCTGGAGTCCTGGACCAACCTGTTAAAGTCTGACAACAAGATAAATAACCATGGATCACAATATTTACATCCAATGCAGCAGAGCCTTTGGTAGTTTTGACAGGCATCGAGGTGGCAAAAAGAACCGAAGGCTTTTGGAAGCATAATTCTACACAGTTTAAACTTCTTGTGAGCGTTACTGTGAACACTGATTCCACTGGTAAGCCTATCAGCATCACGATTAGTAACAGAAACACACTTCAAATTTCAAATAAACAAAAGTTGTTACTTGAATTTAGCATCAGAGATTCAGGGGACTGGGGGGTCAGGCCACCTTTGGCTATGCTGCTGGTGTCTACACTGAAGGATTCCAATGCAGTTGAGAAAACATGAGACCCTGGTCTATGGATTGCCTAAATGAACTAAATAATTATTCATACCCCAGTTTTCACGTACCACAAAAACATCAACAATATCAACTCAAAATTATTTGTGTCCAAGTGGAGCACTTTGCTAGAAATGCCATGCGAGAAAACAATAACAACTTTATGCATATATAATTGCTCGTACAATTATTTAAACCAGTTTAATTTTCCAAACAGTTTCTTTTAAACCAGTTCAATTATAAATACTGTGTATAGCATTGGGGTAAATATTAATTTTAGTTTTAAAGTTTAAAATTGTCTACGGTTAGTATTGAAGTTAGCATTAGGGTTGTACGTTAATATTTGGATTAGTTTTAGCATCCAATGTTATTTATCCTTGTGTGTGAATACCCATGCATACAGTATGTACTATGTACTTACATTGCAATTTTTTTTGAGTGAGAATGAGTGTGTTAAAATCTTTTAAATGTACAGTATATTATCAACAGAGCTTTTACAAAATTACCTTAATAGATTATTGCATTAGGAAAAGTATTAAAGTAAAATACATTATTGCACAATTAACTGCATAGCTTTCCATCATCATCAAATGTTTAAATATGTTTCTGGATACCTTCAAAATCAATTAATACATTCCACTACTGTGTTACAGTCAACAATGTTGATAATTCAATTCACTAATTTAGAGTGAGAAAATATTTTATTTTAGAGCACTTGTAGTGATTAAAAATGGTTAATTATCTGTTATCATGAATATGGCACCAGCAAGGGTTTTACTACATCCCAGCATTCTTTGTCAGTGCCCGCAAACAATCATGTTCTATTAGATTTTTTTTAGGTAGGACAAAATGAGAGATTATACTGCTATCATACAATCGGACAATGTATGATAAAATGCATCATAAAACTGCTAATGGGTTTTCTAGCTAACCTCCCACCTTGGTTTTATAATACTAATCTTAATACTAATAAAAGGATAGAACAGAAGACAATTGTTTGTGGGTGCTGACAAGGAATGCCAGGGATGTAGTAAAACCCCACCAGCAAAGGAGTCACTATATTGTAAATAATAAACTTTATCATCAAATTATTGAAATAAATTCTGGCACGTCAGTTAAAATAGCAAAAAAATTTTTAATAGAATTACCTATGCAAGTATAAAGGTTAATATTTCCAGCACATAATATCGTACAGGTATTTAAAAATTGTGAATCGCAAGTTGTAATATCTTTTACTTGAGTATATATTATTGCAGTCAGTGAAATAGCTACACATTGTCTTGACTAAAATCTGCACAAATTGTATCACTGATAAATTATATACACTTGGATAAATCATACACAGTAGGTCTTGGCCTATTAAAAATACACAGCGGTATAAATAATATCAATATTGGCATTGTATTCCAAATGATATCTTAGTTCGAGATGAGAGTTGATATCCTCTTTGGTTTTTGCAATGCTATTGTGAGCACCAATTCGAGCTCTGTATATCTGCTCAATCGTTACTCCCATTTCAAATGATTCGTGTTTATACAGCAGCTGTGTAGTTGTGGATTGCCTCAACGGACGAGTTATAGTTTGCCTCAACGGGCGAGTTGTAGTTTCCTCAACGGGCGAGTATCACAAGGAAAGTGCTGCCTTTTACTTCCACAAAAATCGTAAAATATATGTTCACACGAGAACTGATCAACAAATTGACGTTAACACTCATAACTTGTCGCTTTACCTTGATAAAATTTCGAAAATGAAAGCAAACAGTGGCCAAATGGACGCTAACACTCATAACTTGTCGCTTTACCTTGATAAAATTTCGAAAATCAAAGCAAACAGTGCATGGCCAAATGGACGCTACAACTGTTTCTAAAAGTTCGCTAGGTCATGTGATCCAGGTTGTTACGTCACAGTGTCCAAACTCCAAACACAGCCATATATATAGTCCGCCGCCGATAGCATAGCGGTTACGTTGCTAAGCAACGTAGCCGCAAAAATGAGACGCTTCTCTTGCCGTTTGCGGTTATCGTTGCCACCGGAGATGGGAAGGATGGCACAGACTTTCATGTCTGAAACCAAATGGTTGGAGCTGTTGAAATGGCGGGCTACAGGTTTGTCACCATCATTGATCCTCACGGAACGAAGATGTTCAGCAAACCTGTCTGAAAGACGTCGCCCAGTTTCACCGATGTAGATTTTAGGGCATTTATCGCATG
>JAYKKM010000215.1:1682500-1712500 GCA_035772405.1 Chrysogorgia sp. JL179-B06 | reverse complement strand
ATTTCCGTTTAGCTCAATGGCGCTTTACAATTTGAAATAAATAATATAAAAAATTACAAGAGTAATAGAATTTACATTGATAGCTAAAACACTTCATATGAATATGCCATATAATACTACTAAATATCATAGGCTTGTTTAAAAAGATATGTTTTAATATTTAACTTAAAACTAGACAATGTTGCACAATGGCGTAAAGAATCAGGCAGCGAGTTCCATAACATAGGTGCTGCATGACTAAAAGAGCGTTGACCATAGGTTGCTAGTTTAATAGTTGGTACAGAAAGCAGGTTTCTGGCTGACGACCGTAATTGTCTAGCCGGCCTGTACACATGTAATAGGTCTCTTATATATCCTGGCGCCATTCCATTTAATGCCTTATACGTAATTAAAAGTATTTTATAAGTTATACGAAAGCTGACAGGCAGCCAATGCAGCTGCTTCATAACTGGTGTTATATGTTCATACTTTTTACTGCGTGTTATAAGGCGTGCTGCGCTATTTTGTACAGATTGCAATCGATCAAGTAAAGATTTCGGAAGACCAACTAGTAATGAGTTACAGCTGTCTAGCTTTGTCGTGATGAACGCGTGGACTAAAGTCCCTGTGTCTGGTAATGATAGATAGTCCCTAATTCTGGCAATATTGCGTAGATGGTAAAAACACACTTTGCATATATCAGCTACATGTTGCTCAAGGAACATATCTTGATCAAAGATGACACCAATGTTCCTAGCTGAAACGGAAGGTAGAATCTGTTCGTTGGCAACTTGTACGCTCTCTATAAGTAGACGAGGACGGTGGCGTGCACTTAGAACTAATAGTTCGGTCTTTTCTCGGTTGAGTTTTAACTTATTGGACACCATCCACGAGTCAATTTCGCAAACACATGCTTCGATGCGCTCTATAGAGGCTTGTTGTTCAGTTGGTGTAGGCTTAAATGCAAAATATAGTTGCGTATCGTCGGCATATAAGTGATATGAGAGCCCATGACGTCTAATGATGTCACCAAGTGGCGCCGTGTATAGCAGATACAACATTGGACCGAGAACAGATCCCTGGGGCACTCCACACATCAGACTTGACTCCGTCAATAATAACAAATTGCCTCCGATCCTTGAGGTAGGACTCAAACCACTTCAGCACTTGGTTCTTTATCCCAAAGCGACTGGACAGCCTTGCTAATAGCAGATCGTGATCGACAGTGTCGAATGCTGCAGACATATCCAGTAGTAATAGCACTATACATTTCTGCTCGTCGATTGCACAGAGAATATCATTTTGCACCTTCAGTAGAGCTGTCTCGGTGCTATGGAAGCATTTATAAGCTGACTGTAGATATTCACCCAAATCATTATTACTCACATGTTCGTTGAGTTGATGTGCAACAACAGCCTTTTCTGTGACTTTGGATATGAACTTTATGTTTGAGATCGGCCTAAAACTAGGGTACTTTTCAGAGTCCAGGGAGGCCTTCTTTATCTTCGGTCGGACCATCGCTTCCTTAAACTGTGATGGCACATGTGCCGTCTGAAGTGACAAGTTCACTATGTTAGTAAAAACAGGTAAGAGCGACTCTCTGCATCCTTTTAGAACAGAGACAGGGATGGGGTCAAGCTCGCATGATTTTAAACTTGACATGTTAATAAGCCTGTCAACTTCATTCTCTGTCATAGTTTTAAACTCTGTAAGTTCCACGGGAGCAACCTGCTCTTCTGGGTGTTGCTGAGCGACCGATGGGACCTTGGTAGATAGTTCATTTCTAATAGCGATGATTTTCTTCTGAAAGAAGTCCGCAAAGGTGTTGGAGAGCTCAAGGGTCGAGAGCGCGGTTGGATAACGCCTTTCAGGTTCGCGATGTAGCAATTTGTCAACGGTATTAAACTGTATACTTTGATTAGATTTGTTCTCTGAAATAATAGAAGAGTAGTACGAAATTTTGGCTTGCTTCAACATATCATTTACGGCTTTGCATTGTTCAGCATATAATTGTCTGTCAATACACAATCTGGACTTGCGCCAGCGGCGCTCAAGCCTCCTTCTCTTTCTCTTGGCCTCATTGATGCTCTCATTATACCATGATGCTGATGGACGGAGTGTGACAGACTATTCGCAGTTTCATAGGCGCATGAGTGTCTAATAGAACCTTTAAAGTCTCCTCATACTTGTTGATTAAATCGGGGAGAGCAGTATGTTCTCTTAGAATCAGGTCTGATTTCTTTAGCTCCTCATTAAAATTCACCATGTCTATCGATTTCAATTTGCGATATTGGATTTCAGTTCGTTCTAGTTGTGGCTTATTTAAACGGAGCTTGCAATGGACTGCTAAATGATCTGATAGCATTGAATTATTGATTTCAATACGAGTAATAAGTTCATCCTCAACTCTTGTTATGATCAAATCAAGGGTATGTCCCTTTTTGTGAGTAGGTTCATTAACATGCTGTCTTAGGTTGAACGACTCAAGAATTCTTTTAAATTTTATCGTATCCAATTTCGTATTGTCATCCACATGGTAGTTAAAGTCGCCTATTATCAGTAGGTTACCCGGGGTTACGACGAGCTGCTCAGCTAAGGTGGAAAATTCATCGAAAAACACAGTTGACATTGATGACATTGTATAGTCTAAAATTACGTTTGGTAGTAGACATATTATGAAGCGAACATTATGATGTATGTATTATATATATATATATATACATGTCTCATCTATTTTAAGGCATACCACACCGGTTTGTGGTCTGAAAAATATGATTCATATATTCCATTTGTAACGTATTCGTCTTCAATATTGGTGTACAGATGATCCAGAAGTGATCATTATCGGTTGTAGAAAGGTACACTGTAAAAACTGATTGGTTAAAATAACCAAAAAAAAAAAGTCATTCTGAATGAGTCTGACAGAACCAGTTAAAAATTGGTCATTTCAACCAATTGATATTATGGTCGAAATGACCAAAAATTAAAAGGTTAAAACAACCAATAGGTAATTGTTGTTCTGACCAATTAAATGGTGGTTGTTTTAACCAAGTTACCTTGGTTACAGTAACCAATATTAATTGGTTAGTACCAATATATAATGGTTGTTTAAACCAATAAAACATTGGTCACTGTAACTATTAAATATTGGTCACTGTAACTTTTTAAATATTGGTCACTAACTATTAAATATTGGTTAATTTAACCAATATTCTTGCTATAGTAACCAATATCAATTTTAAGTTGGTAAACATTTAAATCATGGTAGTTTCAACCAATTTGGATATTGGTCAAATTGGATTAATCAACCTCAATGTACTGTTAACTACGAGCTATCGTGCAAATAGACTACAAAGTACTTTATGACAAAAATAATGTATTGAATAATCTAGGTTTCCTTCAACAAAATTCTAAACACATGTATACTAGCAGACTAGCTTAATACTTAAAAAGGTAAATAACAATTTTGAAAGACTTAAATTTGATGTCAAGTATTCCTTCAGTGATGAGGGATAAGAAATGTATCTGCTTCAATGTCCCAGTTGACAACAATTTAGGGGAAGAACATTGCTACACTTTCAAACCAATATCTTCTTCGTTATCATCCTAAAATAAAAAATATATGATTTAGTATGCAAGGAAGATTGATTCTACACAGTGAACAGTTTATAGGGTAACCATGCAGGTAATTGATAAGAGATGGTGCGTAATGCAACTCTGGTTTAGAGTGAAAGTTTTCTATTGCACACTGGGGTTACCACCACTCTTTTACATACTGTATCTCTTAAAGTGCCTATACAGCCCTTTTGTGTTTTAGTTATCTGTATAGAGAATGAAAAAGTAGCTGATAAGTTAATTTACAGTTTTTGATTTGGACTTTCCGTTTGGAAGATATCACTCTTTATACATTGCTATTTATATAAAAAAGCCGCAAATTAGAAAGGCCTGGAACGAGCCACACTGTGACGTCATTTAAGAGACGAATGTGTGTTTTGCCTTGGGCAAGATCTCTATGTGATATTCATATTTACTGTCCGCGTATCGTTCAAGTAAGGAATCGTGCAAGTAAAGTATCGTTCAAGTAAATAATACGATGGACAGATATTTTTCTTTAAAATTCGCGTCATTAGAACATCCATACACTGCGTAGATATGTAGTCTGGCATGATTGAATAGTTCAACATAAACGATAAATTTTATAGTATAATCTGGGAATCGAGCTCGTTTGTCTACAAAGCTGGGAAGATCCTGGACTCATCTCTTAAATGACGTCACAATCTAGTTTCCAGACTCCAGAATTGGCAGAAATACGTTTTCGGTTTTTAATTGGAATTTGCTTACATTTCTTAATTTGGATGCAAAATATCTTCTAAACGAAAAGTCCAAATCAAAAACTGTAAAATAACTTATCAGCTATTTTTTGATCCTCCATACAGATAACTAAAAGCGAAAGGGTTGTATAGGCACTTTAAGGTAGTACTGGAGTCTCAAATCGACCTCTCCGATTTTCACAGTTTTTGGTCAGTTGGAAGATATAGTAATAACAAGTTCCTATGCTAAATTTTACATTGATGTGTTCTATACTTACTGATATTTTCGCGATCAAACTTTCGTATCTAAGGATGAATATTCGCGCCAAAAGGCTGAAAGACAATGCATTTGCGTGCGCTCTCCTACAGGGAGTTTTGACAGAATTTTACACCTTCGCTATTGATGTTGTGATTTGATACGCCGCGCACCTGGCCGCACTAACATCTCATTTTGCGCATTTCTCACTGCTAACAATCAAAGGAGCATCCACAGTTTTCTTGGGAAAAAATCATGGCTGGTAAGTAATAATTGAGTGCGATAACTTTAGTCTTCCTGCTTTTGAGATTTCGCAGAAACAATTGATGATATGACGAAAAACAAATCAATGATATTTCTTATTTAGAATCAAGCAAAGCTTCAAACAAAAAGATTGCCATGCGTCGCTTGGAAGAAGCAGTGAAATCAGAGACGTGAGTGTTTTCGAATTCATTTTCTGATTTCTTTATGTTTAGAATATTCTAATAATTCTGCTTTTTCTTATATTAGTGGCGACATAATACCTGAACCACTGTGTGATCTAATGTATTGCCAGCGCGAAAGTAGCGACTCAGATATGAGGCGCTACATATATCGAAGTATGTTTGACTTCTTGTCGGTAAGTAATGAAATATCTATCTCAAAGCATTAATAATTCATGATCCGAAAAACAAAGGAAACAACACCGAGACGGTGGTTTGGATATCAGAGGAAGAAATTACATAAATTAAGCCAACTTTCACTATGAAACACTCGGAAGAGTGTTTCATCAGAATATCCAAACACCTTGAAGTTTGTTAAAAAACCTCGGCTTCGCCTCGGTTTTCAACAAACGTCTCGGTGTTTGGATATCCTGATGAAACACTCTTCCTCGTGTTTCATATATTACGTAATTCGCGGTCGTAAATATAATCCTAGAGTCGTAATATAACTTTTGTCCTTGCTCTTTTGTGAGTCAAAGCGAACACGTGGCATGTGCAAAGTGTAAAAATGATTCTTATATGAGCTTATATAAACTGGTTTGGTTTTGCGATTTACATATGACCTGACTTGTAATTGAAACAATTTGCTACTTCTATTTTTCAGAGAGAACGAGGAGTGGGTAACGGGTGTTCACTCGTATACCCCAAGAAGTGCTCAATGCAATCAGGGCACTTTACCCTGAGGGCGTCAAGGACTACCCACCAAGAGCTGCTAAAGTAAGCATTCGCATGCTGATCATTTTATCTTATACTGTAGGCTTTCGAAAATAATCCCTGGGCCAGAGACAACCCTATCAGGGATGAATTTGACAGGAGCATTAGGTCACACATACTTAGGTGGGTCTGAGGGGAAGAAGCCCCCCCCCCAGGAAAATTTGAACCCCAGAACTGTCATTTCCTGCATTCTGAGCCTTGGATATACTCCGCCATGTTGCCCTAAGCACATATATTTTAGACGAAAAGAGAAAGAGGCCAGCAAAAGGGCATGTTTATCTAAGAAAGAATACATTTCATTCCAGAAAAAGGGTACTTTTTCCCCTTGTGCAAAAAGTTGGGAGTGGGCAAAAGAAAGCACTTTTTCAACTGGAAAGTTCACTTTGTATTGTCGTTTATCTTCTTATGTGTTCAATCTTGTTCCTGGGAGACAGAGAAAAGTCCTGGGAACAAAACTGCCCGGTTTTTGGCATTGTATAAATATAACTGTTTCATAGTTTTTATCATGGCCAGTGTGAATTACACTAAGTTTGGGTCTCCTAATTGTGAACATTGTCAATAGTGACCATCTCCCATAATTGATCAATACTCCCTCACCAAAGGTATATAATATATAATGATTATGTATCTTTCACTCTGCAGAGGAGAAGGTTATATGAAGTAACCCTAAAAGAGTTGGTACAGCAGTACCGAACTGTGAAGAGGCCACCAAGCCCTGAGTATTAACATGCATGTGAGTATGAAAAAATGAACTAAGTATGATAATGAATACTGCCTGCATGAACTAATAAATTGCTCTTTTCTTTTCATTTTAGATTGTTCTTTTCATATGAAATTTTGGTTGCACAATATATCTACACACATTTATTGGGATTTTAACTACTGTATGATTTTCTTTTATTTTACAATAAATTTTCTTGCACATTTTTCTACTTTCAGCACTTGTAATTATATAAATATATAATACATCTATACAGTAATAAATAACTTTGAGTGAACATTGCTTGTTGAAGTTGATTGTGTGGGCAAGTGCCATTTTGAATGATAGTTATCTTCAGAGTCAACTGAAGAGTGCCTGTTAGGTTAGCAGTTCATTTTGCTGAAATGTTTTCATGAAATGCTGTCAGGTATAATATGTTCTTTTGGTACTGAAATATATATAGTTCAGGGTTCAATTAGACAGTGTTGCAATGAACAGAATATTTTAGTCGAAAACTAATCAATATAACTTTCAGAATGGTGTAAAAAATATTATCATAAGACAGATGCCCTAGTCTCTCCAAACAAGTAATTTTTCTCATTATTTTCTGCAACTACTGCAATTTGAATCCTGCCAGTTATTTTTTTGGATTATGAGGGCAGTCTCTGTGGCTTTTCCTCACGTGAGTTGTGCTGCCACACCACTTGCACTCCTTCCCACCGATGACCACATTTGCACCCAAAGGTGCAGTCACCACACCATTTGGTAGGACGACACCAGGTGCATTGCCTTCTTCAATGGCACTCTCTGTTAGAGCCTTGGCTATCTCTTCATCAATATCGTTGTCATCATCCTCGCCGTATGAGTGCTGTATCTGACACTTTGCAGTGTACTTCTTCCTAACACATTAAAAATAAGTATGGATATGTAAAACAACATGCACAGAAATAGGTTGTGGATTCCATTATTTTGTTATAATTATACTAGTCAGGAAAAAAGAAACAGTAACACACCTTATTTTCTGCTCCTCTGTACGATCAACCTTCGTCTTCACCCTCTTCTTTTTTCCTTCCACACTTCTCTTCTTTTCCAGCATCCTCATGCGCTTTTGATTGTCATCCTGGCACTGTAAAAGTTCACATAGCGATTTGTATCAATACCTCAAATTACTCAATTGACAGTCTGTGTATATCTAATTCTTTTTGGGAACATCGATGGATCTATACTTTGATCTATACTTTGATTGGACAACGTAACAAAATGGGCACACAATTCTTTTTAGCCCTTGGGTAGAACTTATCTTGGGAAATTATTCTAACTGCCAAAAGTAACAAAAAGCAAGACTCGGAAAGCACAAATTGTAAAACACAATAAGATAATAGATATGTTTGTTGCTAATATTTAGGCTAATTAGAATGAAAATAAAAAAGTTATTAGACTGTGGCCGGATTGGTTTCTTTTACCCCTGTGTGTACGTCCTAAGTATAGAAGTCCGCAAGAAGTCATACACATGCTGAACCGGACATAATGGTTTGACATTGGACCTTTGCCAATAAAATTATGGTTTGTTTGACCAAATGGTCAATTGAATTAGAATCAATGAATAGTTGGATTAGACAATTTGTCCAACCGAAAATATTATTAAAAATTTTACTGTCTGATCTTCCTGTTAATTTTTGTTATTCCAGACTATGCACATGTATTATTGTAAATATTAGTGGAAATTTAGGAATGTTATAGAAAATTATTGGAATATTATATGGTCATATAAAAAATCAAAAGTATACATGTTTACAATTAGCATACCATTTCTTGAATACCATCAAGGATTGGTAATCCCATCCTTGAATACAGCTCCAATATCCAGTGATATTCAGGCCCTTTCACTTTATAGCACCAAGTCATGCAGGATTGGATCAAGCCAAGGTTGGTGGAGGCCTGGTAGTGTGCCTGATGCAAATTGATGTCCTTAGCCCTAAACTTAGTTAACACACTAAACGATGATTCAGGAAGGTTAGAATGACCCTTACCTAAGTCAGGATCAATAACCTTCTCTGCCTTTTTAGCTCTTTCAGCACACTCAATCTCATACAGAAGCCCATGTAAGTCACACTTTAGGGCATGAGCAGAGTGGTATTGTTCTCCAGAGCATTTCATGTCTGGGCAGAACCCATTTTCGTCCACATCACACTTTTTACAACTGCACTTCACCAATGGATGAAAAGAACATGAACCACCCTCCCACTCATGTATGTCCCTGCTGTGGTACTTGCCAAGTGCAAGCATGGTTTCCCTGTACATTTCAGGATCCGTACCAGCCTGAACAAGAGCACAGTAATGGTTTCTCTTGGCACTCTGGATAAATCCAGGACCGATACAACCACATACAGGGTTTGTCTTAGTAGAGACATATCTATGTTTTTTGCCAGCACAACAGCATTTCACCGATGTAATGTTAGGGAACTGCTTTTTGTGAAGGGCGATAAACTGACTCGTAAAAGAAGATTTGCTTTGAAACTCTTTAAGTTTCTTACCATGAGCCCTTCCCACATGACCCCCACACAACATGACTTTGGATTCTAAAACATTTGGAAATGAATATCTGAATCCTAATGCAGATGAGGAGTCAGCATCCTGCCAGTTCACTTCAACTTTCATGCCTTCTTCCTTGGCTTTGGCCCACAGGACTTGAGCCAAGTGACCCTCTGCCGCCTTTGCTGTGCCCTGCCATAACTCCTCATCGCAAATTCTGTCTGCACCTCTCATTGACAGATGGCCATAATAAAGAAGACCACCTGTCAGATAATTTTTTACAATGAATGTGCAATTTTGACTGAAAAACCCCTGATTTGCCAACAACCATCACATGTGGTTACAGCACGAGACCAAGAACCTAAAATATCTGATGAGACATCTTTCATCTGATGCTTCGCATCATCACACATCTCATCTAAAATTGCTTTGATAAAAGGGAAGGCACGATATATGATTTCTAGGAAAGGCTTTTCGGAAAGAATCTCCAACCCAAGACCCTTTCCTAATGTCTTACGGTAACTAGCATAACCATGACCACTAACAAAAAACGCTAAGGATAAGGCTAAGGACACCAACTGCCGTCTGGAATTCAGGGCTAATTGGCTGCTCCTATAGCAGATTTCCTCTTGCCAACAGCCATTGCAACGAAAGAGGAATTTCATCGAGCCTCCACGCCGTCTCTTGTTAGTTGCGACAAGTACAAGCTTTCCTAAAAGCATACAAATAAAAATGTTTCATTGCAGAACTTACATTGACAAATGCTATATCCGATCTTTATATCATTGTCAAGTCATTTTCAGCTTTGAAATGTGGAGAAGTGAACTTTACCTTTGCACTGTCGATCATTTGATGGGCAACAAAAGTATTTATTGAAATCACCAACCAAAGAAACTATACTGGACGCCATGCCAATGTAAAGACCATCACAAATGGTTACCCTGCAAGGTATTGTAGGTATACAGTTACACAATAGTAGGTATAATGATAAACAGACATGTAAATATATATATATATATAAGTAAAAAAGTAGAGTGCTGCGTAGACAGTGTTTTGAATATTATAGCAAAGTGAAAAGGTGGTAAACTGCCAATAATTTAGTGACGAGATACTGACGTTTAGATATATACATATATATACATATATATGAAGTAACTCATATATATACATATATAGTGAAGTAACTCAAGCTTGTTTGTTCATCTCGCTATATATATATATATATATATATATATATATATATATATATATATATATATATATATATATATATATATATATATATATATATATATATATATATACGCATCTATACAGTGTACACACAAGCTCACGGCCTTATTATAATTTGGGGGGTCTTATTGTTGGACGGATTTTTGACGGTATTTGGCAAACTTTAGTTTCACAAATGATTTTGTTCGAAAAAATGTTTGAAGCAAAACTTGCCAAACCGAAACCAATAGAGTCTAAACATCTGTAATATACAAATTGTATCGCACAGAATGAATTGTTCCGTAGGGACAGTTTAGTAAAAAAAAACAACTTTTCTTCCAAATATATTATTGAGCGGAAATGTGCTTGGTTTCAAGTCGTCAGTTCCCATTGTCTACAAACGATCAGTTTCCGTCAATGATGCAAATACATGCAAGGAACAGTGAAAGTGCGCAAATTCTCGCAATCATTGCATCTAGTTTTACTTCTTTAAACCAGAACTCATGTGCGCGTTGAATCGTTGAATTGTTTCTCAAGTAAGTAGCTTCAGGATGGCCTGTTACACACCAAATAACAAATAACTTTCTATAAAACTTATGTGATACTACATGACAAATGTCCAAAACATTTTCTACTTACTCTTCGTTGGAGTTGAGATCTTTTTCATTGAAGCTTTCTTCAGCTGGCTCAAAAATCCTCATCGCTGCTGCCAGAATCGGGGTCGAGAACAATTGCGTCGACCGCGTCCGTCGTGTTCATCGCAACTAGAACCAAGCCGTCCTTGCTCCTCCTGCGAGTCGCCCGACTGTCCTGAGCGATCCATTTCATCTTCATATTCCTTCTTCACTTTCTCCCAGAGGTTGTTTTCTTTCAAATGTCTTTCTACATCTTTCCCTGTCTTGAATCTCTTTCCCGCTGGATCTACAAACGAAACTATTTTTCGCTTTCGGCCACCACTCAAACTCTCTCTCTCGCTCACTGTCCATCCAAGGGAGACAAGCTTCTCGGTGCTGAAATTCATCCTCGATGCGAGGCCAACTCCTTGAGAGAGATTCAGGGTTTCTCCAACATTTGAACACATTATCACGGGTTTGCGCAGCCATTTCGTATGAATATTACTTCGCAAAGAGCAATCAGGATGTAATCCAATACGACATCTTGACATGTCATCAATAACACCCAAGGTGTTGTTGATCTATAATTGGTTAATTCGGTTTCGCGCGGAATTTTCCCAAGCCAAAAATAGGGGTTGCGTTACTTATTTGTCCTTTTATGGGAGTAAATTATAAGTATTAGCCACTGACCATTCACTGTTGGCGCACAAGAACAGGTAAAATCGTGTGGCAAGTCGAAACGAAGAAATTATGTGGTCAAAATAGTTGTAATTTGAGGTTTTATTGCAAAAATTTCATCTATTTTCATCAGAGTAACATCTAAAAGTTCCATATCTTTGTTTCTATGCAATTCTATTTCAACTAAATTTGACCTGATTACACACAAGACTGTAATAAACAAATTCTCTCGGAGTCCGCCATTGTCCGCTTTGAAACTTTTGGTTGAGAATTTTTTTAAGATCTGTCATCATTCAAAATAAGGCAATGCTTATAAATCAAAGAGAAATACTCGAGTGATGGCGGACTCCGAGTTTAAATCTTCGTATTGATACATAAAGTAAGTCCTCTTTGTTTCAGTTCGACAAGTTCAAAACGAAAGCTACAACCAATGATCAAAGATGGGCGTTTTGGGAAT
Source organism: Chrysogorgia sp. JL179-B06 (assembly GCA_035772405.1). Classification (NCBI taxonomy): domain Eukaryota; kingdom Metazoa; phylum Cnidaria; class Anthozoa; order Scleralcyonacea; family Chrysogorgiidae; genus Chrysogorgia; species Chrysogorgia sp. JL179-B06. Next base: position 1,700,566 of record JAYKKM010000215.1, on the reverse strand, counting down.
TTAGCACCCCGCTGGCCACCCCCCCATGGACTCAAAATATTTTTTAGTAGCCCCCACAACTTAGACAACCGTAAACCTTTCTAAATACCAGTTTTCAGAATTTTTCAATTTTTGAGAAATGAGACTCCAGTACTACCTTAAGAAGAAGATGAACTATAATGGGGTCAACACATAGAGTGGGTATCTCCCCACTTAAAAGTGTAAACAAATGGGGTTGCCACTAATTTATTGTGGGTATCTCTCCAAGAATAAAATAAAGTTAAGAGAGAAGTTACAGATATTAGTTAAATTCAGAGAAGTAGTGCTGTAAATTCATAATTAGCATTTTTAGCATATTTTATGACTCAGAAATTTGACTTAGACTTAACTCGGACTCAGAATTGACTCGGTCAACCGACAAACTCCGTAGCCATGACATGCAAGCGTACACACATGACATGGTAATGTCCCATGAAATTTGTGAATCAACCATGTGAATTGTTTATTGCTTGAATATTATTAATAAATGGTGTGATTGGTACATGTATATGAACACAAATGAAATGTAATATTTCTGCACAATGGTGACACATTGCCTAACTTGCATGGTATCATTCAAATATACATACATGAAGTTGCTGGCAATAAAGTTCTGGAGTTAAGCAGTTCACAGGATCAAATGGAAAGATTGGTACTGTCACTACTTCCCTCATCCTCCATCAGTGAGGTTGTTGTTGAAGGTGGTATGGAAGATAATTATGCAGGTACGGTGGTAGGCGAAAATGGAATAAGTGACGGTGCCACTGATTTGGGTGTAGAATTCATCTCATCTGTGAGAAAGGTGTTTCCTTGACAGTCTGTGAAACAAAAATTATACATTAGTATCTAGAGCTCAGTGTGGTTATGTAAATGGTTACAATACCAATACACCACCCAACTTTATTAGAAAGCACTTTTGCTGCAACTCATGGGAGTTACAGCAAAGTGCTTTCTAATAAAGTTGGGTGGTGTATTGATATTTTTGCAGGTTATTCATGTTATGTAGCTGATACCAGTATGGTGGTATTAGTTTCGATGCTATACCGATATTTAAGAAATAGAAAACATTTTCCGTGTTTACATACAGTTATATAAACACGAGTGGAAGTTTTGGGAGAACGAGAAATCATAGTGGGAACACGAGCCCGTAGGGCGAGTGTTTCCACGCGATTTTGAGTTCTCCCAAACTTCCACGATTGTTTATATAACGTATGGGAACACGGATAAAAAATGTTTTCTATTTCTTTTATAAAATAACCCGTAGAAAGCAAATAAAATGTACAAATATCTTTTTTATCAACGCGTAAAGTCTCCTTACTGCGTATGATGGTGCCGTGATGTCTAATTGATGGCGTACGATGGCTAATTGATGGCGTATGATGGCTAATTGATGGCGTAGGATGGCTAATTGATGGCGTATGATGGCTAATTGATGGCGTATCACGATGGCGTAATCCATCCATGTTATATAGCCTGATATAAACACGGTAACTGACCAATCACAGCGTGCGTAAGACACAACTTATTTTATAAAGCATTGTTGCACTAGTATGCTGGTAAGATAAACTAGTATTTATCTTACGATTATGATTTCCATCCCGGAAAGTCTCTTGCTATGATATTAAGGGTGTCATTGAATTATAAAAGTAAAACATTTAAAACAGTCCTGTTTCATTTTACCTGGGAAGGTTCTTTAAAAGCAGCCATTCCGGCCTCTCCGTAAGTGGATTATTTTAACCCTTTATCCCCATAGCTTAACTCATCTCTTGTCATCTCCAACAGTTCAAAATCTATAAACTGAAAAAAACACAGAAAAATACTTATTAATGGCATATACCTGTCATTCAACTCTAAGGACATCCTGAGTGTCAACATGAATAGTAAAAAGACCAAAGTCCCTTTTACAATCAATGATGTCACGGACGAAAACTCAGCTAATAAAATGGGTGAAGTTTCATATAAATCCCAAAATGATGTCACACACATGTAGACTATGGGTAGTATAATTCAAAACTAAAATCAGCTGTTATTTCTAAAATAAAGCATTATGGTAAGAGTTAGGGTTAGTATTCGGTGTAGGGTTAAGATTTGGGTTAAGTTTGGGGTTAGGACTATGTTGATGGTGTATCTGCAAACTTTCTTTAATATTAGAAAACTGTTATTTAACAAATATCTGAAAAATGCAGTTATTTATCAAAATACAAACTGTATAAATATATTTTGAAACATCCACCCTGCTACTTGAGTAGTCAGTAGCATTATACAGTATATCCATCAACCTCCGTCTACTGGTCCACATTTTGGACCACATGGTAAAAGAACTTGCAGCTAAATACAGGAATCATACATCCACTGTATAGTACATTACACCAAGTCCTCATTATATGTTGTATATTAGTATTATCAGTATTAGAGCTATTAGGGTTATTTTTGAGGTTTCCTGTACTTAAACAGGCTTTCGAAACGAAACAACAATTTGCCTAACGAGGTGGATAATAATAACCGACCCCAAAACAACAAAGATCCTAACCAACCCCAACCCCTGCCTTACAAGTTTTCTATTTACGTTAGGGTTAGAAAACTTGTTAGGCGAGGTTAGGATCTTTGTTGTTTTGGGGTCGGTTATTATTATCCACCTCGTAGTAATAGGCAAATAGTTGTTTCGTTTCGCAAACCTGTTTAAGTACAGGAAACCTCAAAAATAACCCTAATATTGATAATACTAATATACTAACTGTAATTACTATAACCTATAAATCACTACCACATATATTGAGGACTTGGTGTAATCTACTATAAAGTGGTGTGCGATTCCTGTATTTAGCCGCAGTGTGTAAAAGAAGATGTGACGAGAGACAGGAATGGCTCCATATTGGTCAATATAAAAGACTTCTTTGCTCGAAATGTGGAGAGAGAACTGTAACCAACCCCAAAACAACAAAGGTCCTAACCCTAACCCCCCACCTAACAAGTTTTCTATCCCTAACCCGCCTAACAAGTTTTCTAACACTAACCCCCGGCTGTATTGTATTGACGAATAAGGAGTCGGAGCCATTCCTGCCTCTAGCCGAAATTTGTAAAAGAAGCAGCCGCCATCTTGAAAATTGGCTAGTCAATACGCAAATTATGGAAATAAAGCACAATTATAAACATATTTTGTTGATTTAATCAAACAAATTACGAGGGGTAATCTTACCAGATTCTTTGGGTATAAACGAAAGTGATATTTAAATACTTTCTAGCTTTTAAATTGGCAAGGACAAAAAATAAACGACACATCGTCTTACCTCTTCTTCCTTTTATTCACGAACGCCTCTTAGACAAAGCCTCGAACAACTCAGAACCAAATACCTAAACAGTAAATAAAAGCTAACGTTATTAATACAAGTAAATGTATTTAAGATAAGGTAGATTGTAAGTTACGATAATAGATCTCTATTGAACTACTTCGCAACATAAATAATTTTCTTCTTCAAAAACGTCTGCGTAGAATTAATTTGCCACGATATAAAGTTCAATAACATCAATTACTATTGCATGCATTACTGTAAGTAAGATAATTACCGTAGATACATCCATTCCTTGAAACAAACTTGCCAAACGTCGAACACGAACCCTTCTTTATAATAACGAACAATGATGCGACTGTCCAGTGATGAATTCAAATCAAATCACGCGCTCTTGTCGACTATCACGTGTCTGACGTCACAAAAGACAAAATTCGACCAAAGCGACTCATGACCCACACTTGGCATGACAAAAATTTATATTTATACATAGCAAGCGACAAAATAATTAAGGAAAATAAGTTCTGGACTAGCAATAAATCTCATGATACCAATAAATAATCATCATTGTTTTTAAAATCAGAAAAAAGTATTTCAGACGTATAACTACACTACCCTGCCCTACCCCTACTAAGTGCGAATTTTCGTTGAAAACGCGGAAATAAACATAGTCCCGGATACCGGATTATTTGTGATTTTGTGGCCTCCTTTGCCACAATGCTTTTAAACAATGCTTTTGGACATTGGACCAGGAAAGTACTGTATTTTGTCGATCCAGCATGACTGTTTACCGGTGCAACGTATCTGTTGGATTTCTGGCTATTTTCTGTCTATCATCTCGGTCGCAATCATAGGAATTAAATGGGAATAATGACCCAAATTTTCATCTTCTCTGTGGATATATTATAAATGGTACACGTTGTCAACAAACACGCTGATCTCTTCAATATTAACGAACATGCCGTTCCAGATACAGACGCGGACAATGATATAGAAGAGGGCTTGGATTTGGCACGCAATGCAGCGAGATAATGCCTGCATGTGATGTGATCACCAATACTTTGCTGTATTTAAAACAAGAAATGGCCAGATCAAGACTCAAGTGCAACCTGTATTCTCAAATTCAAAGAGGACACAAACTGTTGTTAATTCATTTGTGAACAACACTATACATATTTTGCAGAATAGCATGATTAGACTTTGACACTGAATTCCAGACTCGGCGAATTATTCGAAGTATTGTAGATGAATCATTCCACAATCTTGAAAAAGAACGCCAGCAACACAACTATTACGTATAGAGAACTGTCCTAGTGGTGAGTATTTTATTGAAGTTTTTCATGAATTTACAGTAAGGAGTTGAAGATATAGATATTGTAGTTTGACTGTATCAAATATATAGATATTTAATTTATATGTAGATAATTTAAATAGTTTACAATATAAACTTGATATATAATCATGTTTTTTGAAAATAATGGGTTGTCATAGGTTCTTCTAATACAAGTCCAGCATATGCAGCTATACCTATATTTACAACTTCATAATTTAGATATCACTTTGGTAACTGTAAATACCATGATGATTGGAAGAACTAATATTCTTATGGGCAACCCAAAGGGTAGCCCCCCCCCCCCCCCTCACACACACATACACACACACACACAGTCATTTTTAGGGGGAGGCTAAACCTGTCCTTTAGCTTCCCCCTAAAAACAAGTGCGGGGAGGCTAAAAATAACACAATGTCATTTGGCCTCATTGAACCATGTGAACTTGCATTGAACGTGGTCAAGTCGAAGGTATGTCAAAGGCAAAGGTGCTGCATGCTGCCACTATATATACAACCCATGTCTGACCACAGAGCACAGCTGAGATCTAAGTGTTGATTTTACTGTCAGCGAGGAAAACCAGAGACCCAAGAGGAAAACCCTCAAAACACAGGAGAGATAAATTAACTCTACTCACACGACTTCCAAGCTTACGAATCAACACAAGGTTATTCCCAGATGGTCATCCATGCAGATACTAACCCCATCCGACCGGGCTTGACTTAGCGGTGAATGACAGTGCCCTAACAGGACACACAACCCGTGCCTTTTTGCATTTGCCTAGTACAGTGTTACCCAGGACGTCATCTGAGCTTTCAAACATTTGCAAGCTGAGTTGATATCGGAAGCAACACAGAATGAAAGCACAGCATTAATTTTGTGTGCACCTATAGTAGTTGCATGGTTATCTGAAAATGCTTTTAATTGTTTTAAATTCTCTTTCATGTGTAGGTTATGAATCCTCATGCCATGGCAATGACCTGTTGTAGAATGTGTCAAGTACTGTACATACCTGTACAGTATAACCTGTGCTTGAGCAAGTTCAAATAAATAAATACGGTAATAATTGTGTTTCTTGTTTTCAAGCCTTAGTATTCAACCAATGAACCTAATTATAAGTTGTTATGGAAATATGTCTTGCCACATTTTTATAGAATTAAATTAACTACATAAAATTAAGTAGGAAAGTGTATTTAATACTGGTTATAATAATTTGCTTGGCTGGCAAAAAGGACAAAATATGTATATTACGAAGTGATTTAATTTGGTGCTTTGAAGTTACTTTATTGAAAACATTCAAGTTTATATAAACACTTGTAAATGCATTGAATCTTTATATTCTTGGACCATACATGTATATATATTTGCTTGCCAATTGGGTCAATGTAGGTTACTTAACCTGTTCAGTACAGAACTTCTTCCCCGGACAAGCAAAATCATCTCGCATTTGCTAGAGTACAATTCTAAAAGGTTCCTACAGTAGTGAAAGGGTTAATTAAGAAGAAAATAGTGATGCTACCTGTCAAATGTTTTCCATTTACAGTACCTTTAAAATTAGGCTACAATATGTTGCATGTTTGACAACCATGAACATTTCTCGTTTTTTCTTAAACTATTTATGGTGCTTTCTATTATACTTTGGGCAATGTAAGACCAAAAATGAGATCTCCAGTAAATGCTATACAACTGCTTGCATTGGCTACCAGTGATCACATCAAACAGTATGGTGTTGAACCGTGGTCCTGGAAAGGTTTCTACAGGATCTTTCAGAATTGGAAAAGGTACAATTCAGTTGTATTATATGCCCTGAAACTAATCTTTCTAAAATGAAAACATTATACCCAAATTATAAGTGTATTACAGTAGTACTAATTTCAAGTTCCCTATACAATATTAATTATGTCTTGTCATATGGAGTGTGAAACCAACTACAACAGCATGGCGAGCTTGGCAGTTTAACTGGAAATTGGAAATTGAGTCTATTTTTTGGTCACAATTCCCTGATTAATGAAATCTGATTTTCTCCTTTGATTTATATGGCAATGTTGCAATTGTTTCACAGTTGAATTTGACTTTTAACACACATGCAGATTCATGTGAAACCAGATCAAAATTATTTACGAAAAGTGACAAAAGTAATTTAAAAACAATTTTTAAATGGTTATAGCCAAATCCATTTGGTTACAACCAAATTTAAATGGTTACGTGAATAACCAAATTTAAATGTTTTATTTGGTTACAACCAAATTTAAAAAGTTACAACCAAATTTAAATGGTTACTTGACTAACCATTTCAAACTGGTTACAACTAAATTAAATTGGTTACTTTAAATAATACTTCATTGCAACCATTTGACAATTGGTGAACTGACCAATTTTTATTGGTCATAACCAATTCTGTTTGGTTGTAAGAGTTACAACTTCAGTGTGGACTAAAAATTATTGGTTAGTATAACCAATTTATTCTGGTTACAACCAATTTATTTGGTTGGTTTAACCTCTTGGAATTGGTTGCAACCAATTAAAAAGGTTATTTTAACCAATCAGTTTTTACAGTGTAGATGCAACTTTTGCTGATATGAGGGACCAAATATTTAACTATCTGCTGTTTCTGACCTTCATCTGATAGCCAGTCTATCTTGAAATCACCACATATTATGCAATACTCTTGGGTAAATTTATCTAATAGGCCAGTTCGTAATGTCCACTGCGCGTCAAAATGACGTGTTCTGCGTCGGGATAAAACTTATTTTAATTCATAACATCAGGCTAAAACCACAATAGACATTTGCATTTCTATTTACACTTGCAAATTCGTTATACTGAATTCCCCAGTCTGATATTATGAATTGAAATAAGATTTATCCAACGCACTGGCTTATTGTCATAGAATAGTCAAATGAACACTCTTTGTGCCAACTACAGTATGGGTTTTCCAATTATGTCCTATACATGTCAGCTGGAACTAATAAAAAATATGAATATAGAAATTCGCTTCGTTAAGCGTCGAATCTCCACTAGGCGGAAAATAAAATGTTCCTTTGTTATGTGAGATATCGCGTGGAACTAATTTTTAGAAAAGACAAAAGGAAAAGTCGAGTACAGTATGAGCACATAATATGAGTATGCGAGCACAGAAGGGGACAGAAGCGTGCTCCATATTGTAAACACTGTACTGCAATTCATTTATGAGTGATATGCCAAATAAAAGCAAATATAACCTATTCAAATCTTGTGAAATTGTTGTAAATCTATAAGCCATTGATCACAACAATCCTTCAAATGCAAGGAACAGTGGGTGATTTTAGAAATGTTGATCGAAACGCAAAGTGTCAAGTCAAGCGACGATTTATATTTAGAAACGTAAACACTGAAGTAAAACAGAATCAGGGAGCAATTGTGCCTGAAACCTATATAAGAATAGAAACCATTCTAAGACACACCAGTATGGAAAGAAGGGAGAGGGAAAGCCAGAAATTAAAAAGTGAGCTAGAAGTATTCGATAATATTAAGTCTTCTAGAATCAAGTAAGGGATAGATCTTACTTCGTGTACCGGACACAGAAATTTGCATGAGTAAATGTTAGTTAGCACTGTATAGAACTGGCTCGTTCTTTAAAAATCCCGTTTATTTTAATTATCTATATATAATAGGTTTAATTCATAAATTGGAGAACTCCAGGATAAAAATAAACGGAATTTTTTAAAGAACGAAGCAGTTCTATACAGTGCTAAATTTCTAAGAGCCGCTAGGTCAGTAGGAACATTAAACCGTGTCAAATTGTTGAAAATTGTCATACTAGAATTGCTTCGTTCTTTAAAATTACATTGCTCCAGGTTTAGACTTCTAGGTCTAAAAGTTATTAATAAATACGATTTCACATTCTTGATTTATGTCAGTAAATTTAAGTTAAAAAGTTGACGGATATTCTACACTGTAAAAACTGATTGGTTAAAATAACCAAAAAAAAAAAGTCATTCTGAATGAGTCTGAGAGAACCAGTTAAAAATTGGTCATTTCAACCAATTGATATTATGGTCGAAATGACCAAAAATTAAAAGGTTAAAACAACCAATAGGTAATTGTTGTTCTGACCAATTAAATGGTGGTTGTTTTAACCAAGTTACCTTGGTTACAGACCAATATATAATGGTTGTTTAAACCAATAAAACATTGGTCACTGTAACTATTAAATATTGGTCACTGTAACTATTAAATATTGGTCACTAACTATTAAATATTGGTCACTAACTATTAAATATTGGTTAATTTAACCAATATTCTTGCTACAGTAACCAATATCAATTTTAAGTTGGTAAACATTTAAATCATGGTAGTTTCAACCAATTTGGATATTGGTCAAATTGGATTAATCAACCTCAATGTACTGTTAACTACGAGCTATCATGCAAATAGACTACAAAGTACTTTATGACAAAAACAATGTATTGAATAATCTAGGTTTCCTTCAACAAAATTCTAAACACATGTATACTAGCAGACTAGCTTAATACTTAAAAAGGTAAATAACAATTTTGAAAAACTTAAATTTGATGTCAAGTATTCCTTCAGTGACGAGGGATAAGAAATGTATGTCCCAGTTGACAACAATTTAGGGGAAGAACATTGCTACACTTTCAAACCAATATCTTCTTCGTTATCATCCTAAAATAAAAATAAAAAGATTTAGTATGCAAGGAAGATTGATTCTACACAGTGAACAGTTTATAGGGTAACCATGCAGGTAATTGATAAGAGATGGTGCGTAATTACAATGCAACTCTGGTTTAGAGTGAAAGTTTTCTATTGCACACTGGGGTTACCACCACTCTTTTACATACTGTATCTCTTAAAGTGCCTATACAGCCCTTTTGTGTTTTAGTTATCTGTATCGAGAATGAAAAAGTAGCTGATAAGTTAATTTACAGTTTTTGATTTGGACTTTCCGTTTGGAAGATATCACTCTTTATACATTGCTATTTATATAAAAAAGCCGCAAATTAGAAAGGCCTGGAACGAGCCACACTGTGACGTCATTTAAGAGACGAATGTGTGTTTTGCCTTGGGGAACTAGTAAACACTGTATTAAACAGATCTCTATGTGATATTCATATTTACTGTCCGCGTATTATTCAAGTAAGGAATCGTGCAAGTAAAGTATCGTTCAAGTAAATAATACGATGGACAGATATTTTTCTTTAAAATTCGCGTCATTAGAACATTCATACACTGCGTATCTGTCTGGCATGATTGAATAGTTCAACATAAACGATAAATTTTATAGTATAATCTGGGAATCGAGCTCGTTTGTCTACGAAGCTGGGAAGATCCTGGACTCATGTCTTAAATGACGTCACAATCTAGTTTCCAGACTCCAGAATTGGCAGAAATACGTTTTCGGTTTTTAATCGGAATTTGCTTACATTTCTTAATTTGGATGCAAAATATATTCTGAACGAAAAGTCCAAATCAAAAACTGTAAAATAACTTATCAGCTATTTTTTGATCCTCCATACAGATAACTAAAAACGAAAGGGTTGTATAGGCACTTTAAGAAGAAGATGAACTATAATGGGGTCAACACATAGAGTGGGTATCTCCCCACTTAAAAGTGTAAACAAATGGGGTTGCCACTAATTTATTGTGGGTATCTCTCCAAGAATAAAATAAAGTTAAGAGAGAAGTTACAGATATTAGTTAAATTCAGAGAAGTAGTGCTGTAAATTCATAATTAGCATTTTTAGCATATTTTATGACTCAGAAATTTGACTTGGACTTAACTCGGACTCAGAATTGACTCGGTCAACCGACAAACTCCGTAGCCATGACATGCAAGCGTACACACATGACATGGTAATGTCCCATGAAATTTGTGAATCAACCATGTGAATTGTTTATTGCTTGAATATTATTAATAAATGGTGTGATTGGTATATGAACACAAATGAAATGTAATATTTCTGCACAATGGTGACACATTGCCTAACTTGCATGGTATCATTCAAATATACATACATGAAGTTGCTGGCAATAAAGTTCTGGAGTTAAGCAGTTCACAGGATCAAATGGAAAGATTGTACTGTCACTACTTCCCTCATCCTCCATCAGTGAGGTTGTTGTTGAAGGTGGTATGGAAGATAATTATGCAGGTACGGTGGTTGGCGAAGATGGAATAAGTGGCGGTGCCACTGATTTGGGTGTAGAATTCATCTCATCTGTGAGAAAGGTGTTTCCTTGACAGTCTGTGAAACAAAAATTATACATTAGTATCTAGAGCTCAGTGTGGTTATGTAAATGGTTACAATACCAATACACCACCCAACTTTATTAGAAAGCACTTTGCTGCAACTCATGGGAGTTACAGCAAAGTGCTTTCTAATAAAGTTGGGTGGTGTATTGATATTTTTGCAGGTTATTCATGTTATGTAGCTGATACCAGTATGGTGGTATTAGTTTCGATGCTATACCGATATTTAAGAAATAGAAAACATTTTCCGTGTTTACATACAGTTATATAAACACGAGTGGAAGTTTGGGAGAACGAGAAATCATAGTGGGAACACGAGCCCGTAGGGCGAGTGTTTCCACGTGATTTTGAGTTCTCCCAAACTTCCACGATTGTTTATATAAACGTATGGGAACACGGATAAAAATGTTTTCTATTTCTTTTATAAAATAACCCGTAGAAAGCAAATAAAATGTACAAATATCTTTTTTATCAACGCGTAAATTCTCCTTACTGCGTATGATGGCGCCGTGATGTCTAATTGATGGTGTACGATGGCTAATTGATGGCGTATGATAGCTAATTGATGGCGTAGGATGGCTAATTGATGGCGTATGATGGCTAATTGATGGCGTATCACGATGGCGTAATCCATCCATGTTATATAGCCTGATATAAACACGGTAACTGACCAATCACAGCGTGTGTAAGACACAACTTATTTTATAAAGCATTGTTGCACTAGTATGCTGGTAAGATAAACTAGTATTTATCTTACGATTATGATTTCCATCCCGGAAAGTCTCTTGCTATGATATTAAGGGTGTCATTGAATTATAAAAGTAAAACATTTAAAACAGTCCTGTTTCATTTTACCTGGGAAGGTTCTTTAAAAGCAGCCATTCCGGCCTCTCCGTAAGTGGATTATTTTAACCCTTTATCCCCATAGCTTAACTCATCTCTTGTCATCTCCAACAGTTCAAAATCTATAAACTGAAAAAAACACAGAAAAATACTTATTAATGGCATATACCTGTCATTCAACTCTAAGGACATCCTGAGTGTCAACATGAATAGTAAAAAGACCAAAGTCCTTTTACAATCAATGATGTCAAGGATGAAAACTCAGCTAATAAAATGGGTGAAGTTTCATATAAATCCCAAAATGATGTCACACACATGTAGACTATGGGTAGTATAATTCAAAACTAAAATCAGCTGTTATTTCTAAAATAAAGCATTATGGTAAGAGTTAGGGTTAGTATTCGGTGTAGGGTTAAGATTTGGGTTAAGTTTGGGGTTAGGACTATGTTGATGGTGTATCTGCAAACTTTCTTTAATATTAGAAAACTTTTATTTAACAAATATCTGAAAAATGCAGTTATTTATCAAAATACAAACTGTATAAATATATTTTGAAACATCCACCCTGCTACTTGAGTAGTCAGTAGCATTATACAGTATATCCATCAACCTCCGTCTACTGGTCCACATTTTGGACCACATGGTAAAAGAACTTGCAGCTAAATACAGGAATCATATATCCACTGTATAGTACATTACACCAAGTCCTCATTATATGTTGTATATTAGTATTATCAGTATTAGAGCTATTAGGGTTATTTTTGAGGTTTCCTGTACTTAAACAGGCTTTCGAAACGAAACAACAATTTGCCTAACGAGGTGGATAATAATAACCGACCCCAAAACAACAAAGATCCTAACCAACCCCAACCCCTGCATTTAGGTTAGGGTTAGAAAACTCGTTAGGCGAGGTTAGGATCTTTGTTGTTTTGGGGTCGGTTATTATTATCCACCTCGTAGTAATAGGCAAATAGTTGTTTCGTTTCGCAAACCTGTTTAAGTACAGGAAACCTCAAAAATAACCCTAATATTGATAATACTAATATACTAACTGTAATTACTATAACCTATAAATCACTACCACATATATTGAGGACTTGGTGTAATCTACTATAAAGTGGTATGCGATTCCTGTATTTAGCCGCAGTGTGTAAAAGAAGATGTGACGAGAGACAGGAATGGCTCCATATTGGTCAATAAATACTTCTTTGCTCGAAATGTGGAGAGAACTGTAACCAACCCCAAAACAACAAAGGTCCTAACCCTAACCCCCCACCTAACAAGTTTTCTATCCCTAACCCGCCTAACGAGTTTTCTAACACTAACCCCCGGCTGTATTGTATTGACGAATAAGGAGTCGGAGTCATTCCTGCCTCTAGCCGAAATTTGTAAAAGAAGCAGCCGCCATCTTGAAAATTGGCTAGTCAATACGCAAATTATGGAAATAAAGCACAATTATAAACATATTTTGTTGATTTAATCAAACAAATTACGAGGGGTAATCTTACCAGATTCTTTGGGTATAAACGAAAGTGATATTTAAATACTTTCTAGCTTTTAAATTGGCAAGGACAAAAAATAAACGACACATCGTCTTAGTCTTACCTCTTCTTCCTCTATACACTTAGCGTTTATTCACGAACGCCTCTTAGACAAAGCCTCGAACAACTCGGAACCAAATACCTAAACAGTAAATAAAAGCTAACGTTATTAATACAAGTAAATGTATTTAAGATAAGGTAGATTGTAAGTTACGATAATAGATCTCTATTGAACTACTTCGCAACATAAATAATTTTCTTCTTCAAAAACGTCTGCGTAGAATTAATTTTCCACGATATAAAGTTCAATAACATCAATTACTATTGCATGCATTGCTGTAAGTAAGATAATTACCGTAGATACATCCATTCCTTGAAACAAACTTGCCAAACGTCGAACACGAACCCTTCAATTCTTTATAATAACGAACAATGATGCGACTGTCCAGTGAAAATGAATTCAAATCAAATCACGCGCTCTTGTCGACTATCACGTGTCTGACGTCACAAAAGACAAAATTCGACCAAAGCGACTCACCCACTTGGCATGACAAAAATTTATATTTATACATAGCAAGCGACAAAATAATTAAGGAAAATAAGTTCTGGACTAGCAATAAATCTCATGATACCAATAAATAATCATCATTTCAGTAAAGTATTTCAGACGTATAACAACACTACCCAGCCCTACCCCTACTAAGTACGAATTTTCGTTGAAACGCGGAAATAAACATAGTCCCGGATTATTTGTGATTTTGTGGCCTCCTTTGCCACAATGCTTTTAAACAATGCTTTTGGACAATTGGACCAGAAAAGTACTGTATTTTGTCGATCCAGCATGACTGTTTACCGGTGCAACGTATCTGTTGGATTTCTGGCTATTTTCTGTCTATCATCTCGGTCGCAATCATAGGAATTAAATGGGAATAATGACCCAAATTTTCATCTTCTCTGTGGATATATTATAAATGGTACACGTTGTCAACAAACACGCTGATCTCTTCAATATTAACGAACATGCCGTTCCAGATACAGACGGACAATGATATAGAAGAGGGTTTGGATTTGGCACGCAATGCAGCGAGATGGTAATGCACTAATGCCTGCATGTGATGTGATCACCAATACTTTGCTGATAACAAGAAATGGCCAGATCAAGACACTCAAGTGCAACCTGTATTCTCAAATTCAAAGAGGACACAAACTGTTGTTAATTCATTTGTGAACAACACTATACATATTTTGCAGAATAGCATGATTAGACTTTGACACTGAATTCCAGGACTCGGCGAATTATTCGAAGTATTGTAGATGAATCATTCCACAATCTTGAAAAAGAACGCCAGCAACACAACTATTTCGTATAGAGAACTGTCCTAGTGGTGAGTATTTTGTTGAAGTTTTTCATGAATTTACAGTAAGGAGTTGAAGGTATAGATATTGTAGTTTGACTGTATCAAATATATAGATATTTAATTTATATGTAGATAATTTAAATAGTTTACAATATAAACTTGATATATAATCATGTTTTTTGAAAATAATGGGTTGTCATAGGTTCTTCTAATACAAGTCCAGCATATGCAGCTATACCTATATTTACAACTTCATAATTTAGATATCACTTTGGTAACTGTAAATACCATGATGATTGGAAGAACTAATATTCTTATGGGCAACCCAAAGGGTAGCCCCCCCTCACACACACACACACACACACACAGTCATTTTTAGGGGGAGGCTAAACCTGTCCTTTAGCTTCCCCCTAAAAACAAACTTGTGGGGAGGCTAAAAATAACACAATGTCGTTTGGCCTCATTGAACCATGTGAACTTGCATTGAACGTGGTCAAGTCGAAGGTATGTCAAAGGTGTTGCAGGCTGCCACTATATATACAACCCATGTCTGACCACAGAGCACAGCTGAGATCTAAGTGTTGATTTTACTGTCAGCGAGGAAAACCAGAGACCCAAGAGGAAAACCCTCAAAACACAGGAGAGATAAATTAACTCTACTCACACGACTTCCAAGCTTACGAATCAACACAAGGTTATTTCCAAGATAGTCACCCATGCAGATACTAACCCCATCCGACCGGGCTTGACTTAGCGGTGAATGACAGTGCCCTAACAGGACACACAACCCGTGCCTTTTTGCATTTGCCCAGTACAGTGTTACCCAGGACGTCATCTGAGCTTTCAAACATTTGCGAGCTGAGTTGATATCGGATTCGGAAGCAACACAGAATGAAAGCACAGCATTAATTTTGTGTGCACCTATAGTAGTTGCATGGTTATCTGAAAATGCTTTTAATTGTTTTAAATTCTCTTTCATGTGTAGGTTATGAATCCTCATGCCGTGGCAATGACCTGTTGTAGAATGTGTCAAGTACTGCACATACATGTACAGTATAACCTGTGCTTGAGCAAGTTCAAATAAATAAATACGGTAATAATTGTGTTTCTTGTTTTCAAGCCTTAGTATTCAGCCAATGAACCTAATTATAAGTTGTTATGGAAATATGTCTTGCCACATTTTTATAGAATTAAAATAAACTACATAAAATTAAGTAGGAAAGTGTATTTAATACTGGTTAAAATAATTTGCTTGGCTGGCGAAAAGGACAAAATATGTATATTACGAAGTGATTTAATTTGGTGCTTTGAAGTTACTTTATTGAAAACATTCAAGTTTATATAAACACTTGTAAATGCATTGAATCTTTATATTCTTGGACCATACATGTATATATATTTGCTTGCCAATTGGGTCAATGTAGGTTACTTAACCTGTTCAGTACAGGACTTCTTCCCCGGACAAGCAAAATCATCTCGCATTTGCTAGAGTACAATTCTAAAAGGTTCCTACAGTAGTGAAAGGGTTAATTAAGAAGAAAATAGTGATGCTACCTGTCAAATGTTTTCCATTTACCTTTAAAATTATGCTACAATATGTTCCATGTTTGACAACCATGAACATTTCTCATTTTTTCTTAACTATTTATGGTGCTTTCTATTATACTTTGGGCAATGTAAGACCAAAAATGAGATCTCCAGTAAATGCTATACAACTGCTTGCATTGGCTACCAGTGATCACATCAAACAGTATGGTGTTGAACCATGGTCCTGGAAAGGTTTCTACAGGATCTTTCAGAATTGGAAAAGGTACAATTCAGTTGTATTATATGCCCTGAAACTAATCTTTCTAAAATGAAAACATTATACCCAAATTATAAGTGTATTACAGTAGTACTAATTTCAAGTTCCCTATACAATATTAATTATGTCTTGTCATATGGAGTGTGAACCCAGGCAGTTTAACTGGAAATTGGAAATTGAGTCTATTTTTTGGTCACAATTCCCTGATTAATGAAATCTGATTTTCTCCTTTGATTTATATGGCAATGTTGCAATTGTTTCACAGTTGAATTTGACTTTTAACACACATCCAGATTCATGTGAAACCAGATCAAAATTATTTACGAAAAGTGACAAAAGTAATTTAAAAACATTTTTTAAATGGTTATAGCCGAATCCATTTGGTTACAACCAAATTTAAATGGTTACGTGAATAACCAAATTTAAATGTTTTATTTGGTTACAACCAAATTTAAAAAGTTACAACCAAATTTAAATGGTTACTTCACTAACCATTTCAAACTGGTTACAACTAAATTAAATTGGTTACTTTAAATGTGACTTCATTGCAACCATTTGACAATTGGTGAACTGACCAATTTTTATTGGTCATAACCAATTCTGTTTGGTTGTAAGAGTTACAACTTCAGTGTGGACTAAAAATTATTGGTTAGTATAACCAATTTATTCTGGTTACAACCAATTTATTTGGTTGGTTTAACCTCTTGGAATTGGTTGCAACCAATTAAAAAGGTTATTTTAACCAATCAGTTTTTACAGTGTATAATCGCTCCTCATGGGTCTCTGAGCTATCAGTTGGCGGCTGGCCATGGCATTTGATCATGCTATGCTAAATTATAATCATCTGCATATTTTGAAAACAATATATTTCTGAATTTTGAATAATAATATGTAATTCATCTTAGAGTTTACATATCATGACCAGTTATCAGAAACTTTATTTAAACACGCTAACCATTGTCAACCTAGGCTGATTTCCACAAGGGGCGTGCACAATTACAAGATTACAAAGATATAGTATATAGTAACATATAGCAAGAAATTTATAGGTACTGTACAAGATTATAAAATATAGAAAAAGTATACAGTGAAACATATCTATTTACAAATATTATCATACAAACGTTATTCAAAAATGCGAGAAGCGATTTTGTTTTCAAAAGACACGAGGGAGTTGCTCTCCCTAATTTCATTTGGTAATGAGTTCCAAATTTGCGCCCTGTCAAACATGAAACTTTTTTTCATGCTATTAGTTCGCGGTTGTGGCAAGCAAAGAGTACTTTTAACATTTCGCAGTTCATGATTATCGTGTGGGTCTGGTTCAATGCTTAACACATTGAAAATTGATCATCTTAACGCTGACCTTATCATTTCATAATATTGACCTTATCCTTAACGCTGACCTTATCATTTGGCCCGGACGCAGACGCGGACGGCACTATAACGTGCAGGATATATACGATATTCGGCTGATTGCCGAATAATTTCTAAGTACAGAAACCGTTTTTACGAAGGGTATGCACGTTCTCGTAATATAAGAGACACGTACGTTATGTATGTATAGACTCCGTAATTCCAAAACTGAATTCAGAATTGAAATCGAGTAAATATTGGCCGAGATAGCGTTCAAAATCTAGA